>CM061919.1:78211527-78330791 GCA_031002005.1 Vandiemenella viatica
GTTAATATAGTATAAATAGGATGCTACAAGAATCTCAACAATGCAATAACACAACTATTTTTTTTCTTTAAAAAAAAAAGAAGAAAAGGAAAAAAAGAAAGGTAGAATTGTGTGATAGTGTCTCATTACACTGATTATAAAAAAATTAAATGTGCTTGCAGTAAGATCACATGAAATTAGCACAATAGATTACATGAATAACACTGAAATAATTTTATTTAATTTTTATTTATTGATTTTATCGTAAAATTTATACCTTTTTTGAAATTCAATGTTAACTAATGAATGCAATCATTTTTAAAGGTGCAGGCCTTCTTTTACTTCAGCTTCCACAAAGAGGCCCCCGAGCCAAAACAATTGTCCACCCCTGGATTACAAGGACATACATTAAAATTCAAAGCCTGTGTCAGTGGTATTACCATTCAGTTCAGCCCAATACACGTTGTCACAAAAATTCCAGTAGTAAACAATATCGTGCCACAACAGTCTCCATCGTAGGAAATTACAATGGATGGTGTTATTTCCCCTCATCAACCTGTCGCGTCATTATTAAATATGGCTTCCTGTTGCTCTCCTCAAAGTGTCATGTATGTTAATTCAAACATAATGTTTTATGCCTTGACACAGATGTTGCCTCTTTTAAATCAATAGGAAAAAATAAAGCTACATTCAAATCAACGGTTGCAGTTTAACTTCATTCTAGTTTTGAAAGGTGGACTTGAATTATGTTCCAAAAGCGTCCAGTTAAGATTTGTGAATACAAGCCTACAAATTCTCCGCTCCATATTTGTCCGATCATCATAACTTTAGTGTGGCGAACGGGGTTATAAGATCAAGGTAGGCGTTAATTTCCCAATAGATGTAAATACTGTCAAAGTTACTGTATGGTAGTTTCTATCACCTTACCTACTTTTTCGGCACCACTTATTCAAATTGACGTCACCTTTTTAGGTACCTCCAGAAACAAGTTCTTTGTTTTAACACGTAGAGCAAAATTGGTGTCACCGATAGTGGTGGGTGAACGGTTAACGTTCTGACATCGCATTCTGGAGGGCGCCGGTTCGAATTCCCGTCCGGGCGTCCAGATTTGGATTTTCCATGGTTTCCCCAAATCATTCCAGCCGAATGCCGGGATGCTTCCTTGAAAAAGACCTTTCCCTACCTTTTCCTTGTCCCCAATCCCATCCCACCTCTAATGATGTCTACGAGGCGTAAAGCCATAAGCAAAAAAAAATTGGTGTCGTACATTTGCAATCCTATTTTAGTTTTCTGATCGTTGATTAGGAATGGGAAGGAAGTTGACCTTTGACTTTATGAACGAACAATCACAGCATTAGCGAGCAGTGACTTTTGTAGATCATGGAAGACCAAAATAAGCACGACTAAACATCGATCCTGTGTCCTTCATGCTCGAACGTTACCGCTCATCCACCAGGCTCATCTGCGTATAATCTCCGCTGTATTCAATTCGCTTACCATTACTAATCGCCACAACCCAACACTCCGGCTGTGACAGGGTGTGTGTGTATCAATGTGGATGTTCCTAAATCTGCCCCAACTATCGCTTTCTTACAAATGAGAGGTCGGAGTATCAAAGATCAAAATTGTTGTGATTGTAACTCAGTATCGTTGCCCACGCAAGATGCTTGCCTTCGAATTCAAGGTCCCATACTTGAATCCCTCTGAGGACATTTAGCTTAGCAGGGTATGCTTTAATCATTTGAACTGCACTATGATTCCACGTTGAACCGTAAGTCTGGAGGATAGGAACTGGCCATCCTAACTCCCACGCATGGTTCTGGTACACATCGTCCTCGTGTATCCAACCAGCCGTCGGGTCATGGATTATGTTAAGTTTTAACGTTATAATATTACCATCTGAACATTTTTTTTGGCTGCACTATGAGGAATGTTCATTCATCATTATTATCGTTAGGGACCATCTCCAGTTTCCCGGGTGAGGTTTACGAGCCTTGCTTGTAGTATACGATCTTTTTCCACTGTCTCCTATCCAGAAAAGTTTCTTGGTCCGTGACATATTGCCAGTTCCAGCCCCTTCTCTGTATATCCTCCTTCAGTTGGTCTGTCCATCTTCTTCTTGGTCTTCCCACTGGTCTTTTGACCACTATCCTTTTTTCCAAATAAGTTTTTGGTAGTCTTTTACTAGTCATTCTCTTGACATACCAAAACCACTTAAGTCTTGATGACCTAAGTCTCTCTTCCATGGATTCCTTCATTTCACATGCTTGGATCTTGCTAAGGTCCCTTGATGTTAGTGAGTTAGGAATATTAATTAATTGCTGGATTTCTCAGGACCTTTGCTGCTTTCTAGATTGTACAGGGAAATTGAAAGGGCTGTACGAATATCGATTATATGCAATTTTGGAAGGATTACAAAAAATATTGCCATTCAGAGTTGCAAGCTAAATGGTTCACATTTACTCGTCATCTGTTTTTCATTAATTCGGAAGTTTCGAGTTGCAAGTAGTTACAAATACTACCACCATCGATCAGTATGCTGTTACTAGATAAACGACAGTTTAGGATTGTGTTACACTAATTAAATGTAATTCTGTTCGATTATCGAAGATGCAACATTAAAATGATTGGGATTTACAACTCGTTGACGTCTAGATCATGAGAACCGGAAGAGGTCGGAGAAAAGGGAACGGAATTCTTTTATTGCTATTTTGAAGGAACCATTCCGGCCTTCGCGTAGAGTGATGGAAAACCAAAATCTGGATTGCCGGACAGCTACTCGAGCCTGCATGCTGCAGAATGCCAGACTCGAGCAGTAACACTCAGTCACCAGGCTAGGGACAAAAACTTTAAAAAGTTTGCGCCTTTCCCTTATCACATTATTATTATTATTTTTTGACTGATTATATGTAATCTTTCATCTCTTCCTATTTCGTGCTAACATCTTCATCTCAACATACCCCATACCACCTACGTCTTCAGTTATCTGCTTCGTATATTCTAATCTCTGTCCTCCTCTATAGTTCTTTCCTGGCGACAGTTAACTCTGCTAATAGATAACCAATTCCGCAGATCTTAAAATGTCACCCATCATCCGATCTTCTCTTTCTGTAAGTCCATTCCACAAGTTTATTTTCTCACCCATCATTTCCAAAACACGTTCATTACGTACTCTATATGTCCACTTAATTTTCAACATCCTTCTGTAACATCACGCTACAAATCCTTCAATTTTCCTACTTTCTGGTATTCCTAAAGTCCATTTTTCACTGTGCTCCACACATAGAGTTTTTAAAAAAATTATTTCTGAGTCCTAGATTAATATTTGAAAGTAAAAGATATCTCCTTCTCTTATCAAGAAGGCGTGGATAATTTGATGTCTACTCTTCGAGCAATTTCCACCCCGAGGCTGATAATTTGTTGGAAGAGGCTAACATAGCCTCTCTCCTTACATTCAAAGAGCAGAATAATCAATTTCCACATGTTTATCGTAAAATGTGTAACTGATGACGGTGTCTGTTAATTGGTGAATTGGCGACTTAGATCGAGGGCAAATAAGTTGGTGTACCATGCCTGTTACTGAGAACTACTATCTCTTAAAACATCCGGATACTTCATTGTCTTCGTAGAGACAGTGAAATCTTATTAACAGCGGACGTTCTGGCCTCGCATTAGGGAGGGCGTGGGTTCGAATCCCCTTCCGGGCATCCAGATTTGGTTTTCCGTGGTTTCCCCAAATCACTCCAGGCGAATGCAGGGATGCTTCCTTCAAGAAAGGCCATGGTCGAATTCCTGCCCGTTCCTTCTCCCCAGTCCCATCCCGCCTCTAATGACCTTACTCGTCGAAGAGGCCGTAAGTTAAAAAGAAATCCTTATTGGCAGCCCTCATAAGAGAATGTGATCGTGCGTGGGATATGTGACAATGTCCAATGTTCAGTTGGTCCCTGGAGAGTGCCTCATTACACTAATGCACTCGGTCATTTCCTCTCCTCGTGCAGCAACACCGACGAGGGAGAGCAGACAGCCATTACAACGAGACAAACAGAAAAACACTCGCGTTATTTATGCTACCCAACAAAATTTGTACGCACTCATCGTGTTTACGACGCCAGCCACCCGAGTGAATAGTATTAGCTTCTGTTTCTATTATTAATTCATACAACACTTTTTTTAACGTATCACTCTTTCTTATTTTCAATCTGAAGTTGTTCTATAACACTGCTTCTCGTGTTTTATTGACTTTCAACTTTCTCTTTTTTTTTTATTTATTTACGAATGTATTTTATCTGGATTTTACTGCCGTTCTTTCTTAATCGGTCAATGTCTTCTTTGCAGTAATTGTTAATTTCTTACGACTGTATATTTTTTGTATTTGGTATAATTACACTTTCTTCATATTATGTCTTCAAGCTTTCTCCTGCCATTGCACGTAATATCTTTATTTAACTTTTATTGTAAAATCTTCCGTTAGCACTGGTATTGCAACATAGTAAGAATGGGTTCATTGTGTCTTTACAAATCCTAACTTTCCTTTCAGCAGTCATATTTTTATTCCACCACACAAATGATTTTAGGTAACCTGGTACCCTTAGTGTTTAAATTGTTTACTTCATGTATGTTTAATGTTAATAGTGTTCATAACAAACGATTTTAGGAAACCCGGTACCCTTAGTGCCTAAATTGTTTGATTTATGAATGCTTGGTGTTAATAGTGTTCATAAATGTTTGGAGTGATTAACTTGTCCTTTTGTATTCAAATTTATACGCTACAGATATTAGACTTGATTACTGGAAGCCTCCAGAAAACTGGAATCAAATGCAGATTAATTAGAACCATCGTCTTCCTCTTGTTCAACTCACGATAGCTACTATCTTAATTTGTTATTATTAATGATAAAATTCTGTAGAAATGAAAGCAGTAATAGTAGACTAAATATAAAAATAGGATCGAATGCGATAGGAGAAATAAATGAATGCTGAAACTTAGGAAGAAAAATTACAACTGATGGCTGAAGTAGGAATGATGTTAAAAGCGGAATAGCACTAGCGAAAAGAGCTTTCATGAAAAAAAGAAATCTTTTAGTTTCAAATATTGATCAAAGACTAAAAAAGAAGTTTTTAAAACTCTATGTGTGGAGCATAGCACTTTATGGTAGCGAAGCGTGAACTTTAGGAATACCAGAAAGAAGGAAAATTGAAGCATTTGAAATGTGGTGCTATAGAAGGATGCTGAAAATTAAGTGGGCAGATAAAGAAAGAAATGAACGTGTTTTGGAAATGATGGTTGAGAAAAGATGCTCGTGGAAGAGTCTTACAGAAAGAAGAGACACGATGGTGGGTCACATTTCAAGACATGCGGGCTTGGTTAATTTGTTAGTGGAGGGAACAGTTGAGGGAAAAAATTGTAGAGATAGACAAATATTAGAATATATGAAGCAGAGAATTGAAGACGTAGGTTGTAAGGGGTATGTTGATATGAAGATGGTTAGCGGAAGATAGGAAGGGATGGAGGATTGCATCAAACCAGTCGAGAGATAGATGAAAGCAAAAAAGAAAAGAAAAGAAAAAGATAATCTGTCCCGATTACTGTCTATACTGGAATAAATATGATTGCTGTCTGTTCCTTTGTCCAGGCGTCACTCGAAAAGTAACGCGCCAATTGGATGGGATTTTTATAGTTTGAAAGATTGTGATATACCTTAAAATCTCCGGGATGTCTTATACTCTATGAAACTAGGGAATGGAAGAAAAAAATCATAATTCGTTGCTACCGAACACAGATAGATGCTACAGTTACCACTGCATTTCAGATGAGCGCTGCTTTACAATATATCCACCAAAGATAACGCTACAGTGCAGATAAACTTTCAACCTTTTGGATACTATTAATGTTGTTTTTGACTGCCTAACTTTAGTTATTTATTTCTTTAGTTTTCTGAAATATACTGCGTTAGAATACATAGGAAATGTTAATAAAACCACTACAGTGTATCAAATATTAGCAATCCAATAAGCGTAACCAAATTGTAAAATTTAACTTACGGCACAGGTTACAAAGATACTAAATTACAAACGTTTATGCTTTGCTACTGAAGAAAAACCAAATGGTAATGCATTACTACTAGTGATGTGCCGGATCGTTAAAAATGTGTATCCGAGGATACGGATACAGATACGGATCATTAGTGTCTAGATCCGCGAATACGACTTTCTCAACCTGGACCGACAGTGTAAAAGTCGTCAACTACGATCTATTATCGACGAACGTCCAGGTTACGCGACGTGTTTTGACCTTATACTGTGCGTGTTTATGTATATATTTTAAGATGACATAGGATATCGTAGATTATATACGTTTGTGTTTTTTGAGAAGTTGTAAGTTAAATTAAAATAAAAACAATGTCTACAAAAAAGTTTAGTAATGTAATATGGAAATATTTTAAGATAGTAAATGACGAATTTTTGCTAAATACAAAAACTGTGAAGAAATGTATTCCCATAAAGGTACAACTTCGTTAAAAAAATCACCTTCAGACTAAACACCCACTAGTAAATGAATTATTCTTAAAGTTACTCCTTTTGAAGTACAATTTACAAAACTTAATTTTAAATATAACATCTATTTTTTATGTTTCTGTAAAAGTTTTTATTTTATGTGGTGTAAAACACTTCAGCGGTACTTTAATGATAATTCCAGTTAGCAAATCAGAAAGATTAGAGCTCTGAACTCACAATAATACCTTAAAACATACTATAGTGGTAATTTACCAGTTACCGAGTAAAATAAATATTTAAATAATTAATTTTTGCAAATCAATGTGCCAGGTATGAGATTTTAAGAAATATAAAGTAATTGGAATTAAAGTTACCAGTTTTTCATTACTACCTATTTTTAAAATTTTACATACGTGCTTAATGAAATTTTTTACAAAAGATCCGTTAAAGAACCGCTAAAAAAGTAACGGATACGGATACAGATCTTTTTTCTCGCTCGGATATCCGCGGATACCGATATCTGGCACATCACTAATTACTACGTATCTAAAGGATCGCGGATGTGAAGCAGCGGAAAAATGTTAGTTTCCCTATGTGTATACCTATGCGTCTCGTGTATTTTTACCTTTAGTTGTTTCACTGTTTGAAATACATTGTTCAGCAATACCCTCAATAATTTGTTCCAATCCCTGATTCCGTTAAGCGCCAAATCAAGTGAGTAATGGTGGAGGTGGTCCACTTTTTCTTCCACGTTCTGTTCCCGATTTTTCAGTCTATGTCTATCCAGGTCTTAAAAGTAATGAATGATTTATTCATACCCTCCACATTATTACTTGCTACTTTTTTTACAAGAGACTCCCATGTGAATTCCTTTATGACTCATTGTTCTAGAAACTGATTTCCATAGACAAACCTAAAGGCCCTCAGTAATTATTAAAATAATAAAACCAAGGCCATAAAAATTATTTATCCGGTTTTAGTAACTGCGACTTTCAAACATAATAACGTAGTTTCTGAATAACAGTTGGCCAATCCACCACACCTTAATGTTGCGTTTATGGAGTATAAAACCACAATTTGACCATTCGTGTTTAACTGTCGCCGTATTCCACACAGGAAGGTAAGAGGACCAATAAAACAGACGCGGGATTCTTATACGCGCTTTAATGTCGTAACACGGTGAAGTTGGAATCAGTGTGATGGTACCATTTTTCTAGAGTCGACTTTTAATTTACTGTGACAAGTGAACGGGAGGTTCAATACACAACGCAACTAATTCATCAAGACACACGAAATTAGTGAAGATCTCTTTGTAAAATTAGACTCCCATAACCGACCCTGGTAGTAGCAAGAATGTGAAGCCCGACAGAAAAATAAATAGGCCAAAATTTCATATTCCAGCTGTCGACGGGTATCCAAAACCAGTTCTCAAGAACGCCAAAGTAGGAACAACCGAATAATTAAATACAGAGCGCTAACAGTTCTTCACCTGATTAAGTATATAAAGACAAAATAACTTTGGTTGACTCTTGACAGCGGGTTACATAGCACGAGGCCCTGGTGTAGTATTTTACCATTGAGCCGGCACGACCAGGGATATTGGCGACAACTTAACTGTGCACCCACAAGCGACTTGTCCATTAAAAGCATGATCGGGACTGGCTACCTCTGTCCATCGACGAGTCAACGGCACGGAGAGCCAATGTTTAAGCGGTACGTTCGGACTTTGGACCAAGCGTGGCGAGTGAGAGCTAACCCTTTGGCCTCGCATTCGGGGGGACGCCGGTTCGAATCCCCGTCAGCCATCCAAATTTAGGTTTTCCATGGTTTCCCGAAATCAGTTCTGGCGAATGCCGGATTGCTTTCCATGGGCAAATTCCTTACAGTTCCTTGTCCCCCGTCCTTTCCTATCTCTTACGACCTCGACATCGACGAAGCGTAAAGCAGTAAGCGAAAAGCGACTGACTAACATGCTACTTATGCGCAGTTTTCTACAGTTCTTTTCCATATAGGAAGTCTTTTATTATGGCGGGGCAAAAGTGATAGACTGTAGTATAATCTTGTCGTGTATCCAGCCGTGAAGAAGCATCATTTAGACTGCTGGCTCTGCTGTTTTCATCATATGTAGTATGGATTCGGCCGATTGCAGACCTACTGTGACTGCCCCGTTCAGCAAGATGCTGTCACAGCTGGATTGCAATCGAAGGAAGCTATGTTGCCCTTGATAATGACGGCAGCAAGCTGTCTAAACGTTGTGTCTCTAAGACTCAATCCCAAAGATTACATTGCACCATTACGTAGGGAATGTCTCCTCTGAAATGCCGTTTATGTGAATTCTATCGGAACATAGCCAGCTTATCAGCGTGACTAATATTTCGAAAGAGAGGGGTTCATATCTTTGGAGGCAAAAAAGGAGCGGATCTGGAAGTCTTGAAGGAATACCTTGCCAACAAACAAATAAGTTTTCACCTTCTCTTGAGGAACTGTCTATTCCCCACGCCATTCCACATTTGATCTGAGAATTAAGACATTCCCGACATATTTCTGAAATGAGGTCTTCGCGGGTTCTCCGCCGGATAGTATTAACGAAAGACAATCTTTCGGCGGCTAGCACTGCCGCCATCGTCAGGTCCGTTGTACGTCTGTAACAACTAGAACTGCACTGACAGTCTCTCGGATCCGTAGCGGGCAATACGAGGCAGGCCATGTTCGAGTGCCTGACCGCGTCTGACTGATGTATCGCGACATCCTTCACAACCGGATTCCTAACGAGTTGCGGTCACAAACGAACCTGTCACACAACGTGGACGACAGCTCGAAACTCGTCGGGAGAGGCGCGCAGGTTGAGCTTTACGAACCAGTGCCATTCTGGGGACCACATCCAAATAAGGAACGATGGAGCTCCCGCAAACAGAAGGTCAGCAGTTATATTTTTAAAAAAAAATAATAATAACCTCCTCACAACAACTGTCGTTGGCTGTAGAGGATCAAGAGGCGGCCATTAATTACGTCAGCTAAAACTAGCGGGGTGGAGGGGGGGGGAAGTTCGGCAAAATCTCATTTGAAGGGAGGGGGAGTTCGATAAATATTTCACGAAACATTTTGTTTCAGAGTGCAACCTATCAAAGAGCAGTAGAACTAAAAATTTACGGTCCTCAAAACAGCGTGGTCAGCCTCATGTTAGGGGGAGGGAGGGTCCAAATTTAACAAAAAAAACACCTCGCGTAATTAATGAATGCCCCCTAAGATGTTGTCAGCAACTACAGAAAGGGTCTTAGTGTGTGTGTCCAGGCGATGCTGAAATTTTCGTTCACGTAAATATCTTTTGTAACAATATAGTGTAATACGCGACTGTAAAAACAGTGGTTTAAATAAATTTTCATGTGATTTTACATTTTGATATGAATACTATGACATTTTTCAGTTTTTCTAATGGTAAAATGACAATTACGGTACCAGTGTGCTCTGAAATTGCTACTGAATAAATCTAACGACTGAGATGTCAATTTGTAGAGAAACTACACCTATTCTAACTTCATTTTAGAAGTCCTCAAATCTCTGCTGGTGCCTTCAGTTCCTGCCGAACGTTCAACGAGAGAGGCTATCTGTCTCTATAACACTGGTCAGCTTTGTTCTTACAACTGCAATTGGAAGATAGAAATTGTTGTCACAAGCGACGCTACATAGTAAAACGAAACGTTAGAGAAAAAGTACATGAAATTTGTTTCGCAAAGAGTAAATGCAATGTACACTACTGATCAGGGGTGGATCCAGGGGGGGGGGGAGGGGAGAAGACTAGGGGGCTCAAGTCTCCCCCTCCCAAAAGTATCTAGGTCCTCCTCCGCAAAGTCCACTCAAGCTCCCCCAAAAACCAAAATCCGCTCAAGCCCCTCCCAAACCAAAATCCTGGATCCGCCTCTGTTACTGATGATAAAGACACCAACATCGTATAATTTGGAATTTTTCTCTGTCGGTATGTGTGCGCATCACTCAAAAACTAATGGATACATTTTAACACTGGTCACGATACAAAATACTTTTCATCCAGATTGGCAACATACTTTCCGATGATACAGATACCCAAACAGTCCAAAACCATAAAATTTGAAATATTTTGTCTCTCAGCGGATCACGCGAAAACTGAAGAACCCCTATTCAAATAAACTTGGCATATTTATTGCTTACGTCATTAGTTAACATGTAGGATCTACATTAGTTATATAGTTATCAATGACACAAGACCTAAATCACAGATTTTGATTTTCTCTCTTAGTGTGTGCACCGCACAAAAAAAACCTAATGCATAGATTTTAGCTAAACTGCACTTTTTGATAGCTTACGTCACAGAATACATTTTATCTAGATTAGTAGCATACTTCGTCCATGATACTGAGGTGAAAATCAAAAAATTTTCATTACATCCAGATTTGTCTCTTGACTCAGATGGTTACGGCGTACGATTGGGGTACTGATAGTCCCTGGTTCAAATCCCTGTTTCAGTTGTAATTTTTACGTATCGTAAAACTGACATTTACTTCTGGCAAAGATTTTATTTGTTAATGCTAAGATGGTAGGACGCTCCGTGGTTCGAATTGCACGTTAATATATGGGTCTCCTGCACGTCTAATTAAAAACTTGGAATTTTTAGATCATATGAAATTATTGTTATTTTTCAGAATCTTTGCGGTCTGTATTTAAATTAACATGTATGATATTCTTATTCTTTTTTGCTGAGAAAATTTTGAGTGAATCGAAAGGAACTTCAACCAAAACAAACACGTTAAATGGGAAGTAACGCTTGACATTTCTTTGTGACTAGAGATATACGAGAATCTTTCAGTGCAGTACAAAGTATTTATTACTTTATTACTTTCGTAGATTATAAAGTACGCCTACACAAAATACAGTACTCTATAATAATGTAATGCTGGTAGCCGCAGCTACGATCCCCAAATCCCTTTTAAGGTAATTTTTTTAACATTAATTCCGTGAAACTACCAAGTGTATACGTTAAAGGAGACTGAAGATCGAGTATGAACCCGTCCGTCACACGGACGAGCTACGGAAAAGGGTGGACGTGAGGTGGAGTGTCAGTGCGGTGACGGTGACTGTGATTCAGTGTGTTTTAGCGCGTATGTTCAAATGAAGCAATATGGTCAAACACGCGTCTGAAAGCAATACTTCAAATATTGCTTACAGAGAAGCTTTGTGAACAATACCGAAGTATTATTGTGGGTCATCCAAGAAAGGAAAATTATTCCAGTTAGTGGTAGTTTCAAGGAGTGGTATAAACATATGCTACGCACAAAGATGTTTTATTTTGTCTAATGTTACCTTATCACAACGAAATGTTTTTTTAGATTTTTTTTTTTTAGTATTTCTATTCTATTTCATTACCGCAGTATTGAATAATATTTCCGTATGGTCTTAGTGACCACGTGAAATGTTTCTTACCTCTGTCATAGCCACATAACCTATCTCGGTAATCCTACCGGGTAGGGTGAACCTACAGTTTAACGTAGAATCTATATCACGGAGCGCTCTAGAGTACTTCACGAGAATAAAACAAAGATTTGTCAGAAAACTGATATTGAAACAAATTTTCTGTTTTTGATCATAACGTTCTAACCAGTGTTAAGGCATCAGAATTCAGGATTTCCGCATGTTTACAGCAAGCATCAAACTTTTTTTTTCTGATGGCTCTTGGCTTCGTCGACGTCATTAGAGAGGGGAGAAGACTGGGACAAAAAAAGGGTTTTTGCCATTGCCTTTTCAAGGAACCATCTTGGCATTCACCTGGTAGCATCAAACAATACTGTTAAGAAGCAAAAATAAAAAAGAAGGAGGCCTTATAAATGTTAGAATTATCTGAAGAACCGACGTACCCGGCATTTTTTTAAATCCAATTCCCTAATGGTCTTTATCCCACGATTAAATTTGATAATCTCTTCGTTTGCAACCAACGGCTTCCATAATCACTTTAGTTAGAATTTCGAAGTATGGTAGCATGCCTTTAAGAAGCTCATTAACAATTTTTTGTCGCTCTAATGTTCTCATCTGTGCGTGCGGGTTAATTTAATATCTGGCCTTAGTCATTTCTTAGTTCTTTTTTTGAGTAATTGAGTTCCCTTCTATAAAATTTTCCATTTTCTTTTAGTCATTTCAAGCTTTTTCCTTCCACTTTAAAGTTTTTGCTGTTGTCATTTAAATGTTTTAATGTTGGATGAATTACCTTTGTCTTGAGTTTCTAATTATATATCAGGTTACTGCCGGCATGATACGCACTATGACTCTATCAACAACATTAATCATTGACGTAAAAACTGGGACTAATAAACATGATATGAATGATTATTCTGAGGATAATAATGGAATGAAATATGTCTATCATTTGGCTTATCCTCAGCATATTATGTTATCTGCGTAAGAAAGACATATATCATAATTTTGGTGCGAGGTTAAATGAATGAGAATGTTTATTTTATTATAATATATGTGATTACAATTCTGTTTTCCCCTCCGACCGTCATTTTGTTAGGGTGAAATGAATAATTCGGACAGTGGTTTACAGAAATGCTGACGGTGTTTATATACTCGTTTACTCGTTTGTTAAGTGATCAACATTAAGACCAATAGAGGAGGTTCAATGCTACTACGAAGTTAGTTTATTATATACGACGATTTCAAGCACTGCACATTTCGGTCCTCTTTCCTGAGGGAATTGTTCGTCGTGGTTGTTATTCAGGCTCCAATTTTTCATTATTTGTGTCGGTACCTCGCTTAGTAACAAGGTTTCATTGGTTTGCGGTTGCTTTCAGGTACTATCTTCATCCGACAATTAAAGACAAGAACCGATACATGGTGAATGTACAATGTCAAACATTGGTTAAATGCGTCACATTAACGATACGTTTTACTTCCACGATAATAATATTCAAAACAACTGTAGCGAGATGAAGAGTATGGGACAGCTCCTAAAAACTTTAAATTATAAATAAGATATAATTATTTACAAAATGTAAGAGATAAATGGAATTTCATTTGAGGCAGGAGTGCGCATACTGCTGAGAAATCTGTTTATTGGGCGACAGTTTGAGGCGACTACCAGACGCCATACATTAACAGGTAATCGAACAACTGGCTGCAAGGAGCCAGATTTACCATTCCTCTCCGGGCCGCGGAGACGGCAGGTCGTGCCCAAGCGACAGCCCGACTGGAAGGGGGAGTTATTCGCCGACACATGGGGCGCTTAAGTTCCACCAGCTTGCGGTGGCAAGCCAGCGCGGCCATGACACTAGTGAGAGTCCGACTGGACGTCACATTCATCCTCCAAGTGAAGACGAGCGACGCCAATAGACGCAGTCGACACCGAGAAATGTAGGTGGAGGAACCCCTTACAGGAAGAATAACCTGTTCATCCAGCAACTATCCGCTTCAAGCCGAAGATTCAAAGAGCAAAAACTGCGAGAACTGGCGGCAAGAAGAGTAGGACTGGCGGAAAGCTACGAGAAGGAAGAGTTATCAAGGAATGAATTGCAAGACACGTCCCGTCGAGATATTGCGAGTGCCAATGAGGCCACAGACATACAAGAGGTTACCGATAGCCAAGATGTACACTATCAGCATCCAACTGATGGCCGAGGAAGCAAGCAGACGCCGCCAAAGCTGAACTCTTCGTCACGAAGAAGCTCGTGGGAGACGACGTAAGCAAACAGTTCAAGAACGACCAACCTGTCGGAAACCAAGATGAAGCCAGCCAAGACAAGTCCCAACAAGGCAACACCTGGGTCTTCAAGATGGAAGATTTATCTAAAAACAGCGACACTTCAGGCGACGAAGACGACACCCCGACGTGTACGCCGCAGTCATCGCCAGCCAAGAACCCAGCCGAAGTCTCCATCGCAACCACCAATAAATCGCCGCCACCAAGTCAGGAGCCGCAACGTCCCCAGGAGACAACAGTAATAGCAAGAGATGAAAGACCCATAGTCGCGCAAGAATGTGACAAGTCGTTTGCCATTCATGTAAGGGAGGCGGACCTAGAAGCCGTCATCAGGATGCTGCAAGACAATGGCATCCTGTATCGACCGAGACCCGCTGGACTATCAGAACAATCCAAACAGTCTCAACACCACGACCCCAAGGAGCAGAGGAAGCTAACAGCAGCCAAGAAACCGCAATGCTTTCAATGTCAAGCCTGGGAACATATGGAAAAAGACTGCGCAGCTGATGAACGCTGTGTCCGCTTCGGGAGCGGACACAATGTCAAGAACTGCACACGCCCGAGAGACGCAATACCGACCCGTGCGAACTGCTCGGGTCAGCACGCATCGTGCTACGCTCGGTGTCCGGCGAGGCTAGCGAATCGCAGCAGTCAACGAGAAAAATCAAGTCACCGCCCAGCCGCCAACAAGTGGAAACCAGCGGTGAGGAGGAAGAAGAAGAGACCAGAAACATATAGCCGCTTCTAACAGAGGGACGGGGCGAAGAGCCGTCCACCATACCAGGACCACTCCCACCAAGATGGCCCCAGTCAGATCGCGACACTCTGAACCAGGACGCAGCAGACCGGATAAGACAATGCATGTCTGCGACCAGAAGGAGCACCCACGAAAACCGGTACAACAACACAAGCAGTTGTACTAGAAGCTACAGACGGCCCCACCCCCGGCAAGAAGAAGACGAGCCTAGCTGCAATGAGAAGCTGGCAACCACCAAAATCATGGAACTACTGATACAAATGATACAGATATTAATGCCATAAAATGATTAAACAAAAATCAAGGTCCAAGTGTCCACAAGACCCAACTAATATAACCCAAAAAGAGCTTATCTATAGCGAGGCGAGAGTAATCCCTGTGAAGGACGGGTGGCGATCACTCAAGGTATTTTTCGCGATTTTGCAAGGAAGGGAGACTTTTGCGGAACCAATCCTGTGTGTGTATTTCTCCACGTGATTGTTAGTTCTATATAATTTTGCTTTTGCATGATCCACGCCTACAAAAAGAGGGCGTGAACTGCGAGAGAGGAAGAAAAGAACATTTTTGTGAGCAAAAAGGACTTCTCACCAGAGGGAAGTACTAGCAAGATCGCTCCAGCCAACAGTACTGGTAACTCCACTCTGGAGGCTTGGTTGACTTATCGGTGGGAGCTACGACAGTGCTTGACATATGATTGCTGGGTGACGAGTGCTTCACTGTACCTGACAGGAGGGGGGGGGGGAGGGGCAGGTGTGTGATGGAAAGGACGATAGCGCCATTGTTGCTAGACTTTCACGCCGCCGATGCTCCAAGACAGCCACGGTAATTATACGTCCACGAAAAACAGTGTGTGCTCTAATAAAACATTGAGGCAGCCCATTAACGGCCAAATGAGTGAGAGTTTTGTGTCTCCGAATTTGAAAGCATTGAGCTAGGTGTACTTAAAAGCCGAGTGCTTCCCTTTTTTTTCTACGTTGCATTGGAATTCAGATTTCCATGTTTGAAAACATTGAATCGCTACTCTTGGTGGAAACCAATTAATTCCTAGACACCCTGTAATTTTCAGTTAAATCTGAATGTATAATGTTGCTTGCAATCATTGTAAATGCAAGAATCGCTCTCGATATGCCTAGCAGAGTTTTGTTTCAGTCACGTATGAAATTTGTAAAGTTTAACTATGTCCATCTATAGTAATTTCTCAGTTTCAAGTCACATTAATTGTTTGTTTGCTATTTCGCAACTTTAAGACAAGGTATTGCGTTGAATTAATTTTTAATTGGCAGATGTTTTAATTTAAAGCTAAATATACCTCTGTCTGTAAGCATTTACGAGTACTAAATAATTCACAATTTTAGTTTTTTTTTCAAATGTTGAACACAGAAGTAATGATTTCACATTTGTTTCCCGAGCAATAACCGTTCTAACGCCAACTATCAGACATTGTCAATATTTTTTTATTTTTTTTGTAATTCTACTGGTTTCATATAATCTTCCTGTCTTGAACTAATTTTCATCTCAATATATTCCTTACAACCTACCTCCTCAATTATCTGCTTCATATATTCTAGTATCTGACTTCCTCTACGTTTTAGATGCTTCAATTTTCCTTCTTTCTGTATTCAATGCTACATACATATAGGTTTGAAAAATTCTGTCTGAGTCCTAGAACAACTTTTGAAACTAACAGCTTTCTCGTTTTCAAGAAGGCTTTTATCGCTATTGCTGCTCTCCTTTTAACATCACTCCTGCTTCTGTCATCAGTCATAATTTTACTCCGAAAGTAACTTCTTCTACAAAACATAATATTATTTTCATATCTAATCAGCTGTTATTGCTGTCATTTCTGCTACAGTTCATGAATTTTTTCTTACTTTAGTTTATATTTAGTCCAAATTGTTCCCTCAATAGATTGTTCATGGCATTCTCAATATCCTCACTATACACTGTCATCGGCAAATCGCAGCATACTGATATTGTCACTGTACAGGCTAAATTAGAACATTAACCTCGCAGACAGCGATTATGTAAAATGTGTTTCACCGTTTAAACGGGTTCTCAATTAATATATTTTGCGAGTACAAAAATGGAAAAAATAATAACGTAAATTGCGAAATATTTAATTTAACTCATACCTTTTAGTTCTCTTTAGATAAAAAATGTAACAACTGGCTAAGATCTATTTTCATGGTGTTCCAGAGTTAAATGAAATAGCTGAAACAACGTTTTAAGTTTTTTAAATCTACCAATTTACTGAAGTGCAGAATTTGATGATACCCTACAGATTTTTTTTGATTTTTCACCCCGAATTGTTTGGTGTTAAAATGTTATTGAAAAATGCATTTTGAATTTAAATCAATTCAAAATTTTAATATTGTCTTGATACATGTATTATTAAAACATTAAAAAAAAGGCGCTTGTATCTTTCTTGTGATCCAAATAGACATGGAGATTACTTTTCTCTAGTCTTCGTCACCTAAATTTTTGTTAAAAAACGAATCTTTACGAATCCTTCCTACATTTTAGATCTTGAAAAATAATTAAATATTCTGGTGACTCGCCCGGTTAATACGATAGCTCCATTCACGGGCCCTATTTTGCTCAGAGATTTTTTTTTTTTTCTAGTTATTACAGGAAATTTATTGCAGGTATGGAGATTAGGATCAAGTCCATTGGCAACAGATGTTTTTACAGTATTTCTAAAAGTCAATTTGTTGTCTGCCGGAATTCTGGTTACCGAAGCTGCCATGCTGCAAATTTCTGCCAATTGCATTCTTGGATCTGTCTTTTTTTTTTTTTTTTTTTTTTTTTTTTTTTTTTTTTTTTTTTTTTTTTTTTGTGCTGACTCGCCCTTCGCGGTGACCTAGCCTTTCACTTTTCTGAGTATCTCATTTTCTTCAATAAATTGATCAATCCTTTACTCGATTATTGATCATGAAAACAAAATTAAAAATACAATTTTTTTTAAAGGTTGCAAGTTATAAAACTATATTACAATTTTATTTTATTTCAAGAATTGTTTCTGCCAACACTTTTATTGCTGAGCGGTAATCAACAGACACTGCGCGTCTAACATAATTAGTAATAATCAGTTCAGCAGAGGGGAATATGAAGTTTTTCGTTAACCATCTAAAACAATTTCTATTGAGTACAATTCAAAATTATGAATTTTTTAGCATATGAACATTTTTCACAGCAACTTACAATCTATTTAAAACCTTTTGCAACATATTTCGAGATGTTCCTCCACATCGATTTAAAATTTTTTGGCTCAAAATGATTTATAATTTTTAGTTTGTACCCTTCTGCCAATGTCAGTGTTTATTTAAGACTAGCTGACCCGGCAATGCTTCACTATTGCTGGACTTGAGTAGGCAAATAGATTAAATGAAAAAATATTTACATATAAATTTTAAACTGCTGTTTCATTCATTTTCAGTTGGAAAGGGTGAGAGGGGATGCGCTTTGGAAAACGTATGGAGGCAGTATTTTTCTGTTTGTTTTAAAGTATAAGTGTACAAATTCTTATCTAAATCGGATACAAAATGTGATTTGCCTAAATTATGGGGTAAAAACGTAATGGGGTTGGAAAGGGGGAGAGGGGATGAATTTTCGGAAACCATATGTAATCAGTATTTTATGTTTGTTTTAAAATATAAGTGTACAAATTCTTAACTAAATCGGATAAAAAATGTGTTTTGCCTAAATTATAGGGTAAAAACGTAATGGGGTTGGAAAGGAGGAGAGGGGATGAATATTCGGAAACCCTAAGTAGGCAGTATTTTTCTGTTTGTTTCAAAGTATAAGTCTACAAATTCTTATCTAAATCGGATAAAAAATGTGTTTTGAATAAATTATAGGGTAAAAACGTAATGGGGTTGGAAAGGAGGAGAGGGGATGAATATTCGGAAACCCTACGTAGGCAGTATTTTTCTGTTTGTTTTAAAGAATAAGTGTACAAATTCTTATCTAAATGGGATAAAAAATGTGTTTTGCCTAAATTATAGGGTAAAAACTGAATGGGGTTGGAAAAGAGGAGTGGGGATGAATATTCGGAAACCATACGTAGGCAGTATTTTTCTGTTTGTTTTAATGTATAAGTGTACAAATTCCTAAATCGGATAAAAAATGTGGTATTGCCTAAATTATGGGGTGAAAAAATTATGGGGGTGGAAAGGGGGCGAGGGGATTAATATTCGGAAACCGTTTGTAGGCAGTATTTTTATGTTTGTTTTAAAGTATAAGTGTACAAATTCCTATCTAAATCGGATAAAAAATGTGGTATTGCCTAAATTATGGGGGTGGAAAGGGGGCGAGGGGATTAATATTCGGAAACCGTATGTAGGCAGTATTTTTCCAATTCGGATAAAAAATGTGGTTTTGCCTAAATTATGGGGTGTTATGGGGAATAGGGGGTGACTTTTTGGAATTTTTTTTTCACAGGAACCTTGGCAGTCGCACACTCGAAAACTCTCCAAAGTTTCATTGCAATCTGATAAATGGTATAGGAATGCATAGAAGACGAACATACAAACAAACAAACATTGATTTTTATATATAAGATAAAAGTGGAATATACAAAACGTAAGCAATAACGTCTTTAATGATTATGCAAAATTTTAACTCAATCTACTTGAGGTTTTTTTCCGTTTCCTCAGTAAAGTGGTTTTGACGTTTTCAAACTATCAGGGGATTTTCAGGTCAAACTCTAATTTCCAAACGCAAATTCAAATTATACCCCATTTATTTGTAAATATAAAAGGAATCTGTTGAGTATTTTTTGTTTAATACGTCGTACAAAATTAAAATCATGCGAATTCTCGATCGATTCCTCTAGTGGATGATTTTTGGCAAATTTTAATGATGGAGATTACCTAAAAATCTTGTTAACGTATCTTATCCAAAACAATCATCACTAAAAATCCTTAATAATTGCCATTATTTTGATTTTTTCAGATTTTCAATGATATGGTAGGAAAATAGATGGAAATTTTTCCTTATTTCTTTTCTCGGGGTCGAAGGAACCGCATCTTTCTTTTTTATTTTTTTAACTTTTTGTCTATGTTTATGTTTTGCAGTCGATAGAATACATATTCCTGACGCACCATAAAAGAAGAACCCCTACAGGAAAGGGTAGAGAGGACCAGACTGAGATGGTATGGACATGTCAAGAGAATGGAGGCTCAGAGAAACCCGAGAAAAATCCACGAAATTAAGATGCTTGGTAAACGACCCAGAGGAAGACCAAGAGATGGATGGCTGAAAGGAGTGGAGGAGGGTGTACGGAAGGGAGGAGAGGACTGGAACAAAGTGGTGACAGAGAGGTGGTGGGTGAAAGAAGGAAATGTAGAGGCTCGTGCATAAAGCAGACCCAGCCAGAGGCTGCAAACTGTTGAGGATGATGATGATGAGAATACATATTCCTGTGGAATTACGTCTCATTCGGTACAAAGTCGGGAGATTTGTGGGAATGTGACACACGAACTGACAGGCATTATGAAATTCTAAGGATTCTTATTTTTCCATTTAACATCGGAAACCTTACAAGCTTAGTTAAATCTTTACTTCGATTACGATAAAAGGGAGGGACAAAGCATGGCATCGGTTTCATGAACGTGTAAGTGTAGCACGTGAAACCTTCAAAATTTATTAACAGGATGGAAAAAACAATGAAGTGTAGTATTCTACACAATTTTACGTCTTAAATTAAAAAATGGTTGGCCCTAAATAGCAGTATTTTAAGATCTGTTTTGTCCCACGTTCTTAATTAATTTTATACAGTAATTCAGCTGCATTTAAAGAATATATGAGGAGAATACTAATGGGTCATTGTATGAAATGAACTATGAGGTGAACAGTGAAAACATTGCTATTAAATTGTTAAAGTGATGATATGTGTCTAAGATAACAGTTATAACAGCATACATAACATCTTAATAACGTTAATCTATACAAAATTAACAACCGTGAAGTCAGCCTGTATTAGCACAGATACCGTTTGACTTCTGTGAAAACATACAGCAAAGTAGTGCGCTATCGAAGTATGTAGGACTTTCATCTAGGTCGGCGATTAAATTCTCTTGGAATTTGTGCAAAGTCGATTTATGGTTGAGAGAGAAACGAGTCTACAAAGTGCTACACAGAAGTAATACGATTTAGGTTCCTTGCTGCATGGGAATGGGCGAGAAGCATAAAACTGAATTTGTTTTTAATTGGAAACAGGTGAAATCCATTAAGAAACCATCCAGTAAATTTAGCGGTTAACAACATGCAACATATGCAAGCGATAAGTGTCGTGGAGCAGGCTTAAGTGAATTACCTCTTTAAGAAGTGACTGAGATGGCCTGTAGTTTGCTAATAACGGAAATTTCTACGCTGGAACTTGTTTTGCGAGTCCGCGCGTCCTCCTTCAGACTTCACCTTTACGTAACTGCTAACTGTCTACATGCCGCCTGGGGAACTCTGAGAGTTGTTCAGTACGAACTAGCAGCTCTTCAAGGATCAACTCTCTGTTGATTACTGTTCGTTAGGCTGCTAGAAAGTAAGACAAACCCAATATTTATTAACTTGGTTCCGTTTTCGCTTGGATTGTGGCGATCTGTGAAGGAAACAATCGCTTGATGGGATTCGCTTTTGGCAGTAGACACTTCAGTCTACAGTAGTATTCAGTAAACATAATCAGCGTAATATCCGAACAGATGTTTAGTTAGTGTCTTCGTAATTTTCTGCTGATTTATTAATATATTCCCAACACAATATTCGTTTATAAACTTCAAAATCAGCTAATTAGCACAAAAAGATTAATAAACTTCAATTTGATGTTACCAGGTGTATAATTAAGTTTGTGAACTTGCTGTTATAGAATGCGAGGCCAGAACGCTAACTGTTACACCACCACCCTCGGTGAGGTTATGGAACTAAGATGACTACATGGGGATGGTAGTAAAATTACTGACTCAATTCCTCTGGGGCTACCCTCCAAGAAATCAAGTTTTGCGAGTAACCCAGTCAAAAAAAAATAAATAAAAAAAAAAATATATATATATAATTATTAATCTCGAGTCACAAACATCAAATATACAGTTAAAATTTGTACAAATTAACCATTTTAAACATATTTTTCCCAGTACATCGTAACCTCAATTCCATTTTGTTGCTCGAAACAAATTATTTTCATTGCAGGATTAAGGTCGGGACACACTAGACCGTATCCAGCCCGCACCACGTCCGAGCCAACTCTCGGCTGAGTGTCGGCTCGGCCCCCTTGCGTCCACACTGGTCCGTAGATCGGCTGTGTTACGGCCGGGTTCCTTCGCGGCCTTCAGTCTCTTTTAACGTATACACTTCATTGTTTCAAGGAATTAATGTTAAAAAATTATCTTAAGAATGATTTGGGGATCGTAGCTGCGGCTACCACACGTACTTTAGTATAGAATACTGTACTTTATTTTGTGTAGGCGTGCTTTGTAATCTACGTAAGTAATAAAGTATGTTAAAAGACATTTTTTGCCTGACTCCTGTTATCACCTCACGGTTTGATCTCTAACGCACAAAAATAGTATCCCAACGCAGTTTAAAAAAAATGATCGTCACACTATATTGAATTGAAAGATTCTCGTGTATCTCTACATATTATGAAATGTCAAGCGTCTCTCACTTCACATTTAACGTGCTTATTTTGGTTTGCTATTACTTTCGACTCACTCAATATTTTTTTGAACAAAAAAGAATAAGATTATTATACATTTTAATTTAAATACAGACTGCAAAGATTCTGTAAAATAATAATAATTTCATGTGATCTAAAATTTACAGTCACAGAGTTTCTTATCAGCCGCGCAATACACCTCTATTGTTCTCACTTAATTTGATAAGGAGACTTGCAGATTAAAGTGAAATTCGAGCAACGGAACGTCCTAGCATCTTAGCATTAACAAATCAAAGCTGACACATAAAATTTACATCTGAGATACGGATTTGAACCAGGGACTTCCAGTACCCTAATCGTATGCCGGTGCCATCTGAGTCAAGAGACAAATCTGGATGTAATTAAAAATAAATATTCAAACATAATAAACGTATTTTTTCTATATAATTTATTTTTGCTATCCCAAAAGAAAAATGTACTTTTATATGATTGAATACACATTTTTCAGTACTTCTGGATTCAGATGCATGTGGCGTGTGATTTGGGTATGGAAAGTCCCCGGTTCAAAATCCGGGTCTCGGATGCAATTTTTACAGGCCCTAAAATCGACCTTCACCTTTGGCAATGCTTTGATTTGTTAGTGCGAACATGCAAGGACTCTTCCTACATTTTACGAATATCTGATGAACCTGAAGTGAGGCTGAAGAAAAGGATACTTTTCTAAAGCAATCAGTAACGCTAAAACAATATTTAGCCTTAAAGGACCGGAAATTTTCGAACTCTTTCTATACACTTCTCCATATCGACCATCCCAACAGCAGCCCAACACCGGCCCGCACCGTCAAAAAATAAACCAAACTAATCACGGCTAACACACGGCCAAGTGTCGCAAAACACGCGGTGTCCTTTCAACTCACTTCAATGGAGTAACGACGACAGTAAGAAAGGTGACGGTGCGGGTGGGTACTAGTGTGGCCCGACCTTTATGCGCACATAGAGCACTCGAGCGTACGGTATGTTTTCATGTGGTTTTGACCTTATCACATTCGCACTGAATCTTGGTAGTATCAACATAACACCATTTTAAGAAATTACCCTTCGATCTGCCCACTCACGTTCGCAACCGTTTCTAGGACCTCTAGACGTTCTAATCCTCTGCGTGACCAGGTGGCAAGCGCTCTGCAACTGTCAGTGGTACCGAGATGAACCTTGATTTTCTACAACTGCCTTTTTGTCTTTTCAGGTCACCCAATTAGTTCCCAAACATTTTCTGGACTTGAGTCCCTGAGTTTGTGATGCATGGCCGTGCATTGGATAAGCGCTTTTCCATCTATTTTTGTCCACTCACTGTTCGCAGCCACTTTTTTTTTTTTTTTTTTTTTTTTTTTTTTTTTTTTTTTTTTTTTTTTTTAATGGCATTCGGCAACGGAGACCATACAGCCAGCTCAATGTGTATTTTTTCCAATGTATGGACGCCACAGGACGGACAAGACATTCACACAGACACACAACACTTAACATCCATGCCCGCGGCCGGATTCGAACCGGCGGCCTTCGGCACGTGGAGCTAGCACTCTAGCCCCTACGCTACCGAGGCCGGCAGAGCCACTTCTCTTCGGATACTGGAGTGTGCTATCCCTGTAATCTGATGGAGCCTGTCAACTGGGGTAGGCTTTAGACAGCCTGTCACCAGACTTCGGGTGTTATTGACGGCCACATCCACCTGTTTTGTGACATATGATGAGTACCAAACTGGGCATGCATATTCTGCTACAGAGTAAATAAGGACCGTTCCTGATGTACTAATAATTTGTGACCTATCGTGGTGGTGTAATGGTTAGCATTCTGGCCTCGCATTCGGGAGGACGGCGGTTCGAATCCCCGTCCGGGCATCCAGAATTGGGTTTACCATGGGTTTCCCATATAACTCCAGCAAATGCCTGGACACTTCCTTCAATAGTCCATGGCCGAATTCGTTCCCATTCCTTGCCCCCCCCCCCCCCCCATCCTTTCCCGTCTCTAAAGACCTCGCTGTTAAGAGACGTTAAGCAGTTAAAAAAAAAATTAAAAATTGTGATTGACTGCCCCTCTGTAATCCAACCAGTTTTTGAGCAGTTTATACGATGCTTCTATTGCGTGTCACGCCCATGTATTTCGGGACGTTACACGTAAAAAGTTCGACACCTGACCACATTACTTTCAATATACGCTGAGCTTTTATACTTTCTTAGATGCCTTTGAAGGGTTAGGTCTTAAGTGGCTTTCTCTATAGTAGCTTGATAGGCATTCAAGGGCAGCAGATAAAAAAATTGTCGGATAAATGATACGCTTTTAAAGTGAAGTTATTCGTCAGTATTAAAAAAAGCTACACAAACAGGTAATTCACCGTGTTGTACGGTACTGGAATACGTGACAGTGAATACGTGGAAGATACAAGCTACTCTGGAATGGAAATTCGTCTACTAGAAAGATCAACAGAGGCCAGTAAGACTGCAAACTTGTTCATAACCAGAACGTTCAAGGCAGTCCAATAAGGAAGTGCTGGGGAACTGGCTCCTCAGATTTGTGTGTTACACGTGCAGACCTGAAATTCAAGCATTCGTCCACTAGCTAACTGTACAAACAGACAAAGACTCCCAGGAATCTAAAAGACGTTATTTTACACTGTGTTTTGCTTTCACTGTCAAAAGCATTCTACCCACATAAAATATGTTCGCTATTAATAAAATACTTTGGGGGTTGTTATTCTACGCCGATTCGGCACCAGCCTGGTGTCATCCTTAAGGCAAGGTCAGAGAGAAGTAGAAAAATGTTGCAGCGTGATAATCGGCTGAGCAATTTAATTAATTTTATGATGGCTATAAAAGTACGAAATTATTTATTATTTCTCGTAATTAAATAAAAATTTCACAGTGTGGTTCTACATCTACATCTATACTCTGCAATTCACAAATATTGTGGGTGGCAGAGGGTGCTGAGCACCAATCCTAATTCTGTGCATTCCAATCCCGAACAGAATGAGGAAAGAAAGAATATATAAAGGTATCAGTAGGACATCTTATTTTCCTCTTTTCCCTCCTGTCATGGCGACCCAAATAGGTTGGTGGAAGAAGTATTTAATTGCACTCGTAAATTAAAAATTTTTCTCCAACAAATTCAAACGAAATCGACGTCGTGTGTCCGCCAAACAATCCCAGCCCAACCCACGTATCAACTCTGTTACATTTTCGTAAGGACTGTAACTATCAGTCACGAATCGAGCGGCTCTCCTCTGTTCTTTCTCTAACGTGTCAATCAATCCTTTGCTATACGGATCCCAAACTCCACAACAGTAATCCAAATGCGGACGCACTAGTGTTTTGTACGCATTTCCTTTGTATGAGCATAACAACTTCTCAAAATACGACCTATGAATCGTAGTTTGGAATTAGCTTTGCCTCGACGGAAGTAATGTGCAAGTCACATTTCATGTTGCTTTGTACTGTTACGTCTAGATACTTCAGGGAATCCACCGTGTCAACAACTGAATTGTTAACTTTGTACTCGTGAGCAAACGCGGTCTTTTTATTACTTATTTGCATAGCCTTTCACTTTTTGCAGTTAAGTGTAAGCTGCCATTTATGGCACCATTCTGAAATAACATCAAGATTACGCTAAATCATATATATTATTTTTATAAGGTTTTTTTTTGTCACAAGCCATTATCTCCCTTCATACTTAACCGAAATCAATGAATGAGGTGTCTTTTTAAAGCTTATGGTCTCCACCCTGGTTACATCATATTTTAAGAAAGGATTTTTCGGAATTTTCTCCATAAAGGGCAAAAATGTCAATATTTCTAAAATGTTGTTTCTTGTGTTACGAGTCATTTATCTCCATTGATACCTATCTGTAATCGTTTAATGAAGTATCATTTTAAAGATTAAGATTTCCGCTTTGGTGACATCTTATATTAAGACAGGAATTTTTCATAATTCGACCCTTAGAGGGCAAAAGTATAAATATTTCTGCAACTCGTTTATGTGTCACGAGCCATTTATCTCCTTTCATATCTAACCGATATAGACGAATTACCAATCAAATTAGAGATTTAGGTCTCCGCCGTGGAAACATTATATTTTTAGAAAGGATTTTTTCGTAATTCGACCCATAAAGAGCAAAAATTACAATTTTTCTAAAATGCGTTTTTTGTGTCTCGAGGCATTTATGTCCTAGGATATCTAACCGAAATCGATAAATGAAGTAGGATTATGAAGAGTAATGTCTCAGCTATGGTGACATTGTATATTAAGAAAAAAGTTTTTTGGAATTGAACCCTTAAAGGGAAAAAGTATCAATGGTTCTACAACGCATTTTTGTGTCACGAGCCATTTATCTCCCTTAATATCTAAACGACATAGATAAATGAGGTACCATTTTAGAGATTAAGGTCTCTGCCGTGGTAACATTATATTTTTAGGAAGGAAGTTATCGTAATAAACCCTAACAGGGCAAAATGTTAATATTTCTTAAATGCATTTTTTGTGTCTTGAGCCATTTATCGATAAAGGAAGTAGGATTATGAAAATTAATGTCTCAACTTTGGTGATATCATATATTAAGAAAGATTTTTTTTTTTGGAATTCAATACTTAAGGGGGAAAAGTATCAATTGTTCTACAACTCATTTTTGTGTCACGAGCCATTTATCTCCATTAATAACTAAAACTAAGTTTTCCACTGTGGTCAGATCACATTGTAGGACATGAATTTTTCTGAATTTAGCCCTTAAAGGGGAAAAATATCAGTATTTCCAAAATGCGTTTTTTTGTGTTTCGAGTCATTTATCTCCCGTAATAATTAAACAAAAATGATAAACGAGGTATCATTTTAAAGACTCAGGTCTTCGGGTTCGTTACGCCATATTTGAAGAAAGAAATTTTCCAAAATTTGATCCTAAAAGGGCAAAGTATTAATATTTCTACAACGCATTTTTCTGTCTTGAGCTATTTATCTCCCTTGATACCTAACCGAAATCGATAAATGAGGTACCATTTTAAAGTCCAAGATGTCTGGTTTGGTCACACCATATTTTATAAAAGAAATTTTATGGAATTCGACCCTTAAAGGGTAAAACTATCAACATTATTACTACAGCGTGTTATTATTATTACGAGCCATTTATCTCCTTCGATACCTAAGTGAAATTGATAAATGTCATATCATTTTAAAGATTAAGGTCTCCAATTAGGTAAAATAATATATTAAGAAAGAATTTTTCTGAATTTGATGCTTAAATTGGTCGCGCGTATGAGACAGTTCAGAGCCAAGTCCCTAGATTGCAGCAGCAGACATCACAGAGATGTCAATAAACTGTTTTTTTTTTGTACAATAAGTAACTTTTCTGATATTTTTTTCTATTGCGGAAACTTTTTTGTTTTGCTATGAAATTACAATGTAAATATTTTATTCGCACAGCAATACATATCACAGAGATGTTGATATGCTGTGCCTTTGAGGTTGGTTGTATTCTGTTAAGATCGGTGACAGTTTGTCGTACATACAGAGTGTTTTAAATTTTTCTGTTTCGTAATATGTTGTAAGTATTCTGATGGGTACCTATTACACTAAACAAATAAATATTTGCTAAAAAAGTGCGGTTCTACTTTTCATTATATTACAAGCATTCAACCTCATTATTCATCGTATTTTATTTGTGAAATTTTCGCATGGGTCATCTAGTAGAAAATAAATAGACAGGCAAAGGTCATGAACAATATTCGAAGGGACAGTAAAAATAGCAAATTAAACGTAAAAGATAGTTTTTCCTTAGGACTTTAGGTTGACATCATTAGGACTTGGTGCAAGAAACAGAAAGGAATACGATCATGGGCTTTATAATGGAAACATCCAGCCACTGCCTGAAGTGATTTCAAGAATTCGTGCAAAACCGAAAGCTGGATGATCAGAAAAAGATTCGAACTCGCGTTCTTCGGAATTCTGGGTCCGATTGTCACCTCACCCACTAGGATCGGTATAAAAATAGGGTCAGGTTTAATATGAGAATGTGTGTAACATTTTAAGACTCGTGAGAGCGATTAATTTGTTAGTGGAGCGAACACTCGAAGGGAAGAACCGTGGAATATATGAAACTGATAATAGGGAACGTAGGTTTCGGTGGATATGGTGAATATCAAAGAAAATATGTACTATTGATCTGGAAGGAAAATGCCGCTGATCACCAACGAGAGATATAAAGATGAAGTTCGTAACAGAAGGATGCAACATAGAAGAGTGAACTGACAGACGCAGAAGAGGAGAAATACGGATCATTGAAGTGAGTCTAGTGTTCCAGGCAGACAGATAAGGATGAAAATTAGATTCAGTTAAGGTAGCTGCTTAAAACACCTCCATCGGCTAAACCTTAGAACTGCAGATGTTTGCGACTGTAACAATTCGGACACTAGCAATATAAATAATTTAGTAATTTTGAACGAAATTCCTTAATCGGCTAAACATTTTGGATTTTTGGGAACAATTAATCTGTTTATATATCTTTAATGAATTTTATTACTATCAGCAATTTGTGAACAAGTTTAATTTGTGCATATGTTCATTGCTTATTTTTGTGAATATTGCGGTAACTGTATGTATGCTTAATGCTTGACATTATTATGATTTTTTGAAGGTGAAAAAATCGGGTTGAAATTTGATAGGCTTAAACGTTACGTTGCGCAGTTAAATTATTAAAGCTTAAATTTCTTTAATACTCACTGAAAATTACGTGACTACTTCAGATAATATAATTACATCCGGATTAGTCGCCATTATTGCACAGAGACATGCAGCAGTAATTTAAGAGTATTTTTTTGTTTGCTTGTTAGTTACTTATCATTTCATCATATTCTCTGACTACCTATAAGCTAACAAAAGGAAATATGGACTCGTTTATATGGCTATACAGCGAATATGTTGTATTGGTATCAAACAATACATGTATTTTATTAAGAGACTGAGATGGGTAATCCGATAAAATGTACTGTGCCGTATTTAGCGGGCTATATTTGCAGTGCGCGTGTTTCTGAATATTTCGCACTCGGCGGTGAATAGACCTTGCTTGTATTCATTGTTATGTGAACGGAAATTTTCTTATGGTGCTTCCCACGGCCCGTGATTTTTTAAGGCCACGCTATGCAGCCGAATTGTACGGCTCAGCGCGCAGCATCATGTTCCCTAGTGTCGTTTCAGCTACCCGGGCGTTTGATGTTTACCGACTTAACGACAGACAGAGGCGCGCCATCCCTTCCAGCAGAGGCGGCTTCCTTCCCACAGCCCTCGGTTTGTAGCTGGATTGGCGCGGCTGGCAAATGCACGAGCCGTGGATTGCCACCTGTAGAGACATCTACCTGCTTGAGCCGGAAGAGGGATGAACAAAACAGATGGGAACGGACGTTTGCAGAAAATGCAGGTGGCCCACTCAAGGACTCGTTACGAATATATTCATTTATCATTGACTGTCAATTTACGGAGACTCCGACAAGAACATAAAGGGCGTTTACACACACCGGCAAAGCCGGAGCAGGTGCCGGAGCAGGTTCCGGTGTCGGCGAGAGGGGATTTTCACACACACCGGCGAAACCGGAGCCGGCGCCGACCTTTTCGCAGCGAGTGCAGTAGGTTTTTAGCTTTGGCGGAAGAAAGATGCGTACGTCATTCAACAAACGTTACTTTAATAGAGTATTATACCTCAGAAGGAAATACAGAAAATATTTAACTAACACACAGTACTGGATACTTGCTCTATTGACTTTAATATATATAATTAGGATTAGAAAGATAGTGAAAAAAATTAAGTACGCAAATATTCCGCTATATTTTTATTTCATTGAATAATTTTATTCAATCAGTAAATCAACAGATTTTATTAAATATTATACAATAGGTATGATGACTGCAACTTGAATCTATAAATAGGACACAAACTTTCAATTTATTATATTTTTTCTTTTGATTTTTAAGTATTAGGAGCAATCTTTACTGACTTGCATGAAACCTACAGATTGGGAATAAGCACAAGTAAAGTAAACTGTAGGCGTGGAAAGAGATGTATATATTTCTGTAAGAAGATTTCAAAGCGAAGGGAAAAAAAGAACGACTGAAAATTGATAAGTTATACATATATTATTAGTAATAACAGAATAGTTTGCACAATTTATTTTGTTAATTTACCACGAAAATGCACCCTCGGTTCTGACGAAGTATCTTTGGGTTGATATCAAAAGTAATTGCAAAACTAGATTTTACTTACGATTTACTTGACTTAAAATTGTAGATGTGGTTGTGCTAATTTTTGTGGTATCTACTCAAAGATACTTTGTCATTATCGAAGGAACGTTGCAGTGAAAAATTAACAAAATAAATTGTGTAAACTTTTTTTTTTTTTGTGTGTGTGTGTCTCTGCCTCAACGGCGTGTTTGTGCATGTCCCGCTACCTAGGTAGCTCTACTGCTATGTGTCTCTTTGTTTTGGATAAGGTTGTTTTGGGGACTCTTTTTATTTGCGCTTTGAGGGGAAAACATGGCTATGGTTGTCTAGGACGACCTTATGTGAAAAACCCCTACAGTTTTCTTTTAATCATATCAGTGCTATTCAGGCTGATATATAATACTTAATGGTACTCTGTGGGAGTGCCAGTGCCTTGGCATCGTGGTGCCAAGGCACTGGATGAAGGGGCGAATGACAGTTTTATAGATGCGTAATTTTGTTGCAGTCGTTAGTTCCATACTATTGAATATTGGAAAGAGTTTTTGTATGATAGCCAGGCCCTGTCTTCTACTTTCCATGATGTGTTCCTTGAAGAGGAGTTTTGAGTCTAGCGTGACGCCCAGATATTTTGTTTGTCTTTGCCACTCAAGTTCTTGGTCCATAATTTTCAGTTTTTTGGTTAGAGCTGGCCGTTTTTTCGTGAAGTAAACCGCTACACATTTAGTGGGGTTTACTTTAATTTTGTTTATTCGACAACACTTGTCGAGTAGACGGAGGCTCCGCTGTAGTCTGTTGATGGTAACATCATGTTTGCATCCAGTGGCATAAATCGTGGTGTCGTCTGCAAATTGCGCCATTTTAACCCGAGGTGCTACTGGTGCGTCGTTGACATACCCACTGAAAAGGACTGGTGCGAGTGGTGATCCTTGTGGAATTCCCACCGGGATTGGATGTAGGCCAGATCTTTGTCCTTGTATGGCTACGAAGAATTGTCGGTTGGCGAGGTAGCTTATTGTGCATTGTTATTACTAGGGTCTAATAACAAAATTATAACTTTCAATTGTTCTTTATTTCTTTTCACTTCGAAATCTTATTCCAAAAATATATATGTCTCTTTCCACATCTTCAGTTTTTCTACTCCGTCTTTGAAATAGTCGGCTGTTTTATCCGAGATACAAGGTTTAATCTAACGGTTTAATGTCACAGTATCATGTTACAAAACTATGAGGAAAATTGTTGTGACTGAGATTAGCTCGTATAAACACCTCTCCGTCAGCGCATCAGTGTGCGTAAGAAACAACGAGGGAGCGTCCATGAACCATGTAGCTCCATTCTGGCCACCTGTGAACCCCCCCCCCTTTTCCATCCACGTAGCCCGACGTGGCTTTTGTCTCTACCCTCCCCCCTTTTCCCGCGTAGCATGTATCTTTTATTCCCTATTGATTCCTGAAGACATTTTGCACTGTTTTATTTTGTGAGACTCTTGTAAATCACATAGGGGGATAATTAAGTGACGGAAATAAATATTTACATGCTGTTATGTGTTCTGTACCGGTTAAACCACTGACAGACGATGACATACGTAAACATGTAAAGCGTTTGGGCATACCATATTTTCGAGGTGTTTTCATGCGTGATACACTACCTCACAAAATTCGTGAACGTGAATGTGGTGTCGTGAACTTGGACAGTGCTGATAATGCTGGAACACATTGGGTTGCTTACATCAAGTACAAAGACGGTATAGTTAAATATTTCGAAAGTTTCGGTGAGTTGCCTCCTCCATTGGAGTTGCAGCGGTACTTTGCAGGGAACAGAATACTTTACAATGTGCAACGGCACCAGTAATTTGGCACACACGTATGTGGTCATTTGTGTTTAAAATTCCTGTATGAAAACGTATTACATCAGTCTTGAACGAACCTTGGTCAGAGAAACACATGTCTGTGATACTCTGCTTGTCGGGTAACAGTTCAGTCTTGGGCTGTGATTACTTTCCACCGATACATTTGAGCCAAGGCGAATACACAGTTGGCTTGGTTGATTTTCAGACTTACAATTCGATTCCGAATATAGACAAAACAAATTGTCAATTTCATTACTCGAAGAATAAAGTGATAGACATACCCACTGGATCTTACGATATTGACGATTTGTCAAATTATTTGGTTCGGCGTACTAAAAACGAAAAGTTAGTAATTCGAGCAATTCACTCAAGTGTGAGATTGAAACAGCTGTGGAAATTGACTTCGCTAAACCAAACTCAATTGGATCTGTGCTCGGATTTTCGAAACGTGTGTTAAAGCCTTGATTTCATACATCAGACTACACTGTGCAGATCTTCAAAATTAACGCAATAAGAATAGAGTGCAGCATATTTACAGGAAATTACGACAACGATAAGCTTGTTCATACACTACACGAATTTTTTCCAACAGTTCCACCAGGGTACAAGTTTGTGGAAGTACCCGCTAATATTATTTATTTTCCCATCACAGTAAAAATTCTCAGCAACATCAACGTTAGAGTTGTCCATCAAGACGGTAATTTAGTGGATTTTAGAGGCGAAACCATTACCCTTAGACTGCATATAAAGAAGAATGGGCGTTCGTTATAACAGGAACCGTCAACATCACAAAGCTGTCAGTCGTGATCCGACAGTGAAGCGGTTAACACCTGAAAACGTGGTCTTCCTACAGTCGTTAGGCTATTCAGTTAAAAGTCATGGATGAGGTGTTAGACATAACTTCCAGTGTGGGGTTTGACGAGTCGGTAACGCGCAAACAATATTTTAGTCACCAGCCGCATACGCCAGCCACATTTAATAACAATGATGAAATTCGTATACCGATTCAAAACCAAGATACATATACACTACCATGCGAAAGCTACTTGCATATTGAAGGAAGATTCATGAAATCAGATGGAGCAGTAACAAATTCACTTATCACATCCAATGCATTTACTTTTCTGTTTAAGGAAATTCGATATGAACTTAATGGAACAGAAATTGACCGAAATAGAAACGTTGGTATCACAAGCACATTGAAAACGCTTATTTCTGCAAGCCCTCCACAAATGGGTGTGTTGATCAATGCAGAATGGGTTCCACGCTCTCCTGGAAATGGTTACTTTGATGTATGTATACCGTTGAATATGCTCTTGGGGTTTTGCGAAGACTTTAAAAAGATACTTGCAAATGTAAAACAAGAACTAATACTATAGGAACAATGTCTTTCTCGGCGTTGAGAATGGATGTAGTCTTCTCGGGAGACTAGCCGAGTAAGTAAGATATTTCCACACGATATTTCGGTGATCTCAGGCTCCGTCGCCATCTTCTGGTCAGAAGATGGCGACGGAGACTGAGATCTCAGAAATATCGTGTGGAAACATCTTACTTACTCGGCTAGTCTCCCGAGAAGATTACGTCCAAGAACTAATACTGATTCGAGCGAGGGACGATACAAATTCATTTCACCATCAGCAAACTGGAACAGGTGATGCCTCATTTGCAAGTAGGTGAAAGAGAAAAACTAGAGTTGCTCAAGATGGTTGACAGTGGAAAACCACTTCACATTAATTTCAGAAGTTGGGATCTGCTGGAATACCCGTTGTTTCCAATCAGTAAGACTCAAATTTGGTCTTTGAAAACATCAACGCAACTGGAGAAACCTAGGTTCGTGATTCTGGGATTACAAACAAACAGGAAACGGAATGCGGAATTCAGTGCAGCCATCTTTGACGACTGCAATCTCACAAATGTCAAAGTGTTCCTAAATGATGTGGCGTATCCATATGAGAACATGAATCTAGAGTTTAAGAAAAACCGAACCACAGTGTTGTATGACATGTATGCATGATTCCAACAGTCTTACTACGAGCGGTACCTTCCTTCGCCGTTACTAAATTGTGAAGACTTTATAGAAACTGCCCCTATTACTGTAATAGATTGTTCACAACAAAATGAGTCTATTAAAACATGACCTGTAGACATTCGTATGGAGTTTGATAGCAGTGAGAACTTTCCTGCCTACACCACTGCATACTGTCTGATCTTCCATGATCGCGTAGTAGAATATGTACCTCTAATCGGTGTTGAGCTTAAGCTGACATAAAACCAAGTAGCACCCAGTCCTACCAACCATTACCATGCCGACCATCTTCCTGGACACACAGGGCTTCACGAAGAAAGATGGTGGGTTTATTTTCAAAGAAGTTTCTATATGCATAGTGCATTCAGACAAATTTAGCGCTACACACTGTAGTTCTGTATCGTCGCCATCGTGTGGAGGTAATGAGCCCGAAGTTAGATGGCTTACACATAATTAACATGGAATACTTTGGAATACTGATGGTGTTTTCTTCAGCAGGATGTGCTCTTTACTACATGCAATAACCAATAAGGATGATTCAATCATTTACGTTAAAGGACGGGAGAAGGCAAGATGGCTGCAGAAAATTATCAGGAAGAAAGTATGCTACAACATTGAAGATTTAGGATGTCCGCCACTGCATGAACTCAAGAAAAATAATTTGAGAAAACTTTGTAACTTACATATATTTTGTAATAATATTTGTGCAATTGAAAATGTATTTTTAATCGCCAATTGGTGGGCGAAATAGAAGATTTCAAAAATATATATTCTATCTTATTATTTAATTAGGATAGGTGAAATGACAAAAGAAAAATCTGGTAAAATTTTTTCATCCTTCACTGTTTACAATTCTGCAGACATCATTAAGTACAATCAAAATTTTGTATACACAAAGTCAACTGTAGAACAGTTGTCGACACATCGTTGCGGACTGAGGGATGGCTGGCGTCACTAATTATTACCGCATACGTCATCACCACCTCCGCTTACAATTCTGTTAAATACATCAGTCCCTTTTATATCTTGTTCAACTTTGCGCTTAACATCATCATACACTACAAGTTTTTTATATACCTTGATTTCTAACTTTAAACGTTCATAGCGTTGACGTGGGGCTGTAAGACACTTCATTGACATTTACATTATCAAAATGCAAATCTATAAGACCTTGCAGAGAACAACGGGAGTAGTCACGAATCACTTTCAATGATAACATATTAACAAACTCGTTGTAGTACTTGGTAACTTGATAACTCCAGGGCTTCATGGTGTTGATGGCGCTGGTCACTGCTGGCAGGGCGTCGACCATGTTGCTCCAAGTAGATTCGCCAAGAAACACACCATAGGCAGGCACAGCAATGTTGTAAAACCATATAGTTCTCGCTCCAGCCATTGCTCGGGACGAGATGGTGTGGTTGCCGATTGAGATACTCGTTTGCAGATGCTCAGTGTTGTGGAAAAAACCACCAATTATGTAGACCAGCTGTCTCTTCATGTGTGAGCGTGACTTTATTGTACCCAACTTTTTCGAGTACAACTACTGGATAAAATTCCAATTTAGGTGACAAACCGACGGTGAGCCGCTTGGTGTCACTGCTGTTTAACTTGTATCATGTTGAAAACAGGAGAACCTCACTAGCCATAGTGAACTGCACTTGACGAGTGTCGACCGGGAACTGACTGGTGTGATGGCAGTTATGCATTAGGTACCGGGGATATGACGTCACGCACAGATTGAGGTTACCGTTGTCTGGTGCTGCCATCTCGCGGCGGCGCGCCGGGGCCTGGAGGGGTGCGAAGGGAGGTCCCCCCACCACCTCCACCCTATGACGTCATGGGGAAAACCACGCCAGCTAATATGATTTCTTTCTACTTATATTATATTGCGCCATTATAAGATAATAAATCTAAAAGTATGTTTTGAATTCCTTCGGAAACTGGAAGTGAACTATTTAAAGTTAATTATACACGTCTCAAACCCTTAATATTTAGTAACCAAAGTCATAATAATGTTACCTTAGGTTGGATGCTATAATATACTATAGCTTAATCCTTAAACGAACTGAATTATCTTTGAAATCGACTGGAAACGTATTTGGTGAATAAGCTATTGAAGGAACAATGGTGTCCTATCACCATATCCTGGAAGCGCCAGATTTTTACCTGGTCATTTTAAATATTCCTGGCTCTTAAAATGTTGTTCTTATAGCTTAAACTCGCTTATAGCCTTATACAGTACGAGTAAGGCATCTAAAGTTTTAATATTCCGCATGCAGGCCACTTGTACCATCAATAGCTTGAGAATCACTGTTCTAGAGAAATGATGAAAATTTCACATATGATGATCAAGTGATGCACGCTGAAGTAGAGGATGATCAATTCACGATCTACAGTTAGAAGCTAAATCTTACAGTTTGGAAATATCAATCGGCAAAACCAAAATTCAAGCTTTTACAGGAAAACATTAGACAACAGCAAAGCCTTTAATAATAGACACGTCTATAGAGCAAGTTAAAAAATTTTAATAACTTGGCTGAATTTTGATTTTAAATAATATTAAGGTAATAGATTTTAAAATTAATAAAATCCCGTGCTAATAGTAAAGAACTGCTGAAGTCATTACAAAAGTTTGGTCATCCCCACATTGCTTTATGCAGCAGAATGCTGACCCAAGACAAAACAATAAAATCAAAAAGTTATAATGCCAATTTTAGGATCTAAAAGGATAGGATACGCCATGATGAATGAGACAAAATTAGGAGTAAAAGAGACAAAGTACATTCACAGGAAACAGTGGAGTGACCAATCTCCTCTTATCCTTGAAGAAAGAACAGTTTTGTGAAGATTAATCCACCTAGATGATGATGATGTAGAGAATGAAGAATATTATAGTTTTTAAAAAAGAGACAAAGCTATGAGTTGACGACAATTTTTAAAAGAGAAGAAACAACTGTATGAGAGTTAACAAGAAATCCCGCAAAAAAAGTTTACAATCCTAGATTGATCACAGGAATATGACATTCGTGAAGGACGATCCAGGAGAAAATAGATTCTGCTCTCATGAGCATTCACTGAGCTTAAGAGATCGACAACTCACGGTAACTAAAAGACGCTTAGTGCAGGGAAATATCAGGATTTACAGCTTCAAGGGGAAGATAGTGTGTGTGCACAACACTTTTGGATATTAGTGATACAGTGGATGAAGGATGTGTTCTGAAACTAATCTTTATTGTATGCTCCAGAGAATTCATGTCGTCAGGATCACTGTGTATTTATTTCTCGGCGAACCGAAATTATGTCGTTAAGACCATATCTGCGTGGAAAGGCAAGGTCAGTTTGATCAGAGAGGACATCAGTGGCTCACGGGAAGAACCAATAAGAAGCCGGCATTCTGGTGCAACGCTGCACTTGGTAGTCGCAAAGATCACCGGCTTGAATCCGGTTTCACGCTCGGCTGCTTTTATATAAGTTCTAAACTTGTACATGCTGTTACGTGGAGCAATTGATTACAACGTAAAGTGGCTCCGCAGTCGCAAAGACAGAGTAACATTTTTTTATTTTTTTTTTTTTTTTTTTTTTTTTTTTTTTTTGTTACTTGAAACGGTATTACTAAACAGGTGGAAATACCGGTGAAAATACCTTGCTTAGTAGAAAGGCATGTTTAACACCATAAAAGTTGATTATATATCTTTATATATATAAAAATCTCCTGTCACGATGTTTGTCCGGAATGAACTCCGAAACTACATAACCGATTTAGATGAAATTTGGCTAACTGTGTGTAATTTAGTCCAACTTAAAAGATAGGATAGTTTTTATCTGGATTATAGACCTCAATATTTATTATTTGTGAATTAAATGTTCATTAAATGTTTGTCATAGGACAATGGTTTGTAATTATTTGTAAGCCACCAAGCTTAAGCGGTCTGCTGGCTCAGTGGTCAGGGCGTCTGACTGGAGATGGAAAGGTCCCCGGTTCGAAACCCTGTCACGGCGGGGATTTTTATAGGAACTTACCTCGACATTAACCTCCGGCCCACCGTGCTGTGTAAGGTGAAATACGCCAGGGCGGTACTGTGGTTCGGATTCGACGTTAAAATGTAGGTCCCCTGTACCCGGCAGGATTGGCGGGCTAGGTAAAGGCGGCTACGACAGGGGCGGAATGCCCAGCCAGTAGAAACCAGGTCATTACGACCACACGGAATTATTATTATAGTTCCATAAGATTCTAACAGATGGCGATGTGTTAATTTATCGATACAACACTTGGTTATCTAGGTTGGGTAATCATCCAGTAGATCACGTTCTGTTTCAATTTATTTATGCTACAGTTTATTCCTAACAGATGGCGGTGTGTTAATTTATCGAACCATCCAGTAGATGGTGTTACGTTTCGATTTATTTATGCTACAGTACTATTCCACGCCATATGTGTGACTTTCTTGAATTTTAATTGTGCATGTGTATTGTGTTATAATTATACTGTACCGTTGTTCATCGTTATACCTAACGACAAAGTAATTACACACATGAATATAACATTGAAGAAAACGTTACGATAAATTCGAATTGTGTAAATATTTCTCGCTAGCTTATCATTTTTCTTCTTCTTTTCGTTATGGTCAGCTAGGGACCACGTGTCAATTTCAGTTCCTCTCCTGTTGTTTTTTCTTTGTTCCTCCCCAGTACTCCTTCATTATTGCACTCCTCTCTACCTTGAAATCCTGCCATATTCGAAGTCTGCTTTCGAAAATATTTTCTTTCCATACAGTTCACTGATATTATTTCGTTTCAAATCTTTCTAAACCTCTTGAAAGTCCTGGTGTCATCCATGCTATAAATGTATCGAAAAAATATCATTCTTCTTGATTCTGTTATTTTTTCAATGTTATGATATATTTCCTCATTAGTTCTTAACTTCCATTTTACTGTATTTTTCAATGGACCCAAAAATTCCGGTTTCTCCACTGTATTATAGTGTCTTATTTTAATGATTTCAGAAAGGCACTTTTTGTTATAATTCAAATATTTTTCAGCGAAATGTCGCCAAAAAAATCTAACCTCGACAATGCGTGTAGCAGAGAGGCACGACTCAAACGTGTCAAGAGAGCTCATCAATCAGCAACACAAATCGCGGCAAGTAAGGAAGTTCAAGGAATCAGGACAGCTGAGCGTCGTATGCAACAATCTCAAGAACAGTGTGATGAACGTCTGTGACAGAATATATCGAGAACAATAGCGGCACGAGAACATCACATAGCTACATTTAGAGAAAGAGAAGGAGAGAGACAGCAAATCAGCCGTGCTTTAACACGTGTACCATTTGTTCGTTTTGCGTTCGAATATGCACCAGACATTGATTACTCTGCACATTCTAAAATTGCAATCGGTGCATTGGACAAAGTATGCTAATACTGTCAGGCGTTGAAATTCCGCAATGAAGCAGCCGGCATGTGTTGTGCATCAGGAAAAATTGTATTATTACCACTTCCCACTCCCCCAAAACCTTTGCAATCACTTCTTGCTGGCGAATCAAACGATTCGAAATTGTTTCTGCGCAAGACACGCAAATTCAATTCTTGCTTCCAGATGACGTCTTTTGGGGCAGCAAAAATTTGCGATCTCACATCTGATGGACGTCATTTTGAAACTACATTCAAAACACAAGGCCAGGTGTACCATAAGATTGGGTCGTTGATACCGATACCAAACGATGATCCGAAGTTTCTCCAAATCTATTGGAAATTGTGAGGAACGCGTGAAAACTAGGTGCCAGTATAATTTCATAGAACAATCAGAAGAGAGAGCAATTGTGATATTGTTGGAATAATTTTTGGAAAATAATAATCAACTTATTCAATTGTTTAAAAGAGTGTGGCCACAATTAAAAAATAACAACTATCAAATTGTCATCAAAGCTGACAAATTACCATCAGGAGAACACGCTGGCAGGTTCAACGCACCAACCGTAGATGAAGTTGCAGTATTTATGGTTGGTGACTCAGTTGATTAAAATCACAAGTCGAAATAGCTCTGTTAGCATAATTTCGGATCTACACCGTTCGTATGACGCACTCCAGTATCCACTGATATTCTGGCAAGGGCAGGATGAATATCACATCAACATCAAACAGCGTGATCCAGTTACTGGTAAATTTAATATTCAACTATTTAATTCGTTATTTTATTAGTACAGTAGACCCGCGGTATTCCGACCAGGGGCTGAATTACAGCGGGCCCATTACATTGATTTCTTATTCTTTTTTTTACTATTTAATTTATTATTTTTTCAGGTAATGAAACAAATAAATAAGTTACTTCAATGATGTACTAGGCCCTCCCGATTGATGATTAGACGTAATTAGGATAACTATATCCTTCGATATCGTCAACTGTGCCATCAATACGTCGTGGATATGTACGCCAGGATTGAAAACGAGCATTTGCGATTTATTCGATACAACCAGGCTAAATTACGATCGGAGGAATACATCCACTTACAACATGCTGTTATCGGCAATATTTATGAAAATTTAAACGCCAATGATATCGGTAATGCCTTTATTTTACCTTCAAGCTACATCGGCGGTCCACGGAACATGCAGGAATATATACATGATGCGATTACTTACGTACGTCATTATGGTCGTCCAGATTTTTTTGTTACAATTACATGTAATCCGAATTGGGAAGAAATACAAACTTACCAGGCCAACAATCAATGCATCGTCATGATGTTCACGGCACGTGAGTTCAAACAAAAATTAAAATCATTGATTGATTTAATCGTAAAACATTCGGTTTTAGGTAACACACGTTGCTATCTGTATTCGATTGAGTGGCAAAAGCGAGGTTTGCCTCATTCTCACATTTTGATTTGGCTTGAAGTTAAAATCCGTCCAGAAGAAATTGATCAAATAATTTCAGCCGAAATTCCGGACCCATTAATTGATCAAGAATTGTTTGATAGTGTTACCAGTCACATGATCCACAGACCGTGAGGTGCTTTTAACATCGCCATGCATGGAAGGTGGAAAATGTAAGAAGCGTTTCCCAAAGAAATATATGAATGATACTATTACTGGATATCGACGGTTATCCGTTGTATCGCCACAGAAACGCTGAGAATGGTGGCCAAACATTTACAATGCGAATGTCAAATTCTAGAAACGAAGTTGAAATTGACAATCAGTGGGTGGTACCATACTCACCATTGCTTTCAAAAACGTATAAGGCTCATATTAATGCCGAGTTTTGCAGTTCTGTAAAATCCATTAAGTACATTTGCAAAAATGTTAATAAAGGCAGTGATTTGGCCATATTTGAAGTTCAAAATTTAAATAAAAATGACGAAATAACACGATACCAAATAGGTAGATACATCAGCAGCAACGAAGCTATCTGGCATATTTTTAGTTTTCGCATCCATGAAAGAGACCCTTCTATCCAGCATCTTGCAATACATCTTGAAAACGGTCAACGTGTATATTTCACCGAAGAAAATATTTTCCAATGAGTACTTGAACCACCAAAAACGGCAAACAACAAACTGAATTTTTCACATTGTATCAAAAATCTGATGTGTTCCGCCAATTCGCAAAAACGTTATTATATACCAATGTTCCAAGCTATTTTTCATGGAACAAATTAGGTAAAAAATGGGAGCCACGTAAACAAGAAGAACCACATCCTTCGATCGCAGGCATATTCAAAGCCAAGACATTAGGACGACTTTACACAGTGCATCAAAAACAACGTGAATGTTTCTTTCTGCGTTTGTTATTGGTGAATGTTCCCGGACCAGCTTCTTTCGAATTTTTACGAACAGTTAATGGTCGAGTGTTCAATACATGTCAAGATGCATGTCGCGAGTTGCAGTTGCTGGTGGACGACAATTATTGGGACCTGACACTTGCTGATGCAGCGTTAACATCCACGCCGAATAGTATTCGTCAAACTGTTTGCAATTATTCTAACAACATGTTATCCAACACAATCATCGACTTTGTGGGAAAAATGTAAAAATAGTATGACTGAAGATGTACTACACCGAGTTAAACAAACAAACCAATGTCAAAATCTAAATTTCACACCAGAGATGTATAATGATTAATAAAGCATTAGTGTTAATCGAAGATTTATGTATTTTAATTTCAGCTTTGCCACTTAATCATTATGGTATGCCATCACCTGATCGACCAACAATTATTGCGAATAATGAGCCATTACTGACAGCAGAACAAAAAAATATTTATAATCCGATTATGCTGACTGTTGATGCTGAACAAGGTGATTTTTTTTTCTTGGAACGCACCAAGTGGAACCGGTAAGACATTTTTAATATCGCTGATCCTTGCGAAGGTACGGTCGCAACAGAAAATTGCATTGGCAATTGCATCGTCAGGCGTTGCTGTCACTTTGTTAGATGGTGGGCGAACCGCACTTTCAGCATTTAAGCAGCCACTAGACATTCATAACAAACCAAACGCAATGTGTAAACATCAAAAAGAAAAGTGGAATGGCTGCAGTAGTTGCAAAAGAGTTAAATTATAATTTGGGATGAGTGTACTATGGCTCATAAACATTCACTCGATGCATTTCATAGAACTGTGCAAGATTTGAAAGGCAACGATAAACTTTTCGGTGGTACTGTCCTACTACTGTCTGGTGACTTCCGACAGACATTACCAGTGATTCCTCGCTCTACCTTTGCCGATGAGATTAACGTAATGTTTAAAACAGTCGTTTTTATGGCGGAATGTCGAAACACTTCGATTGACCATGAACATGCGAGTACAGTTGCAAACTGATCCATCGGCAAAAGTATTTTGTAAGCAATTGCTAGATATTGGAAAAGGTGAAATAGAACTGCATCGAAATACACAATACATCAAATTGCCAGACAAATTCTGCACTGTTGTTCACTCAAAAATGAACTAACTCAGCGTGTGTTCCTGGATATATCAAATAATTACTTAGATCATAATTGGATCAGTAATCGTGCTATTTTGGCAGCAAAATATGTTGATGTCAACGAAATTAACTTCCAGATACAACAGTTGTTGCCAGGTGATCTGATGTCTTTTAAATCAATAGACACTATTATAGATGAAAATGAAGCCGTAAATTTTCCAAATGAGTTTTTAAACTCTTTGGATACAACAGGAACGCCAACACACAATCTCCGGTTAAAGATTGGTTCACCGATTATTCTTCTTCGTAATTTGAATCCACCTAGATTATGCAACGGTACACGTTTGGTCATCAAAAGTATGACTGGAAATGTTCTTGAAGCAACTATTTTGACTGGAATGTTTAAAGGAGAAATCGTCCTGTTGCCACGTATTCCAATGATACCGTCAGAATCTCCAATACCATTTAAAAGGTTTTAATTTCCGATTCGTTTGGCTTTCGCTATGACAATAAATAAGTCACAAGGCCAAACAATGTCCGTTTGCGGTTTGTATTTGGAAAATACGTGTTTCTCCCATAGGCAGCTATATGTCGCCTGCTCACGTGTGGGGACACCATCAAATCTATTTGTATTAGCTAAAGACAGGATAACCAAAAATATTGTACACCAATTAGCGCTTAGATAAATTAAAATTATAAATTTGAATTTCCAAATCGACTAAAATGTTTTTGTTTTTATTAGTGAATATTAATATTTAGGAAGTTTAGAATAACATTAATCCAACATACTATAATTACTAAGTCACAGCAACGCGTGACCGGGTCAGCTAGTATTTTATATATTCTTAAAATCTACATATAGATATATATATAACCCTAGTTTCAACCGCGCGGCCTTTGGTGTGCATAGTAATGCTTTTTTTTCTTGTAATAGAAAAGCGTAAACGTTTTTAATGTAGTATATTTGAAACCTTCATAGTAAATTAAAATCCAAAATTTTGGTTACATTATTGGATTATTCTAGTGTACCTTATTTCAGATAACTGAAGAAATAAATAATAAAAGTAACTTGGTCAAAAATAATATTTAAAAAATCCAAAGGGTGTACCGAGCGTGGCGGGTGAGGGTCGCATTCGGGAGGACGCGGGATTGAATCGCCATCCGATAATCCAGATTTCGGTTTTCCACTCCAGCGGAATGTTGGGATGACTCCTTCAAAATAATAATTATTATTTTTAATAAATACGCCAATACAACTGTTGTTGGTTATTATTAATTTCACGGACGCGTTTCGCCTCTCGTCGGGGTATCTTCAGCGTATACTCTTTTTCTGTAATTAGTTTTAACTTTTCAACATAATGATTTTTTTACACATAACTATTCTTATATACAGGAAGCATAGTGTGGCTTATATATACATATCAATTTTTGAATTATCGTGCGGAAAGTTTTGTTTCCAAGGTGTAATAAGATATGATTCATGTTGAAACTAACATTTACATTTCCGTCTTGAGGTACGGTTTTTGGTCGCCTGTACCCTCAACCAGCATATCGCACTTAATTACACAAATTGGATATAGTTGGGATCTTATGATTCCTCTGGTAGTCAATTTTTAAGCACAGTTATCGATGCACGTTATTGTCAAATTTCAGTTTTCGTGTGCGCGTTGCTGCTGTTCAGCTGTTTTTTCCCGGCGGTGCTCTGTCGGAAGTGTTGTAAACAAAACTTTCCGCATAATAATACAAAATCTGATATGTAAATACAGGGTTAGTCAAAATGATTGCAGTGATTTCAGAAAATTGCTGCAGATTTATTATTTGACATACACTTACAAGATTACACAGTTGTATAAACAAACTGTGAAAGTTTTCTTGAGTGTCTACAGATGCTCAATATGTACACCTTTAGTGACTCTGCACACCTCAAGTCTATTATCGAGTTCTTCACATACCCGCTGCAGCATGTCTCTGTCAATGAGAGGAAATGCATTGGTGATGCGAACCCGCAAGTCTGGCAGGTCAACTTCTACTGGTGGCACGAACACTGTGTCTTTTACGAAACCCCAAGCAAAGACGTTGACCTGCGGGTTCACATCACCAATGCATTTGCTCTCATTGACAGAGACATACTGCATCGGGTATGGGTAGAACTCGATTATAGACTTGATATGTGCAGAGTCACTAAAGGTGCACGTATTGAGCATCTGTAGGCACTCAAGAAACTTTCAGAGTTTGTTTATGTGTAATCTTGTAAGTATATGTCAAATAATAAATCTTTAGTAATTTTCTGAATTCACTGAAATCTTTTTGACTAGCCCTGTATATGCCACATTATGTTTCCTGTAAATAAGAATAGATTAGTTATATGCAAAAAAAAACTATTATGTTCAAAAGTTAAAACTAATCAGATATTACAGAAAAAGTGTGTACGCGGAAGATACCACAACGAGAGGCGAAACGCGTACGTGAAGTAAGTAATAACCAGCAACAGTTGTACTGTCGCATTTATTAAAAATAATAATTATTACTTTAACAAGTAACCGTGTAAGAAATGGCCTACAATAATCACATATTATTCCTTCAAAAGGTCACGGCCAAATTCCTTCACGAGGCGCATGGATACCCCTCCACTATTTGCACCCACTTCCTGTCTCTCAATAAGTTCCAAGCCAACTCCTTTATTATATCAGTTACCGACTGCATTTTACGATGGTTTACGTCTACAAATCTGACTGAACGTTTTCGTACCTCCACCCGTGCAAAAACAATAATTGATGCCCATCTAGTTGTGACCATTCTTTCGAACTATGCACCGTTGAAGACCTGACAAATATTTTGTAGCACTGTTCGTCTATTTCCGTGGCTCATCACCTTATGCAATAGAAGATAGCCTGTATAACCTCCGCATTATGCCCTGCACAACGAAGTTTACTGTGAAATGATACGCCAGGATATTTACATTTTATGCATTCAACATACAGTTACCGTTCCACGGTAAAGTGACAATAAACTAATTTAATACACAAAACACGAATGGCTTTAATAAAAAACGATTTTTAGTAATTTTTTGAAAGTTTTTTATTTACATTTTTTTTAACTGTCATCAGTTTCTCAACTGGTTTGATGCAGTCCTCCATCCCTTCCTACCTTGCTCTAACCTCTTCATCTCAACATACCTTCCAGAACCCACATTCAAAATTATCTGCTCATATGTTCTCTGTCTCCATCTACATTTCTTACCGTCGACAGTTCCCCCCAATAACAAATTAGCCATACCTACATATTAAAATATGACCTACCATTACGTCTCTTCTTTCTGTAAGACTCTTCCACAAACGTCTTTCCTCACCCATAATTTCCATAACACGTTCTTTTCGTCCTTTATCTGTCCACTTGAATTTCAGCATCCTTCTATAACAATACATTTCAAATGCTTCAATCTTGCCTTTTTTTTTTTTTTTGTTGGTATTCATAAAGTCCATGCTTCGTTACCCCGCTCTTTGTCTTTTTACTATGTTTCTTTCTTTTATGGAATTTTTTACTGTGGTATCTATCTTTCACTGTCTAACTAGTTATGCCAGTTACATTTTTATAAATGAATCTGGGTGACAACGTTAAATGCTGGTTGCGATTGTTTGCCGACGATGCGGTTATCTATAGGGAAATAAGGTGTTCTGACGATTGCATAGAAATTCAACGCGATTTGAATGCTATTTCCGAATGGTGCCGTAAATGGCAGCTTACACGTAATTGTGAAAAGTGCAAGGAAGTGCGAATAAGTAACAAAAAGAATCAGTTTGTTTACGAGTACAAAGTAAATAATTCGGCTGTTGACACGGTTGACTCTCTGAAGTATATGGAGGTACTCGTAGTACAAAGCAACATGAAATGGGACTTGCACATAACTTCCGTCGTAAGCAAAGCTAATTCTAAATTACGATTCACAGGACGTATTTTGAGGAATTGTAATACTCATAAAAGGAAATCCTATTATATAAAACGCTAATCTGGAGTCCGCGTACGTCGTCTATAGCTATTGGCTAGATAACGGTCACGTGCCAGCCTTCACTCGCCAATCAACAACCACAATATTACATTCGTACCATCATCTTGCTTTTCGTTTATTTACAGCTAGACGCAGAAATTCATGTAAGGAGAAGGGGATTCAATATTTACGCTATTTTATCTGTATCAGTTATAAGTACTAGGTTAAACCATAACCTAAGAATTTTTTTGGCAGACAGTAAGAAACAATTAAGTTTATTAAAAACTAGGAGAACATACGTAATGCGAGATGTATTAGTCAAATACATAACAGTTATCCGTTTTCGAAATTATAGTCTCCGTCATCTAAAGTGAAATGAATTTATTTATTTTAAAATCCTAACCAAATACTCTTATAATCTAACCAGAGTAACGTATTTATATATCGAAAGATATCATTAAAGATGACTTATTCGTTTCTCCTTATAAGCTTTTCCACAATAAATTTCCACTACCGTTATATATGATACCCGTAGTTTTTGACATATGTGTTAGCTATTAAATGAGATTTAAGATAACTTTTTTGTTAGATTTAAATCATCAAGGATATGACTATTTACTGTATAAGCGATGTGACACACCCAATTCAACAACGATTTTTTTTTGCCGCAAAATAGTAGTGAGCAGAAATATTAGAAATACGTAGAGCAGGGGAAAAAAAATTAATGCAAGGCAATTATATGTCACAAAGTTACAATTAGTACACTCGTTTGAATTTACATACTGATTTTTATTTATCTACGACAACCAGATGCAGAAATTAATGTAAGGAGAAAGATTTTCAAAATTTACGCTATTTTATCTGCATCAGTTATAAGCACTAGGTTAAACCGTAACCTAAGAATTTTTTTGTCACACGATAAGAAACAATGAAGTTTATAAAAGCTAAGAGAATCGTACATACGTAATCGCGAAATGTATCAGTCAAATAAATAACAGTTATTCGTTTTCGAAATTATAGTCTCTGTCATCTAACGTAAAATGCATTTATTTATGTCAAATCCCAACTAAGTGCTCTGATAATTTAACCAGAGTATCGGATCCATATAACGAAAGATATAATTAAAAATGATTCTTTTTCTTACAAGCTTTTCCAGAATAAATTCCTACTACCATCATAGATGATACCCTTAGTATTTGATAAACGTGCTAGCTATTAAATGAGATTTAAGATAACCTTTTTATCAGCTCAATTCATAAATGGCAATTCTACAACGATATTCTTGCAGCCAAATAGTGGCGAGCAGAGATATTAGAGATTATTTACACAGTTTAATAAATACGCAACAGCAAGGTCTCTGCTATTGGTAAATTCCAAATCTCATTCCGGCCTATGCTCAATTTTAATTTAATTAAAACTTTTCCTAATGTTGATGCTTGATTAAAGTTTATTTATTACGGTTTATTTCCTTTTTGCATATTTTACTGAACACTTTCGTTAGTGGGATTTGTTCACGTTTATCCACTTTTGATATTATACTTTCCGTCATTTAAAGTAAAATAAAGTAAATAAATCGTAATTACTGGAGATCGCGATTCCGGCAGGAATTGCCGTGGTAAAACGCAAGACTCCTCTAGAAATACTTTCTGAAATACATTTAACTGTATTATGCCGTTCCAGGCTGTAATACAACCTAATTCCTGCTTGAAAATAATGGTACAGGCTATATTACAATGGAATTACTGCTTGAAAATAATATGTCTTGCGATTGACTACAGCAGTTTTATTACGCCATTACTGAATGTTTTTTTTGCGGAATCGCGATCTCCAGTAGACCCGATCGTTATTCATTTTTCCTTCCAAGCTTTCCTTGTATAAATTCCTACTATCACCATATGTGATACCCATCATTATTCATATAAGGGTAATAGAAGCTATGATTTTCGAACGCAATATTAGTGGAGGTTGTGGTTAAGTTGACCAGAATCGCAACTGACACATTTTTTTACAGCATAATTCACTCTGAAATGAATTTTTCAAACCAATTAAACTGCTTTCATAAGCGCCATGTTACTAAAGGTATTAATTAATGCGGGTGGAAGTAGTTCCATATTTAACGTGCTGAATTGTGTCTGTACCAGGAATAAAACTAATATTACATGGATAGCAAAATTTTTTTGGGATTCATAATTTGATTTAATTTCATTGGTTCTTTACTTCCGGCGTCATTAATTCAGTAGAAGTTACTACTGTTTGGCTATGTGAACTGCAAATGAAATATGAAGAACATTGCAAAATCAAGGCCATTAGCATTATGTAATATCAATTCCGTATAATTAACCAACTGCAAATAAATGAACTTCCAGAATATTGCGTTCAAACCGTCATTTTTCTCGGGCTCGAAGCTAGTAGCGTATAAAACACTAGCGCGTCCGCATCCGTATTACTGTTGTGGATTTTGGGGTCCGTATCGCAAGGACTTGATTGAATCAGTGGAGAGGGTACAGAGGAGAGCCGTCCGATTCGTGACTGGTTGCTACATCCCTTATGAAAGCGTCACAGAATTGATACACAGATTGGGCTGGGATCGTTTGGACGACAGAGGACGTTATTTGCGTTTGAATTTATTAGAGAATATGCGAAATTCTTTGACTTACGAATGCAATGAAATACTTCTTCCGCCAATCTATTTAGGTTTACCGGCCTCGGTAGCCTAGAGGCTACCGGTGGTCGCCGGTTCGAGTGCGGCCGAGAGTATAGGTGTTTAGATTAAGTTTGTGTTGTGTGTGTCCCGTGTTGTCCTACAAATTGAGCGTTCACATAAAAATTCGGAAAGATTCATTAACATTGATGATATATAAAAAAAATACATTGAGAGCTGGCTGAATGGCCACAGGTCGATTGCAAAACACACACACACACACACACACAAAAACCTTTATGTCGCAATGACCGGAGGGATAAGATTCCGAGAAATAAGATGCCATCTGATGCTTTTATGTATTCTTTCTTTCCTCGTGCTGTTCGGGATTGGAATGCGCAGAATTAAGACTGGTGCTTAGCACCCTCTGCCATCCACAATGTTTGTGAATTGCAGAGTATGGATGTAGATGTAGACCATAGAGTGCTGTGCTCCACAGGTGGAGTTTATTTTTGAAACTAAAAGATTTCTCTCTTTCATGAAAACTCTTTCCGCTAGTGCTATTCTGCTTTCAACATCGTTCCTGCTTCGGCCATCAGTTATAATTTTACTTCCTAAGTAGCAGAATTAATTTACTTCTCCTATTGCATCCGATGCTATTTTTTATATTTAATCAACTATTATTGCTATTATTTCTGCTCCATTTAATCACTTTTGTGTTGCTCTGGTTCATATTCATGCCAAAATCTTCCTTCAGTACTTTGTTCATGCCATTTAGTACCTTTTCAATATTCTTAATCTGTTCTGTTAACAAGACAATGTCATCACATCAAAAAATCGTAGCACATTGATTTTCTCTCCTTGAACACTTATTCCACATTGAAATTTTCATTCACTTCCTTTATTGTTTCCTCCAAATACAAGTTGAATATTAACCTTAGAAACCTGTTACAATTTGTCACCAACTAATCATTTGCATAAAAAGGGACAGCATCAAATTTTCTTACATTGAGAATATCGTCGAGACTGGCCGTCAGTCAACGACAGTCGATTCTTTTCCCCGCTTACAATCGATACTGTTGATTGCGTAGACATCCGCGGTCGTTATTGATTTTTTCTACATTCCTCGGTTCTCCGGGTAGAACAGCATCGATTTTTGCAAATCGACATGGCTCTACCCGGAGAAACAAGAAAAAATCGATACCGTTGTTCATGTCGTCATAATAATTGGAAAACCTCGTAACATCAATTTTTTAAAATGTAAAAACAAATTAAGTTTCTGTGAAACGTGGAAAAACGTTTTGTTCGTATGTGTAAAATTTGTCATCTGGGAGTTACGAGGTTTTCTTATCAGTATGACGGTACGGTTTCCAGATAAGTATTGCTTTGGATAGCTTGTTTCCTGATTTTCATATTAAGAAAAAGTAGTTCAGGCTATCTGTAAGCCGGTTTAACCGGAACTTCAATAACCCCCAATGATTTACGATGGGTGGTTTTTTAGTGTAGTGTGCAGCGAGTCGTACATTCATGATACAACATTAGGAATCAGCTGTAAGTAACAACCCGTGCGTTTCACACTGTCATAGAAGAAAAGGCGTGTGGGGCAAATGCACATCATTTATTTCAGCGTGGCGCAGTTTAACTTACACAGTCCAGTCACATTAATGTGACCACCTCTCAAAAACCAGAATAACCACCTTTGGCAGAACGGATCGCTGCGAGGCGTGCAGGAACAGAGTCAATTAGGTTTCTGAAGGTGTTCACTGGGATGTTGAGCCATGCCGACTCCAGTGCCGTGGCCAGCTGCGCTAGATTGCGCGGTTGAGGATCCATGGCGCGAACAACCCGATCGAGGTGGTCCCACAGATTCTCGATTGGGTTTAAATCCGGTGAGTTTGCTGGCCAGGAGAGTAAGGTAAACTCATCCTGGTGCTCTTTAAACCACTTACATACACTGCGAGCTGCATGACACCTCGCATTGTCCTGCTGGTAGATGCCATCATTCTGAGGAAAAATTATTCTCATGTAGGGGTGGATATGGTCCGCAAGGACAGATATGTACTTGTGCTGATCCATCGTGCCTTCCACAATGATGAGTTCACCCAGTGAATGCCAGGAAAACATTCCCCAGACCATAATGCTCTCTCCTCCACCCTGGGTGTTTGCCTTCAGACGTTTCACGCCGTATGTGCCAACGTCCATCTGTCCGATGGAGCATAAAACGTGATTCATCGGTAAAAGCCACCTGTCGCCATTCTTTGGACGTCCAGTTGCTGTACTGGCGTGCAAATTCCAGCCTTCGTCGCCGATGAACAACAGTTAGCGTAGGTGCATTAACTAGGCGTCTGCTGTGGAGGCCCATGCACAGCAACGTTCGCTGAACCGTTGTTGAGGATACACTCTTGGTAATCCCTTGGTTCATCTGGGTGGTCAGTTGCTCAACAGTTGAAGGTCTATTTACCGGAAAGCATCTCCGTAGCCTTCGTTCGGCTCTGTCATCTATCGCCCGTGGTGCACCACATATTCCACGCCGCTGATTTTGAATAGTGCCATTTTGCCATGCAAGGTATACTTTTACCACGGCGACACGTGAACAGTTCACAAAATTAGCCGTTTCCGAAATGATTCCACCCTTGGTCCTAAAGCCAATAATCATGTCCTTTTGGACGTCGGATAAATCGCTACGTTTCTGCATTACGCCAACGATTGAAATGCTTTCCGATGCCCTAGGACATCCTTTATATACACTCCACTGTATTGTGCTGCCACCTGCCTTCTGTGATTGGTTATCTCACGTTGACGTCGAAAGAAGGTGGTGGTCACATTAATGTGACTGGACTGTGTATATATTGGTATTTAACAAATTCATTTCTTCTTTCGCTGATCTTTCAGTTTTCATCCCATAATTATTTCACGAATAGTTCCTAGGTATTGAATGCATCAACGAAGAGATTTATATTTTTTCAACATTCCAAAACGGTTGTTTTTCTTTCTTAGTCTTCTCTAAAGTTTCAAATTCTTCAGCCTGTTTGCTGCTTATTTTCATTTTTCTCCAAATCCGTATTTCAAATCTAATCAAATATTTTTATCCTCCATTTTAATTCTCCGTATTGCGTATCGATATGGCAGCAGACATCATACGAAAGACATACTGAACTGTTTCTCTATCTCATCTAGAATACTTTCTTTGAAGACAAATTTTGACCACTTAAGCGCAAAAATTTCCTTTCTGTCGTTTTTTCCTCTTATAATTACCATAAAATTAAACTCCATATAAGTCAGTGGTGATTTAAAAGAAGGATTTCGTAAATATCACATACTGAGAAATATAACTGAAACATATGCTAGAACGAGTAGAAAACCTGAATGGTTTAGATGGCAAATGCAACATTTTTAAGAAAATTCCACTAGTTCAGTTCTAGTCACGTAACTTCCTTGTTCCAATTTTCTTTTCCTTTCGTCAACAAGTTAGGAGTGTCTTATTAAAATATTTCAGCCATAAATTGCAGAGTAATAACATGTAATTTAAAGTCATTCTTTCAAAATACTCCAGCTTCGCGTAAATCTTATTTCAAGGACAACCTGACATAAATCGAACAGAGCTAAATAAGTCTTTAACTTTCCACAGTCAATTCAGAATTCCATTACTTTCCATCAATGTCAGAAGCAATTAAAGGAATATTATTCATCTTTATGATGATATCATCAGAGACGGCGGGAATTTATGGGTAAGGAAGTGGAAAGAGATTATCTACAGTCTACTGCTGTGCAAAACTTAAGGAAGATATAGTTAAAGTAATATATTAAATCCCACAAAAACAATTCTTATAAAAATAGACCAAGTCTTGTGTTCGTGTAGTGACAAAAAGTTATGAGATCTCCTTCTGCGCTAAGTCTAAACTTTATAGTGTGTATTAACTTCGCTTTGTGAAACAGAATGGTTTCTCTAGGTGTCATAGACCGTTTATTTAGAATTAAAAAAATCTGGTGACTTGGACATTATGCGCGCCTTGTTTTATTTAACTTATATAAATACCTTAAATGTGTTGCTTAATCAAACTTACAAATACATCAAAGCACGTTTCCCTCGCTCTGTTTAGAATTTGACAAGTATATATTATGCCTTCAATTTTAGTAAAAATTACGATGTGCATAATGGCCAAGTGACTAGTCTTTTTTTAAAAATTATTATTATTCTAAATAAATGATTTATGGCAGCGAGAGGAACCATTTTGTTTCACAAAGTGAAGTGAATACACACTGCAAAGTATAGACTTGGCTCAGAAGAAGATCTCATAACTTTTTGTCACTACACGAGCACGAGACTTGGCCTGTTTTTACAACGCTTTTTTTTTGGGGGGGGGGGGATCTCATTGCTTTCGGTAAGTTTATCGCATATTCTGCTTAAATTTAATGATTCCATTTGAAAATCGGTGAATAAGAACATTTCCGAATTGAAAGCATCGATATACGTTGCCACAATGCCACTCTCTGAAAACAATGGGTCTGCACCGTAGCCGAGCAATGCAGTTTGCCTTTGGTTTAACTACCACCATAAATAAATTACGAGTAACTTCAAAATCAAGCATAGGAGAAAAATAAAATTTAATATATTAGTTAAAATTGCTGATCTCTATGCACTAAAAAACTCTCAGGCATATAGCTTCATCCGGAGCAAAGCAATTAAGCCGCAAATATGTGCCAGAATTGTTCATGTTTGGGATTGTAATTAAATAAATAAGAGAAAAAACTCCAATATTAGATTTTTCTTATGATTTATGGATGAAACTATATATGTGTACCAAATTACTTGTGTCTGGGATTGCTGGAAGTACAGTGGAATTTTTATGTCGGGGTGTCGAGGTTGAAATAAAATTTTGAATTTCAATAACTTCCAAAGTAAGAAAAGGAAAGAAGTAAAATTTAACACATTAGTTAAACTTAATAAGGAGGGGTGAGAAATAGAGTCGAAAATTACAGTTTGACTTCAGTGGTAGGTAAATTAATGGAAAGATTGATATGCAACCACATCAGAAATGTATGTCAGGAACGTAAGTGGTTTTCAAGTAGGCAACATGGGTTCAGGCAAGGATATTCATGCGAATCTCAGAATCTCAGTTGGTGGGATATATGCCAGATATTTCAGATGAAATGGACAAGGGAGGTCAAATTGATAGTGTAGCACTAGATCTTTCAAAGGCGTTTGACAGAGTGAGCCAGAAAATGGTAGTAAATAAGGTAAAAAGTATTGGAGTGGAAGAGAAAGTGATTTGTTGAGTAGAAGAATTTCTAAAAGGTAGAAAACAGAAAGTTACGGTAGGAAATGCGATATCAAAGGAAGTAGAAGTAAAAATGGGAGTGACGTAGGGTAGCGTATTGGGACCAGTCCTATTCATTATTCTAATGAATAATTGTGTTGATTGTTTACTATCTGAAATTAGATTGTTTGCAGATGACATAATGCTGTATAAAAGGATCAAAATAATAGAGGATTGTAAACAGTTGCAGGGTGATCTGGACAGGATATCTAGTTGGGTTGGTAAACATGGGATGAAGATAAATGCAAAGAAGCGTCAGCTTATTAGATACACAAATAAAAAACGAAAGGCTAATTATGAATAAAAGGTGGGCAAGGAATTGCTTGCTGAAGACTTGAAATATAAATATCTTGGCATTACATTTGATAACAAGCTTAACTGTGCAGGACACATTGGACAGGTGGTAGGAAAAGGTTTCAAAATTCTGCACTTGTTGGAAAGAGTGAGGGGATGCACAAGAGAAGTAAATGAATTGGGTTACAAAACTTTGGTCAGACCATTGCTCGAATATGGTAGTGTAGTATGGGACCCACATTTTGCGTATCAAATACAGGAATTAGCGAGGATGCAAAAAAGGGCTGCTAGATTTGTTTCCGGAAATTATCGCAGAATGTAATAAAGGAGCTGGAATGGGATTCACTGCAAGACAGGAGGAAGATGAGGAGGGTCATGGGAGTGTACAGGGCGTATACTGGCGATGAGTCATGGAAAGATTTTGCAGTAGGTATGAAAAGTATTTCTTGGAAGATAAAAGATGACCATGACCACATGCTGGCACTCGATTTCAGGCACAAGGTTATGGGAAGAATTTCTTTTTTAGGTAAGGGTGTCAGGGATTGGAATGAGTTACCAAGGGAAATGATGAATAACTTAACGGAAACGTTAAAAGAATTTAAAGTTAAAATTTGTAGTGGGCAAATGTAGGTGGTGCAGGATAGGGGGAAATTGGGTGTGTAGGGAAATTGCCACCGGAGCCTGTGCTCCATTGCAATTAAATTCAGGCTCACTGTACATTGAAAATCTTAGGTATATAATGTTATTAGGGTGAAAAGCAATATCACGTTAAAGGTAGGTATGAGAATTTACGAGTTTCAGACTTTTCTTATAATATGAGGGTAAAACATTATCTGCGTACCAAATTTCATCTTTCTACGACTACGGGAAGTACCTTAGAGTTTTGATGACCATCCGTCAGTGAATGACAAACTCACTGAAGTTTGAATCCGAATAACATCGGAACTAAGAACAGTAACGAAATAAAATTTAGTATGTTCGCTAATATTGCAGTTATCTATGCATAATAGAAATTCTGGACATGAAGCATGAATATGACCGAATAAACAGAGATTCAAAAATGGTCCGAATCACACCGAGAAAAGGGTAGGCAGTGTCACCGTTGACTCGTCACTGAAAATAAATGAAAGTGCGGTAGTATGTTACCAGAGGACACCCACACGTGCAAAAAAAAGCTGGACGTAACATGGTTTAAGGTCAGCGTGACTATAGTATTAAATGTGTCTGACCCCCTAACAGGAAGCACTGGAAGGATCGGGGCAAGATCGTATGTGTCAATCTGCCAGCAGTTACGGTGTACTGTGCTGTTGTTCTTCACATGTCCCGAAGACAACATTTAGATGACTTCGCACGGCAAAAAATCATGTGGAATCTGGAAGCAGAACGAAGTATGAAGAGTGTAGTCCAGTTGTTTGGTATTGATCACAGCGTTGTTCCACATACATGGGGAACATTCCGAACCATAGACAGTGCTGCCCGAAGAAGAAGAGGTGGTCGATTAGCAGACGACCGCTACACGGTAAAACTGGCAAGAAGGAACCGCCGTCAAATTGCGGGTGCAGTTATAGCCACAGTATCACAAGCTTCGCAGTGACACGACGACTGCATCGCCGACTATTACGAGGTGTTTCCCTGAAACCCGCACATTGGCTGCATCGTTTGCGGTGGTGTCAACAGTATCACGACTGGACCGACAAGAAGTGGGGTCACCCGCTCTTGCATGATTCTGCACATACCAACATCTGGCGAGAGGTGGGAATATGTAATGCATCCAGGAACTTGGTCGAAAATGAGTGTTTTGGTGATCCAAGTGTTATGGTGAGAGAGGCATACTGTTCCATTGGCGTACCGATCTCCAGTTCCTAGAACGCGGTACACTCACCTGTTAACGTTATTGTGAAACCTTTCCAATGTGCGTTTTTTAAGGGTAACTTCTTTTTATGGATGACAATGAGCGCATCGCACATTGCAGGTGGAGGAGCTCTGTGCATGAGAGCATATTCGGCGAATGGACTGACGTAACCTTTCCCCTTACTAAGTCCATTCGAGCATATACTGGATACGTTGGGAAGAAGTATTGCAGCACTTCCACATGCACCAACTACCAGCCAGCAGTCAGCAGTCACGCTGGTAGAGGAATGGAACTTCCTCTCACAAAAGCTCCTTACTAACTTTATGGAGACCATGGGAGCACTTACGGAGCATACATCTCTGTCCGTGGCGATCACACACCCGTTTAAGACCCATGTCCCTCCTTTCTGTAATGTCTAGGGTCCATCATCAGTCGCAGTATCCTTGACTTCGGTGTAACTTATCATCTCTGTATAAACGTGTCATTTCTGTTCATCTCATCACGTATTTCTTTCAGTGGCCTACTGTGCCATGCAGTAGCAGTTCTTTCTCTTTATGGTTCAAGTGTCATCGAGCTGTGTTACTCGGCAGTAACACCGCAAGTGAATGTTACTTTCGTCCTTATATTTTACACACCAGTGTGTTAGTGAAGGTACTAACCCGGTATTCGCTTGAACTAATTTACGGTAATCGTGGAAATGCGCAATTTTGACGGCCGAACCAGATATCACACCAATATACCACAGAATGCCGGCGTCAATAAGAAGTGTTTATGTTATCAAGTTAATGAGGAGATAGAGCAATGGCAATTTAGCTTTAAAATTTCTAAATCGACACCAATTTTGGCCACCGTCCGATGTAACAGGTTTAAATCAAGTGATAGATGATGGTATCGAAAAACTCTCGGCTACCTTTTCTTTGGCTGCTCTAAAGATTTGTTTCTGGAAATTATTGCAGAATGGAATTAGTAACAGATATGATAAAAGAGCTGAAATGGGATTAATTGCAAGACAGGAGGAGGGTCATGGGAGTGTACAAGGCGTATACTGGTGATGAGGCATGGAAAGATATTGGTTTAGGTATGAAAAGTATTGCATGGAAGGGAAAAGATGACCACTGGATTTCAGGCACAAGGGTGCGGGAAGATTCTCTTTTTTAGGTAAGGGTGTCAGGGATTGGAATAAGTTACCAAGGGAAATGATGAATAGTATACCAAAAACGCTGAAAGAATTTAAAGTTAAAATTTGTAGAGGGCAAATGTAGGTGGGTGCAGGAAAAGGGGAAGATGGGTGTTTAGTGAAATTGCCCCTGGAGCGTGTGCTCCATTGAAATTAAATTAAATTAATTACGGCGCAAGATTTTTCAAAATATATGTTGGAAAAGGCAGATGAATTAACTTCCAAACTGCTTGCTTGTATTTCTAAGCAAATAATTTACAGGTTTATAAGGGGATACTTTAGTTTGCCATGATTCTATAAGCCATGCAAGCGGTGTTACTTTATGAAATATGCAATTTTTTGAGGCGGAAAAAGCTGCCAGAAAATTGTAGCGAATTTATTAGCTTCTGGCTGTGGGCCCGGGTTCAAATCCTGGTGAGGCCAGGAACTTTTAAGAGTTGTGTTTGGTCACATGTGTTACGCCAGGATGTTCCGTGGTTCGAATTCCACCTTAATCTGTAGGTCACAGAGGAAAGGAACCAGCCATCCTAGGGAGAGCCCATAAACTATGTAACCCTATTTGGCCACCTCTGAACCCCCTCCCCCGCATCATGACGTGGCTTATGTCTTTACAACCCTCACCCGCGTGGCACGTAGCTTTTTCCCCTATTGATTCCAGAAGACATTTAGTACTGTTTTCTCCTGCCAGGCTATCGTAAACTACATACGGAGATAATGAAATGACGGAAATAAATATTCAAATGCTGCTGTCATTACTCTCACGAATCATCACATTTGTCCAGTGTTTCCACTGGAAAGTTAGAACTATGTGTTGTTAGTTCCTGGAGCGGAGATGGCAGCCGCACCCACTGGGTGAGCAGACTTTGACGAAGCCGCCGGCGGATTCCACTACAGACGCGTCTTGGGTTTTGGTTCTCCCCTCATCAAGGATAGTTCTTCCACCTTCTTCGTCGTTGGGATTCATAATCTTCATCCACCGTTGAAGCTGTTGACCATCCTGATGTTTCCCCCAATTGGTCGACCGTCCTGCCTAAGTGGCTGGATACCACAACCTTGGTACGAGTTCGACTTAACAACTGGGGGGTGAGGGTTAGTTTCACAGAGGTCCTTTAGCATCCATACGACATATGAAAGGTCTGAAGCTGTGTACGCCAGCGAAACTTTAACACTACACAGGAAAGGTGACCTAGAAAGCATTTTGAAAGAAGAACTCAAAATTATAAGAAAGATCCATGGCCCTGAAAAAACAGATGATGGATATAGACTTGCATCTCGAAAAGCAACAGAAACACTGTCAAACCTCGCGGCAGACATCAGAAAACGAGGATTAAGATTTTATGGACATATCCACAGACTGCCAGCAACAAGACACATTCATAAAATTGTGACGTACATAGAACAGCTAAAAACTATGCCCTGGGTCCAGCAGATCAAAAAAGACCTGGAAAAAGATCACATAAGCTCATTAGAAATCATAGACAGACAAACGTACAGACAAAAAAATTAACAAATGGGATGTACCGCCAGAGAATGAAATTAGGAGACCGGGGACGAAGTGGACTGAAGAAAGGAAGAGAATCCACGGAGAAAAAATGAGAGCTGTATGGAAACTTAGAATACTGAATCGTTAAGGTTTACAATATCCGACAGGGTCGAACTGCAGATGATAATAATAATAATAATAACAAATTACTGTATGTTGTGTTTTCTGTACCTTGTTTTAACTGTGAGCAATAATATGAATAAAAAGCATAAAAAGCTACGAGGCTTGGCTCCGATACTCCCCCCCCCCCCCATTTCCCAGCGTAGCTTACTACCAAAACAATCCCCTGCCCCCTCCCTAGACCAATCCACGTATTTTATGGACGCTACCCTACTTCTGACACAATCATTCGAAGGATCTGACCAACTCTCGGGTTGTGGACTAGGCTAGTTTTAATATCGAAATCGCTTTCAATGGAAAATCACATTTTCGACCGAGTTGTCGCTATTGCTGCAGTCTGCGTATATTTTTGTAGTGTGGCTATATTACATTGGGGTCAGTACGGTTAATTTGTACAACAGACAAGTGATAAAATAAGTGGCAAATAAATAGGAACGCCGAAATTTAGATCAATTAGATGATAAGTAATTAAATAGGTATACGGCACGGCAGAGATGTTATAGGCATTAAGGATATAAATAATTTTGGACAGCCAGCATTAAGAAAGATGGAGAATAACAGCCAGTAGAAAGAAGGAAAGAGAGGTCTCCTAACTTGCAGAGGGCTACCTGAGAGTCGCCAGGCGCATGTACTGGCAAGCTATCCTTGTGGAATGAAAAATGTACTCGCAGGGAGAATTACACAAATAACATCTCGGGAATTATGCAGTTTGACCCATGAGACAGAGAGTAGAGAAGCAGTTAATGGCAAAGATGTAACATTGGTAGTATCAAAAACACAAGAACCGAAGAAGATGTCTAGCACTGGCCGCTGGTATTGGAGTACCGTTACTCAATAAAACATATAAACCAACCCCATATACAAAGGGTAGTTTTCTATTACCTTGCTTACTAGTGCCTCAGTAGTAGTTCCATACTGAAGAGCCAAAGAAACTGGTACACCTGCTAATATCGTGTATGGCCCCCGCAAGAACGCAGAAGTGCCGAAACACGACGTGACATGGACTCGACTAATGTCTGAAGTAGTGCATGCTGCAGGGTTGTCCATAAATCCGTAAAAGTACGGGGAGAGGGGGGGAGGGGGTGGAGATATTTTCTGAACGGCACGTTGCATAGGCATCCCAGATATGCTCAATAATGTTCACGTCTGGGAATTTGGTGGCCAGCAGAGGTGTTTAAACTCAGAAGAGTGTTCCTGGAGCCACTCTGTAGCCGTGTGGGGTGTCGCATTGTCCTGCTGGAATTGTCCAAGTCCGTTTGAATGCACAATGGACATGAATGGATTCAGGTGATCAGCCAGGAGGCGTCCGTACGTGTCATCTGCCAGAATCGTAACTAGACGTATCAGGGGTTCCATGTCACTCCAAGTGCTCACGCCCCACACCATTACAGAGCCTCCAACAGCTTGAACAGTCCCCTGCTGACATAGAATTCATGAGGTTTTCTCCATACCAGCACACGTCCATCCGCTCGATAAAATTGGAAACGAGGCTCATCAGACCAGGCAACATGTTTCCAATCATCAACAGTCCAATGTCGGTGTTGACGGGACCAGGTGAGGCGTAAAGCTTTGTGTCGTGCACTCAGCAAGAGTATCCGAGTAGGCCTTCGGCTCCGAAAGCTCATATCGATAATGTTTCGTTGAATGGTTCGCACGCTGACACTTGTCGATGGCCCAGCATTGAAATCCGCAGCAATTTGCGGATGGGTTGTACATCTGTCACGTTGAACGATTCTCTTCAATCGTCGCTGTTCCCGTTTTTTGCAGGACCTTTTTCCGGCCGCAGCGATGTCGGTGATTTGATGTTTTACCGGATTCCCGATATTCACGGTGCACTCGTGAAATAGTCATCCGGGAAAATCTCCACCTCATCGCTACCTCCGAGATGCTGTGTCCCATCTCTCATGCACCGAGTATAACACAACGTTCAAACTCTCTTAAATCATGATAACCTGCCATTGTAGCAGCAGTAAACGTTCTAACGCCTGCACCAGACATCTGTTGTCTTATATAGGCGTTGCCGACCGAAGCGCTTGATGATTTATGATGCTTGGGTAGCAGCCAAGGCAAACATGATGGAAGCGGCTGCAATGAGTAAGTAAACTAATTTCTCTCTCTCTCTCTCTCTCTCTCTCTCTCTGTGTCCCTCGATGAAATATTTTTTATCAATGCTACTCTCGTATATAAATGTGGTGCTACTGTGAAATTTGTGAAGGATCAATTAATGCTGACAAATTATTAGAAAATATAGTATATGTAACTTCTCTGTGGTGTCAATGTTGCAGTCAATTCATGAAAGGGTCAAGAATCAAATGAAATTTTGGAAATTTGGAAGAACACATAAACTGTGTATAACATGTATTATTATTGGAAGATAGAATTACTGGAATATATGGGTGAATATAAACTACTGTATAAATAATTACTGTAATGTAGACACGCTCATTAACCAGTTGAATTCTATATGAAAGCGCTTGCGAATGGTACGCAATCTTCAGAAAGTTCATACTAATCGAGATGATACAACCACACAAACTATTAGTAACTACTAACTAATAACACCAAGTATTGTTTGAATAGCTTGTTTATTTGTCTAACCTTACGAATGACTAATCATTAATAACTGGCCAAAGCATCGATGAAGTTATGTTAGGTTCAACACAATACACTTTTTTGTCTTCGATATTAATAAAACGGTTTTCATAGGCTATTAATATATTAATGCATAAATTTATTGAGATGATAAATATTTTAGTCGTGTGTCATTAATAGACTCCCTTTTTTCGAGGGCTAACATTTAGCATCATTAAGAGTTGTTATAATAATATAAGAAAAAAAAATCGTCAGGCTTTGGTGGTTGGGGAAAAATAATAAACGAAGAGATGTTCACAATGATCTAGCAACAGCCTCGCCCTTGATGTGTTATGCAAACTTCAGGTATCTCAGATCATCTGAAAATGTTTGTGAATTAGAGTTTTAAATAATAACAGTCGCTGTTTATTGCCACTAAAAAAGCCACAGCAACGAAACTTATTATCTAAAAATATTCGAAGATTTTAAAAAACTCAAAACCCTTTAATTGGATTTCGAACGTTCTTGTCGCTACCGCAGAGTACCAATTTGGCATAAGTCGCAAAACCACGTTTCTACCTTCTGCAGAGCGTGGTGGTGTAACGGTTAGCGTTCTCGCCTCACATTCGGGAGGACGCCGGTTCGAATCCCCGTCCAGGCATCCAGATTTGGGTTTTCCATGGTTTCCCTAATCACTCCAGGCAAATGTCGGAATGCTTCCTTCAAAAGGCCATGGCCGAATTCATTCCCATTCCTTGCCCTCCATCCTTTCCTGTCTCTAAAGACCTCGCTGTTAAGAGACGTTAAGCAGTAAAAAAAAAAAAACTACTTTCTACAATATCTTCCATGCTGAGACCTACTATTCGTTTAAAATTACTAACCTTCCTCTTAATTCAACACAACCCGACTATCTATAACACTTCTTTAATTCCTAAATATCTCTTAGGTTGACACTTAATAACCATCATTAACACGTTATCAGAAATAATTTGCTATTGATGTGAGATTTCGTGACGTACTCCATCTCCGAACACGTTTGCAGAGCGCGCCTCTACAAATAACCTTTTTGCTACACTTGTCCTCTTCCACAATTTTTGGGCCTGTATATAACTTTTCTTCTGTAATCGAGCTCCTTATCCGCAGCAAGCGATGAGAGATTTTATTTCGTGATAATTTCCTGTCTATGAAGCAACGTCTCCAAACCTTTAACCGATTGTAACATAGACCGCAAATTAGTAATCTCCTGAGGCGTTATAGGCCTTCCATTATTTTTAAAGTCTCAGTACTCAATACTTCCAGAAAGAATGACACATGCTGTCAGGGTAGCGTCACATATGTTTCTTTGTCAATGTTTTGATCCCATTCGGGAGGACGCAGGTTCGAATCCTCGTCTGGGTATCCAGATTTGGGTTTTCTATGGTTTCCCCAAATCACTCGAAGCGAATGTCGGGATGCTTCCTTCAAAAGGCCGTGGCCGAATTCCTTCCAGTTTCTTGTCCCATCCCGCCTCTAATGGCCTCGACGTCAACGAGGCGTAAATCCATAAGTAAAAAAGAAGTTTTGGTCCGATTTTTATTTTATGCTCTGTCCCTAGGTGAGATAACGTAACGATATACACCTAAGATTTTAGATCTGATTCTAAGCAGTAAAAACTCCGTCAAAATCCGTTCCTCAATTCCTGCGCGATACCGAAACAAACGCACAAGTTCTAGTTCCGGACCTCCAAACAGAAGATGCCAAGCTTTACTTTTAATAATATCATCAATGGACAGACTCAATGTACGCGTCGGTTTCACAACAGTATAATTATAATAAGTGCAATATAATGCGCTAAATTTTAAAACATGATTTTTCACAAACCAGCAATAATTTAGTTTTGATGGTTTGTTTGATTTGTGACGTTAATTGGTGAGAAATATACTGTCAATGAGTCGCACAATGGGTTACTGTAGTGTCATAAAAACATCAATCTGTTATGTCTTCAGAAAATTAAAAGGCCAGTGATTGATAAAATTTCTTTTAAAAAAATAAAAAATGTTGTGAATATTGGAAATAAATTTACGTAAATATCAGGGACCCGCGTGGGACTGCGTGTAATGCGCCAACATACAAGATCGGAAAGGTAGAACGAGCCCAGGTTATCTCCAACTTCTGCTTCATAAATTACACTTTTCACAAACAAAAAAATCATCACAGAGAACACAAGTTACTCGATTAGTAGACAGATGGCAATAACTAGCTTTGCATACGAGAATAGGATCATTGAAGAAGGCATAGTGATTAAAGCTTCACATTTTTGATAGTTCATAATAGTTCAAAGATTTTGAAGATACCACATCATTGATTGAAATTGGCTGGGGAAGGGAACGGGGGAGGGATGCGTCAGGAGTATCGTATTGAAGTATTATACCGTAAGGTAAAATGGACAATCCACTCCATTATGTGATTACCAATTACGGTTACTATTAGTCTTAGTTACAACGTTTTTCTTTTGTCGGCCATTATTTCTCGGCTTAGGCCTGCTTCAGGAACATGTTACGAGGTCACCGTAAAGTTACTACAACCACAAACGACTGAACTAATGTCTTAAGCTTTGAAAGCTGCACTCATAAACAAAATACAACGTTTACCGTAGTACTATTCATACGATGTTTCACGGTTATGGGTCAAAGATTGGTTACAGAATAATCACACTCATAACAACCGCGTGAAAATCGAGGGCACTGTTTAAGCGGTTTATTTTCCTTAATCATTAGATTGTGTATCACAGACCTCCGCTAAATCCCGAGAATGCGCCAATGCCAGGACAGAAAGGCTTTACCATTATCCGTTTAATCTAGTACGGCCTTAGAGCAATAATTTTTGATAATTAAATCTTGTAAAACTTTTTAATTGCCATTTCTGCCTTCTACTTTAAGAAAATACGTTACGCCTGAACACTGAACGTGATCTCGATAGCTCGACAATATTCCGTAAGTTCGATGAAGCCAGAGGTGTTATTTATACAGGACGCCACCACAACGCTGTTTAGCTAACCAGGAAATATATAATAAATAACTGAAACGATTTTATTTGCACTTACAATTGTAAAAGGGAAATGTAGATTTAAAATTAATAATTGCGTTTGATTTTAATTGTGCTTGTATTTTTAAAAAGAAGAGTAACTGCAATGCCAGCTTAAAGTAAATTGACTGTTGTGGAAGGAACTGCAGTAAATTAATGTGAAACTGAGATTAAAACAATTACAATGCGACGTACGTTTAAATTTACATATTGTAACACGTAACGAGAAAAGTATCAGATGTTAACGCTGGGCAGAGTGTCGTGGAAGAGCAGCAATGCTCTGGTCTCGCATTCGGGAGGACACGGTTTCGAATCCACGTCCGGCCATCCAGATTTCGGTTTTACACGGTTTTCCGAAATCATTCCGACCTCTAATAACTTCGACGACGTGAAAGGCTCTACTCTGTGTAGCTGCTACTAGAACCAGGTCACCTAAGAATCTTTTGGAAAAAGATAAACAGGGAAGTATATTAAATACTTACAGAAAGTTTACACGAAGTGTAGGTAGTCACAAAATATATCAAATACAGTTATGACAGTTGTTTGTTTTTCAATTATACTAAGAAACTTTTTCATAACAATAAAATTTTCCGTCATTTAAAATCAAATGCAGTTATTAAAAAAATTCATGGGTAAATACTCTAAGAATATAAATACAGAAAAGTATTCTGAGATTCGGAAAAATATTGACAAAAAGATAATAGTTTATTGTTATTCGTTTTTTCTAAGAATATTTTCCAGAAAAAAATTCCTGCTACAATCATTGGTGATACTTCTCACTTTTTACTGGAGTTCATAGTATAAATATTAATGACATATGTATTAGAGAATTGTGGTTGCCCCGACGTCTAAAATCTCTGAACATACGCACTGTAAACACACAAACAAATGAAAAATTTAATAACCCTCCCACCACTGACAGACGTACAAATATATTTTGGTAGGTCATTAGAAAACCATTAACGATTAATTTTTTCTGGCCTTACACCTAGTTGACGTTGAGGTTATTAGAGCCGGAAAAGAACTGATAACAAGGATCGGGATGCAACTCGTCTGGCCATGGAAATGGATGATTGGACGGTGATTTGAACCTGTCTCCCCGGGTGCCAGCCATAACCGCTCGCCCACCACGCTCTTAAACCACGAAACGTAGGCGCAAAGACCAAAAATGCTCATTGACCGAAAAAAACGACCACAACGCAGTCTGGTTTCTTGAACAAGGCTACAACACGTTATTCGCGTTATCGCACTAACAAAACAAAAAAAACCAGAATGAGTTGCTATCTCGAAACCGCCACAACGCGAAATTCGCGTCTGGTCCTGGTCCTGGTCCTGGCCCGTCACATTCTCCACATATGGTAACGCACATTTTTTTTTTTTTTTAAATCATATATATTAGATGCAGACTGGGCCGATTCGTGAACACAGACAGTTAGATACTGATAAGCCACAGCGTGTTGTGGCAGTTTTCAAGAAACAAGAACGCGTTGTGGTCGGTTTCAGTGGCGGCCCTAGCAAGTTTTCAGGTGGTGCGAAACCTCAGTGTGGCACCCCAAATGAGCAACCGCTTATTCGTGATTAAGGTGTCCATATAGATAGACTGAAGATAACATACAGTTTTTACATCCTACTAATATCTTAGTTGTAAAGTTTGTTTGCTTGGATGTTTTTACTGTTTCACGTTGAAACGACTGAACTGCTTAGTATAAATTTGGAATAATGTCTTGACCATATACTTTTATCCCAAATAGCAGTTCCCGTGAGATTCTGAGACGAATATGTATATGAATGCTTTATGAGTTCCACTCGAACAAAGCCGCGGGTAAAAGATAGTCTTTCTATATGATAATAACTCAAACCTTGGAAAGATTAATATAGGATAGCAGTGGTATGAATGAGAAACAACAGTAAAAAGGAATACTATAAGTTTGAAAAGGTGTGACGAACACAACGCTCAATTCACTTCCACGTCAAATTCACAGTTTTTAATAATTTTTTAAAATATATAAAAATAGGAAACATATGAAAATAAAAATTCCCACTTTCAATACCGAAAAATAAACTTTACCAAAATTTTGCCAGGACCCTCAGAGACATGTTTAATGCATAGATTTGTTTCACCAGGTAAAACCATCTTCAACAAGTATTTTTCATTGTTTTGGCCCCACTCTGAAGTTAATCCTGGCTACGGCCTTGGAAAGTTGGGCAAATAGAGTAACCATCATATTCTCAATTGTATTTATCATAGGCTAAAACACGTTCGTTGTAAACAATTATTCTGGATTTGTTGCTATCACATTTACGGCTCATAGTCAAAAAAAATTTACTTTCTTCCGCATCTGACTTGGTTAATAATAGGAAATCTTCCAGTCTGAGAATCAATTTCTCTAGCTGTCTTTTATCAGAGCCGGTACTCTTTCTCAAATTCCGAGCTGTTTTTCAGCAACTGTGAAAAGCTTCATAAATCCACTTTCAGTCTGCATAGCGTTTGCTTACAATGTTTACCTGAAACAATGTATTATACCAAGCCACCACTGTAATTATGAACTAAAATTGCTCCATGATCTGGCTAATTGACAAGGCATTTGTTGTTGCAACCGAATAATTCGTTTCAGAAGGGCGTCACGAACTGAAGAGTAGTAATAACGAATTGTAGCGATCCTAGAAATTCTATTCATGAAACGAGTTTCGCAAATTTTTTGGCGATAGTCCTTCTAAGTACTTGAATACCACTTTCCATCGCTTTGTTGATCGAGAGAATAAAACAAATATTGTTCAAAGAAATCCGGACAAGAAAACCGATTTAACTAATGTTTAGGCGGCACTTGCTGTTACCAAATTTAAGACATTTACATGGGTTAAAAAATGCTCGAAGTTCCTGGTTCAGAATTTTGCTTTGGACACATTTGTTTCCTACTACCATATTGAATCCACTGTCTTATCTTTGGGTTCAACAATCGTTCATATCCAAATAGAATTTTTGCAAAGAGTCACTTTCCGGATTGTAAGCATAGCGAAATATTCACGCACTTTGACTTCGTCTTCATTAGTGTAAAAAAAAAAGTCAAAGATAATTGTTCGACGTGACTTACATCAGGAATTCAATTCAGTGTGATGGAAAAACATTTTATTACGAACTTCATTCGTCTTGAATACATTTGCCAATATAATAAAATATTAGTCTCGTTATTAGCAATGTGGCGGAGATGCTCCATCATCACAAGATCATATTTTCCCAGCAGTTGCAATATACCCAGGAAGTTACCATCATTAGAAGTATTTAGTATTTCAGATCCAAAGCTTCCTGTGAACAAGACATCATTCATTAGAATAAAGCAACCCACTATGATTTTTCGTCTTCAGTCTGTATTTGCCTAGTAAATTGAAGTTATTTAATGGAATCAACGCTTCTATCCAACTGAGCATGTTGTGATTGTGATCTAAGGAAGTTTCGTGAGTTTTGAGACGCTCTGATTATTTACTCCAGTCATCGAATCCTTCTTTACCCAAATAAAAATTAGACCTTCTGTTGAATAACATATAACCAATATAGTTTATCTGCAGATTTAGTATAAACAAGCTATGTACTTTTATGAGTTTCTCTATTTGGTAGTACTCTTTGAAAATGCGTATTTGAAAAATGACGTCCATTATTTTTCTCTTGGATTTTTTCATTGCTCGAACAATTATTTCATCTCTGCCAGCAGAGTTAATGAGCGACAATTTTGAAATATCGTCATAATTTGTACTGTGAAAATGCGACGGTGGTGGTATGTCTTGCATACCCATTTGTAATCTTTTGAACAGCAGACGACGTTCCAGCCATAGATAAATCTTTTCGTACATGCTGCTCTTTATCATGAGCCTCGTCTGAATAATGTCTATTAAAAGTTTTCTTCCGGCTCGTGTTGCACTAGTACTGGTAAGAGGTGACGACGATTCAGATGTCTTCTAAAAGAAATTTGCTAGCAATTTTGAAGCCTTCTCAGTTTCGTCTTGGATTTTTTTTTTATGTATTGTGCGCCAGACAGTTTTTTATATTAGTGACATGTGTTGTCTGTAAAATACAGATATACTTTGTAAACATTTACGATACCAACGTTAACTGTAATCACCGAGGATCTAATACGGTAGGAAGAGATAAATATGTTGAATCTCGCTCCATGAACATGTACCAGCATGCATGAACTTCAAGACTATAGCCGAAAAGGCAGGAAACAGGTGCGGGAGGCGCGACGCGGCATCGGAGGGTGCTAACTTTGGAACGAATTGTGAATTTCATGATTCGAGTAACTCGAACTGAATCGAGTAGCAACTATAATTGACTCTATTCTATGATGACATAAGACTACGCATTAAGCTGAAACCCCTACTTTTATAAACTCTTCTGGATGATGTGTGTTAAAATAATACATGAACATCAAGCTGGGTTATTATAGAATTTATTTTTCGTTTTTTTTTTTTTTTTTTTTTTTTTTTTTTTTTTTTTTTTTTTTGCGCAGACGATCTCTCACTGCATTTTTGGCGCCCCCCTTATGACGGCGCCCGGTGCGGTCGCACCTCTAGCACAGCCCTAGGGCCGCCCCTGATCGGTTTTTTTCGCTGAATGAGCGTTTTCGGTTTTTGAGCCTAACGTATACATAGAACCACTGCCAATAACATCGCATCATTCTTACGGGAACCATGGTCATTTTTTAGTGCGAAAAGGCGTATTTAGTGTAAGGTAGTGAAATATTTGAAACATGCCACTTCGTTTGTCTTGCGTTTTTAAGGTAGTTCACTGTGAAAGTTTGCAATTTGATATTGCCGTTAATATCGGATTCTTCAACAGATCAGACTGCGAATATTTACTTAAATCGTTTACAGTACATTTAAACGCCAAGATTAGTAAAATGTCGTTTTAAAATTATATTAGAATTCCACTATCAGTTTAGATGCTTTTGCGACGTTTCACTTTCGTGTTTGTAAGATAAATGAGTTTTACATAAAATCATCATTAAAATTTGAAACTGATAAACGATTTTATTTAATAATAGCAAACTAAATGTCATCACGGAATTAATAAGCGCTGTTTTTTGAGAAAAAATCGTGTAACACACAGATATTTACAGCAATTTTGTCGATACAAAACTTCTGAACGCCTTCATCCACTTTAATAAAATGCACTGAACCTGAGACTGGACATAAACTGAATAGCTCGTCAGTCTTCCGTGAGTCTCGATGATGTCCGAAGTGTTGGTTCATCTACATCCACATCTATACTCTGCAATTCACAATTACTCTGGGTGGCAGAGGGTGCTAAGCACCAATCCTAAATCCGCGCATTCCAATCCCGAACAGAACGGGGTAAGAAAGAATACCTAAATGTATCAGTACGGCATGTTATTTCGTAAATCTTATCCCTCCTGTCATTGCGACCTAGATAGGTTGGCGGAAGTAGTATTTAGTTTCACTCGTAAATTAAAGATTTTCGCATATTCTCCAACAAATTCAAACGAAAATGATGTCGTCTGTCAACCAAACAATCCCAGACCAACCCATGTATCAGCTCTGTGACACTTACGTAAGGACTGTAACTAGCAGTCACGAATCGAGCGGCTCTCCTCTGTACTTTCTGCAACGTGTCAATCAATCCCTTGCGATACGGATCCCAAATTCCACAATAGTTTTCCAAATGCGGAAGCACTAATGTTTTGAACGCTATTTCCATTATATGAGCATTAAAAATTCTCAAAATACGACCTACAAAACGTAGTTTAGAATTAGTTTCACCTACGAGGGAAGTCATGTCCAAGTCCCATTTCATGTTGCTTTATACTGTTACGCCTAGATACTTTAGGAAATCTACCGTGTCAACAACTGAATTGTTAACTTTGTACTCGTGAGCAAATGGGGTCTTTTTATTACTTATTTGCATTTCCTTGAACTTTTTGCAATTAAGTGTAAACTGCCATTTACGGCACCATTCCGAAATAACATCCAGATCGCACTGAATTTCTAAGCAATCGTCAAAGCACCTTACTTCCCTATAAATATTTGCATCATCAGCAAAAAATCGCATCTGCCATTAACGCTGTCACCGAGATCGTTTATAAAAATTACGAACAGAAGTGGTCCTATTACGCTTTCTTGAGGAACGCCTGAAGTAACATTTAGCTTTGAAGAGGCTTACCAGTCAACAACGACATACTGTGACCGATCAGTTAGAAAATCGCGTATCCATTCGCAAATCTGATCAGATATACCGCACGCTCGAATCTTCGACAAAAGTCGGTTGTGTGGTACAGAGTCAAAAGCTTTCTGAAAATCATGCGAAGATAGAATCACTTGCGTTTCACACGATCGGTTCTTCAGAAATCCGTGTTGGTTTGCGGTAAGTAACTCGTTTCCATCTAGAAACTTCGTAACGTTAGAGCATATGACATGTTCCAGAATTTTAAACAGATGTTAGAGATATGGGTCAATAATTCCTAGGCTCTCTCCAATCTCCTTTCTTGTAAACGGGAATCACCTGCTCTATTTTCCAGTCAGAAGGTACTTTTCTTTCTTCTAAAGATTTACGAAATATATCTGACAGAAATGGTTCTATTTCGTCCGCGTATTCCGAAAATACTCTTACTGGTATACCATCGGGACCTGGCGCTTTCCCCACCTTCAGGAGCTTTAATTGCTTTATGATACCTAAACTATCAATTTGTGCTGGATCCATCTCAAATTCTACACGCCGTGGAAAAACGGGAATGTTTTCTGTTATCGTCAGTGAAAGAATTTTTAAATTCGGTGTTAAATATGGTAGCCTTGTCGGTGCTGTCATCAACTTCCCGACCGACTTGTAGTAGAACTGGCATATTGTTGTCACTACTGTGGTGGGTGCCTTGGTGGGCAAACCACATTACAATTATCTTTCATACCTTTATGATTAATAACTGTGGATTTTTAATTTTAATTTTTACGAAGGATTGGAAATTTATTAATTTAGCAAGAATCTCGACGTTGGTTGGAATTTAGGAAAAATTGTCACAATATGACATTTATTTCTTATCACTGGCGATTACAAGTCTGAGCGAATTTACCGTTAACATTAACACAAATTGGCAAAATCATAAAAGCAACGCTCAGAGTTACAATTAGCCGTCATGGGCAAGCAAACAATTGTATATTTACTTTTAAATATCTCAGAATCAAAATGCAAGAAATAATGACAACTGGAAACAATGAAAAATACAAGTTATGACTACCTCAGACAAAGGAATCATAATACTGTGACTTTACAGTCAAAAAGAAAATCATGGGCGCCAGAATGAACAATATATCATTCGAAAATAACTAGTTCTGGCAAATTATGCCGCTAGCTCAGGGGTTTTTACAATTACAAAGTGAGAACATGGACCTATCCTCTCAAAGTCGCTTACGGGTTCTGTTTCACGGAATGCACAATCACATGGCTTGGTCGTAATCAATTACCATTGTAGTTCTGCGTCTGATGTCTGTGATGAGTGTAGCGGACCCACGATATGTGAGATTATCTCACAAGTCGGCTATAGGCATCTCTGGTCTGGCAATGCTCATCATCGCATTACCGGCTGAGTTGCGGTGATAACCTTGCTCCAGCAAGGCAAGCTGCGGTTAGCGAAAGAAGTCAACTTTCCAAGTCAACCTCAGACTGGTGCGATCGAAGTTAGAATCTCAGCTCCTCGCTCTTCGGTCCACGAGGAAACTTCTTGCTCCGCCCATTTGTAGTCTCGAAGCTCACATACAACAAAAATTCCCAGGATTTTGAGTTATACGCTCATTTTGATTGGACCTTCCGGTCGGCACCTAATGTCACGTGATATCCTCGATATATGATTTGGCCAAAGAATCCAACAGAGGTCGGACATATTCGGCTAAGTTCGCCGGGGCGAGAGAACATTCGGGTTTCGGACGGCAGGCTTTTCCCGCTCGGTGAGTGACCCATCCCCAGGGAGCAGTGTGTGTGGTCTGGCAAATCCCAAATCCGCGACGTCCTGTCCCCATGGCTCGGAAAGACCAAGATTAGCTTCTAGCCTACATAGCTCAATAACTCTTTAATATTCGCTTTGCTACGATACACTGTATAAGTTCACCATTTCATTACAGTCCTCACTTGGAATCTTGCGTACTTTATAAAATTACAACAAAAATCTATTCACGTGGTCGCCCAAGATTTATGTAAATTACTCTTATATTATTACATATATAATAAAAATGCACCTTGTAACGTGGCGACAGCGCGACTCGTTACACTACCACAAACTTTTTTTTACATACGACCAAAATTTCTTTGGGTTTTCGTTGAGACTCTTGGAAAGTGAGTTGCATCTAAAGTCATTAAAGGCCTCGTGCATCGCATTGTTAACATGTCCTCTTGTCTTCCTACACATCGTCCTTCTTGAGCGTGCATGTGTCTTCCATTGCTGTTTAAGTAACCTTTTAACTTCACGTGTATACCACGGGGGATCGTTCCCATCCCTGATTGTCTTTTCGGTATATATAAGTCCATACTTTCCCTGCATGAATCGAAGCTACATCTCTTCAACTTAGCCTCTTGCTTCTATACAGGTAATGTAATTATCCCTCAAAAACTTTCTTAAACTCTCCTTTGGGGGTTTTTCGAACCTGTAAACGACCCTTTCTTTTTAATTTTTGCGCGAGGCTATTAATTTTACTGTAGCAATTACAGCTTTATGATCACTTATTCCCATGGTGGTAGAAATGTCCGTGAATAATTCAGGCCTATTCGTAACGAGAATATCTAAAATGTTTTAGTTGTCGTTACACCGCCTGCCACCACAGCACTGCTTGGCTAACCAGGAAGTTTCAAATAAATAACTGTACTTGATTTTATTTGCACTTACTTTGTTAAAAGGAAGTGTGACTGCAATTTTAGATAAGGGCAATTGGCTGTTGAGGAAGAAACTGCAAAAAATACGAAACAAATTATAATGCGAGGCAGAGATATATGCAACGTTCATTTAATTCAGTGTTTTTCAACCTGTAGGGTCGCCAAGTCTTGCTCGTACGGTCGCGATCGTAAGCCAGGTAAATGAAAAAAGCAAGGGTTGTAGGTCCTACAATACCATGAAAATACAAAATTTTCGGTGAGATGGCTGTACCTATTTATTTCCCATTGCCTGTTATGGAAGAAACAGAGAAAATGAAAGGAAAATCAAGATTTCACTATGTAGAAAGGTATCACCACTTATATGGTATGCATTTAATATAATTTTCAGTAACCACGCACTCTGCATGTGTAACGAGCCTTATCCTGTTGAATACAAAATTGATCATAATTATGTCCGAGGGCTATCTGTATAAGTTTATATATGTGCTGTAGTATACAAGAGGAGGTACAGATACTCTTTCTTTTAAAAAATAATTGTTTAAAAATACATAAAAACCGCCTTCAAAAAAAGCACACTAAAAATTTTAAAATAATTTTATACCTTTCTTAGAAGAAAGTAAATCTAATTTGACAATATTTTACAATACTGTTATTGAAAATTTTACATTAATTAATTATTTTTGGAGTCGGTGCCAGCTGTCACATCGTGAAGATTGAGTTCCTGAACTTTATTTGGTGTTCGAGGAGAAACGGGGAGTAGGAACAAAAATTCCGAAAATTTTAAAGCAGGTATTGAGGCAGATGTTTTTACTGCGGGAGACAGTTAGGGAAACAAATTAGTCGGTATTTTAATTTGTGGCTCGGCCTCGTTGGTCGTCCCGGCATATCTCTGGTGCTACAATGTCAGTTGGTAGGCTGCATCATGCAGTAAACGCTTTACAGTTAGTACAATATCGGAGTGTCATCTGTATATTTCCGTTTTGTTGAAACATGTCTCTAACATTAATTGTAGATAAGTAGTAACATGATTTTTATGTATTATTGTTATTCATTATTATTTCATGTTTTTGCATTTCTTGCTTTGGCTGGCACCAACTAAAAAAATAATTAATTAATGTAAAAATTTCAATAACAGTAATGTAAAATATTGTCAATTTATATTTACTTTCTTCTAAGAAAGGTATAAAATTATTTTAAAATTTTTAGTGTGCTTTTTATGAAGGCGGTTTTTATGTTTTTTTAAACAATTATTTTATTTTTAAATTTTTAGTGATATTATAGTTTGTTTTGAATTTTAAATTTTAAATATGCCGCAGCAATTCTCATTTTGCGACTTCCTGGTTGCTCAGTGGATAAAGCGCTTGCTTTTTTTTTTTTTTAGATTGTCTTTATATACCCCAACAACTTCCAGAACGATGTGAATTGGATGGTGTGTCAAGAATGTCAGTTTACATTTTGGTCCAGGCTGTGTTTCTACCTCACCATAACATCACTTTAAACTGCCACTCGGTAATCGAAACATGTAACATTTGGTCATTAATACACACCATATACACAAATCTGTCTCTGGAATATACCTGTTTGTTCCGACATCACACTGAAAACAGATTTTTAATCAGTTTTCACAACGTGAAAGCTTTGGGTCCAAATTGAAATATGAGGTACATTTTGAGACATTAGGACACATTTATTTTATAAATATTCTGCCCTGACTTAAAAATAGCTTAATTGATTTTTAACGGGATTTAAAACTGTGGATTTTTGCAAAGAACATTGAAAATTAAAATGGGTGGGGGTAAAGGAGAAGAGGGATTGGGATTTTGTATACCAAATGTAAATTGTCTTTTCTGATTGATTTAATGTGTATTTGTGTAAATTTCTATTGATATCAGATAAAAACCGTAGGTATGTATAAAAAACAATTAAGGGATGTAGAGGCGAAGAGTGATTTGGTTTTTGTAAAGCTAGTGTGGACAGTATTTTTCTCTTTATTTTAAAGTATACATGTACAAAGTTCCATCGAAACCAGATAAAAACTGTAGCTTTGTGTAAAGAACATCTGCAAAAATTAAATGGGGTAAGGGAGAAAGCAGTTTGGTTTTGTAAAAAGAATGTAGACTCTAAGTTTCTATTTATTTTTAAGTATACATGTGCAGTGTTCCATCTAAATCTGATAAAAACTGTGGGTATCTATAAAGAAAATTGGGAATTAGGAGGTGTGGGGGTAGAAGAGAAGAGGGGTTGGGCTTCTACAACCAAAATTTAAACACAATTGTTCTGTATTTTTTTAAGTATACCTGTGCAAATTTCCTTCAGAATCGGATAGAATCTGCGGTTTGTGTAGATTAAGAGGGTGGAAAGGGGGAGAGAGGTTTGGCTTCTCTAAACCAAATGTAGACAGTATTTTTCTGTTTGTTTTGAAGTATACATGTGCATACTTTCTTCAAAATCAGATAGAAACGGTAGCTTTATTTAATGAACATTGACAGTATTGAAAGGGGTAGAAAGGGGGAGAGGATTTTTGAAAGTAATGAGAGTAGTATTTTTCTTTTTCTATTTGTTTTAAAGTATACGCATAAGAAGTTCCACCGAAATCGGATTAAAATGTGGGTTTGTACAAAAATTAAGGGACTTAAAAGGGGAGCTAGGATAATTTTTGAATTTTCTGGTCAGAAATCTTCTTCATATAAAAATACATATATACGCCAACTTTCATAAAGATTGGGCAAATGGTGTCGACTGTAGCTTTTTAAAAAGAAAATTGGCAAAAGTCAAGGGGTGTAAACGAGTAGAGCGGTTCAGTTTTTCCAAACCAAAAGTTGACATTATTTTTCTCTTTGTTTTATAGCAAATGTTTGTTAAGTTCTATCTAAGCCGGATAAAACTGTGGGTCTGTATAAAAATTAAGCGGTTTAATGAGAATATGGGGTGGTTTTTTGTTTTTTGGTAAGAAACGTATTTCCGTGAAAAAATACATATATACGCCAACTTTCATGTCAATCGGTCAAATGGTGGTGACTGTAGCTTTTTATAAAGAGCATTGGCAAATATTAAGGGGGTGGATATGGGGAGAGGTGTTCAGTTTTTTCAAACCAAAACTATACATTTCCAAAGTTCCATCGAAATCGGATATAAAAATGTAGGTTTCTATAAATTTAAGGAGTGTAAAGGAGAAAATGCTGTGGTTTTTTTTTTAATTTTTTGGATCAGAAATCTTCTCCATGAGAAATACATGTGTATGCCAACTTGAATGGAGTTCACTTAAATGGTGTCGACTGTAGCTTGTATAAAGAACATTGGCAAATGTTATTAAGGGGGTGGATAGGGAGAGAGGGGTTCAGTTTTTTTCAAACAAAAAGCTGACAGCATTTTTCTCTTTATTTTTGACTATACATGTCCAAAGTTACAACGAAATTGGATAAAAAAATGTGGATTCAAATAAAAATTAAGGGGTGTAAAGGGGGAGAGGGGTGGTTTTTTCTCTTTTTTTTGGTGAGAAACCTTCTCCATGAAAAATTACATGTATATGCCAACTTTAATGGAGATCAGTTAAATGGTGTCGACTGTATCTTTGTATAAAGAATATTGGCAAAAATTAAGGGGATGGATAGGGGGAGAAGGGCTCAGTTTTTTCAAACCAAAAGTTGACGGCATTTTTCTCTTTATTTTTGACTATACATAAACATGTCCAAAGTTACATCGAAATTGGATAAAAAATGTGGATTCGAATACAAATTAAGTGGTGTAAAGGGGGAGAGTGGTAGTTTTTTCTCTTTTTTTGGTGATAAACCTTCTCCATGAAAAATTACATGTATATGCCACCTTTAATGGCGATCAGTTAAATGGTGTCAAATGTAGCTTTGTATACAGAACATTGGGAAAAATTAAGGGGGTGGATGGGGTGAGAGGGATTCAGTTTTTTCAAACCAAAAGTTGACAGTATTTTTACCATTAATTTGTCTATGCATGTTCAAAGTGCTATCGAAATCGGACAAAAAATGTGGGTTTGTATAAAAATTAAGGTGTGTAAAGGGGTAGAAGTGGTGGTTTCTCAATGAAATTCATATGGGACCACTTTGGACGTATACGCTATCCACTAAAAAAAATTTCATTTAAATTTGTTCAAAGTTGGCGAAGATATCGCTGAACATACATACATACAAAAAAAAAAAAAAAAAAAAAAAAAAAAAAAAAACCAGACGAATTGAGAACCTTCTCCTTTTTTGAACTCGGTTAAAAAATAAGCTTCATATTTGTCAGTATCATAATTAAAACGAAATTCTTTCCGCTTCTGTGTTGACATTAGTTAACCGAAATGAAACATTATTAATATAGCTATTTCAACCGATGTTTTTGAGATCACAACGCAAACGAAATGATTTATGTATCCCCGTCATCGCTTTACGATGGGCAAGTGCAGCAAGTTAAGATTAGAGGTTTCGGCATTTCTTTAACGGCACAGAATCAAGGTTGATGACATTTCCACAAACGCACTAAAATCAGTTTGATTGAAAGATGGTATTTTCTCTGAAGGTGTGAACTGTCATAAAGTAAATAAAATACACTTTCTTTATTAAAAATTACATTTTTTTTACTTATGCCTCGTCGACGGCGAGGTCATTAGAGGCGGAATGGGACTGAGGACAATGAACGGGAAGATACTCGGCTATGGCATTTTGAAGGAAGCATCCCGGTATTTGCCTGTAGTGATCTAGGTAAACCATGGAAAACCCAAATTTGGATGCCCGGAAAGGGATTCGAACCGGCGTTCTCCCGAATGCGATACCAGAGCGTTAACCGTTCACCCACCACGGTCCGTTGTTAGAAAAAGTATAATCTTCTCAACAAAGTATTATTTTTATAAATATACTGTTACTCTGTTGTGATACTGAAAACAAGTTTTTCACGGCTATTTTGAAGATGTGTAGCGAGCACAATGCAATCTATTGCTGACGTTGTATGTGCGGTCTTAAATCTATGGCAGAGCAACAGGAAAATTGATGATCTTTACAATTCTGCTTTTAACGAAGCGAATGTGAGATTGATATAAAATTTTGATGACTGTTTCTTAGTTATGGCTTTACGCCTAATCGATGTCGTGGACATTATAGGAGGGATAGGACTCGGAGTAAGGAATGGCAAGGAATGGCAAGGAATTCGGGCACGGTCTCTCGGAGCAACCACAGCGACTTTCGCTTGGAATGATTTCGGAAACCGTGGCAAACAGAAATTTGGATGGTCGGAGGCGGATTCGAACCTGCGTCCTTCCGGATGCGAGGCCCAAGCTGTACTGCTCATTTACCGGACTCAGTAGCTTGACCACATTACTTTGTTTGTGGAAAAAGCCACAGCCACTAATACATATTCTGGAAATCATTCACGAGTCATGTGGTAAAAAGGTGTAGATACAAGCAAAGAGTGAGGCATAATAGTATGCTGAAATGGTAAAAATAAGAATGAAGAATACTGTCGAAAATAGGAAGGATGCTATGCAACTACAGGCCATACATTACTAAAATAAACCTGAGAGTAATAAAAAAAATGGATACAAAAATGTGAAGAACCTTATTTTTACGTCAAAGTTTTAAATCAGAAATAAAACTTATTTTAACAAAGTGTAAACACACATTATGTTGTTATGAAAAAAATTAGATACTGAAGTTAAACACAGCATTTCTTCTATAATAAAAGCAATTAAATGCGCAATATTAAAAGGCGAGTCCTACAAGCCTTTCCACAAAGTCAACACCGACCAGTCTTGCTAGAAGTTGGTCCAACAATTCCAATAATTAGATCCTTGCCTTTACCTAGATGCAACTTTGGGAAAGCAAAGTGGGAAGAATTTGCCGGTAACCTGGATAAAAACCTAAGATGGATACCTCCATTAGGAAAAAATTATAATACATTTGTCAGAGTAACCATAGCGACAGATAAAAAGTCTATTCCTAGAGGCTTTAGAAAAGAATATATCCCGTGTTGGAACGAAACATGCGAAATGCTATATGATAATTTCCAACAGAACGGGCGTACAGAAGCAGCCGACGAACTGCTGCAGAACCTGGACAATGCCCGTAAACTCAAATGGAATGATACGGTGCAAACCTTTAATTTCAAGAAGTCCAGCCGGAAAGCATGGAGCCTCCTTAAAAAGCTAGGTGGAACCCCACATAATCCTCAAGTAAAGCATCAGGTCACTCCAGACCAAATAGCAAGTCGACTTGCCAACATGTCTAGAATGAGCGCCGATAAAGATTATACTCGGAAAGTGAAAAAACAATTGTTCCATCTAAAAATATTGTACTCTGCCCCTACAAACCTCTCATCCCCTGTCACCGATATAGAGGTGGCAAGGGCCATCAAACAAATGAAGAATGGAAAGGCTCCAGGTTTTGACGAAGATCACTCAGAGTGAAAAAAGGTTGGCCTCCTTCTTTACTAACATACTACAGACAAGTGTCATTCCTGCAGAGTTTAAACGGGCAAAGATCATAGCCACTCTGAAGACTGGAAAAAGCCCTGAAGTTCCACAGAATTTTAGACCTGTTTCACTGCTAAGTACTATTTACAAGCTATTTGAAAGGATCATCTACAATAGAATCAGTCCAATTATTTTCGCAAACCTCCCAATTGAACAGGCAGGTTTTAGACCTGCAAGAAACTGCGAGGATCAGGTCCTGGCCTTGGCAACTCACATAAAAGCAGGATTCGAGAGACGATTGAAGACTGGTGTTGTATTTGTTGACCTTACCGCAGCCTACGATACAGTGTGGCGAGAGGGCGTGGTATACAAACTGCTCAACATTTTGAAGTGAAAAAAAAAAATCACTTATCTGATCAATACCATGCTAGCTCACCGAACTTTCCAGGTTGTCTCAGACAATAAGATAAGCAACGTAAGAAGAATGAATAATGGTCTGCCTCAAGGCTCAGTTCTTACCCCACTTCTTTTTAATGTTTATATTTCTGACATTCCTCAAATGGAATCCAGACAGTTCCCTTATGCTGATGATCTGGCAGTAGTACAACAATCTGATAACGTTCAGCAAATTGAAAATATTTTAACAGCAGAGCTCAAAACCCTGAGGAACTATTTTAGGAAATGGCGTTTCGTATCCAGTTCCAGCATGAAGGAACTAGTGCCTACCATCTTAACAATCGGGCGGCGAATCTTGTTGATGGCACCGCCCTCCTACACAACCCCTTCCCAAGTATTTGGGAGTCGTAATGGATTGCACCTTGTCGTAAAATAAATATCTAAACAACCTTGCAGCAAAACTAAGAACCAGGAATAAAATTATACAGAAGTTAACTGGCACCTCCTGGGGAGCATCCGCCTCCACACTCCGCACATCAGCACAGAGCCTTGTGTATTCTGCAGCTGAGTACTGCTCATCTGTCTGGATAAACAGCACCCACGTCAAAAAGATCGATACAGTTTTAAACCAGACAATGCGGATAGTTAGCGGATGTATCAAGACCACTCCACTGTACTGGCTACACGTTTTGCGTAACATCGAACCGCCTACAATAAGACGACACAATCTCTTAATTGCCCAATATAATAAGATCTGTCATAACTTGGATCTGCCCATCCATGACGACATGGATAATCAGTTTCAGAGACTTAAAGCAAGAAATACAAACGTAAAAACTGTAAAACAAATTATATCTGATAATTTTAATGGGAGAGAAGCTTGGAAATCGGAGAGGATAGCCTCAGCCCCACCAGAATGGCACTCCCTGTTTGACAGTCAACAGGCACTCACCTTCCTCGCAAGACCTGGGCAGCTCTTATCAGAGTTAGGTTTGGTCATGGCAGATCTGCTTCATCTTTGTACACATGGGGAATGAGAGATTCACCGAGATGCGGCTGTGGTGAGGAAACACAAACCATCCGTCACGTGACATTTGACTGCCCACTTCGAGCCTTCAGACGATCACCGATAGATTTTATTTATAAATCAAATGAAGCTTTAGATTGGCCACATGTTAATTTTGAATTTTAATTGTAATTTAATGTTAAATTGTATTATTTTTGTGCAATGCCCATAAGCTAAATAAATAAATATTAAAAGAAAAGACACCATAAACATACATAACTCAGTTAAAGTTTTCAAACAATCGTAAAAAACACTTACTTCATTGAAAAATAACAGCTACATTTCTAAAACATCCAATGTGACGTGTAGTTTAGATTGGTTCATTTTAACAAGTAAAAAGAGCCCGGAAAAGATGTGCCTTCTCGTCTGTATAGCTGTATTGGTAGAATTCAACATAAAGCAATGGTGAGGAAATAGCACGCCGGAGCATCAAATTACGCCTCGGTTCCTGTAAGGGAGCGTGCATAAACCACGTAGCTCCATTTTGGCCTCCTGTGAACCCCCTCCCCCCTCCCTCCCATGTAGCCCTACGTGGCTTTTGCCTCTACCCCCTCGCCTCCCCCAACGTAACACGTAACTTTTTTCCTTTTGAAGGTATTTTGTATTGTTTTCTCTTGTCAGATTATTGTAAATTACATCGGAGATAATTGAGGGAAATAAATATTAACATGCTGTAGTGTGTTCTGTACCTCATTTTAACTTAAAAAATGTTATGAAAGGAAAGTTACGTGGCCTGACTCGGAACCCCCCTCCCCCATCCAGCCCCCCCCCCCCTGGAAGGAGCCACGTAGTTTGTGCACGCTCCGTAAGTAGGCAATATCATGTCAGTTACGAGAATTTTAAATCTTTACTATGTGTCTGACTCTCAGTGTAATTTAGACCTCCAACTGCTCACACAAGAGCACAAAATTACTGTTCGTTCCTCCTAAGTGGGCAAATGGCATGTCAGCTACAAGAATATTAATCTTTACTTAATGCCTCACTCTCAACGTAAATTAAGCTTCCAACTGCGTCTTCATTACGTAACGCGTGAGAGGCACTTGCCAAACGTACAGCCGATCCGTTTACCTACTCTACAGATACCTAGTATCACAAACCCAACTAGTCGAGAAACAGCCACAAGTTCCAAGTCGAACAGGTAAACAAACCACCTGACTTCCATCAAGTTTTTACAATATACAGTTTAAAATAGCGTACTTGACACTAAAAGTAAAAGTATAATTCTTTAATTGAAAATGATAGAGTAAGTTTTAGGATACCGAAAATCAATTTTAGTTGTTTGATAAGGGTTATATATATCCATAAAATGGAAACGGGATAAATTGGTCTTCCATGGGGTTTTCCCCGTTCTAAAGCTTAGAATCTTAATTCAGTTTGAGATGTCCCATTCTGTAGATCTCATTATTTATCAGTAACAAGAAATGTTGTTGTTAGATCCAGTAGTGTTATTACCATAATGTATTTAATTTACATAAGTTCATATCATTTGATTTGAGTCCGGTTCTCGACCGACAAGGTTATCATGAGGAATGTTTAATATTATTACTTGTCATAGAAAGGATAATGGTTGTAACCTAGTGGACAGGCTAGTGAGTAATAAAGAATGTACTTTATTGAGGTCTGGTTGACGTTCAAAATAACAGACTTCCCTTGTGTTACCGAGTGTTTTGGGGCATTAATTTACTGAAGTGATGGAGAGCTTCTCGGATATAGTAGAGGTTTGTTTAAAACAATGGACACAGTGTTACATTGTGAGCTCCCCTGTGTGGATGTTCGACGAATGAAAGGTTTCTTTGAGAGCCCCAATCATAAAATGTTCCAGCCGAGCTGTCAGACATTTCGCAGACGTCGCTGGCGAAAAAACATTCTTTAACAATAAACTGTTTGTTCTTAAGAAGTGCAGCCCACAGAGACTATAGTTATATGGAGGTGGGTGACCTACCAAGAAAATGACGCTGGTGGTGGGGTTATCCCAGCCAATGGAATTCGTTCTCGCTGGTTGCTGATATTTTTGTTTTTTTTATTATATATTCGACCAATCGGGAGAGAGAAGAGGAACGAACTCCGCCCAAGGCGAGTCTACGAGGAAGGCAGAATGGACGGAGGACGGACATTCGATGTCGGACCGGGGGAGACTGGACGAGAGGGACTCTGGTTTCGGCGACGAGACAGCAGCGGGCGATCTGCGCTACTGAGGACACATTGCTGAGGTCCCCAGGGTCGAGGACGAGCTGCCGGCTGTCGAGAAGGAGAGACAACAGACGCCACTCCACCCTCGCTCAGCTGATGCGACTACCTGGCCTGCTCTGCCCGCCGCCGCCGCGGTCGTCGACACAGCCCTCGTCGCGGGTCACCGACACGACTCTTCTCATTGCGCTGCTCGACATTACGGTAACGCAATCGTCTACAGAGACCACAACGAGCTCCAACAAAATTAAAGAACTGTAAATTCCAGTACCAAAGAGGGAACAACCATTTACCCATTAAGATAACTATTTCATCGAAATAACTTTGCTTTCTATGTGTAAAATCAATAAAATTAGTATGTTTCTCATTAATAATTCATGTTTCACTTGTATTAATGTGAAGGACCACTTCGGAAGAGAACCCCACCCACACTCATTTATCTAAGTATTAGTTAATAAAACTGTTCATATAGTAGTTAATCCCAAGACATACAGAGCGGGACACTACAAGTTGTTTGGCATGTCTTATGTTTCAACGTTAAATAACGCAAGAGCATTAAATTAAATTCTGAACGTAAGATGAACAATCCCAAAGATGGAAGGATTAGATGTTCCATACTTCGCACTTAACACACAATACAATGTCTCTGACCATAGCCTTTAACTATTTTACACTAAACAAAACTTGAAGTATTCTTTCCTTTAATTCGAGATATCAATTTTTAAACGCCATAAATAGCCGTAAAAACAACAGATTTTCTTTAAGCACGATCTCTGGGCAATGTCTTTGGCCATAAGCATTAGTCTTCTGTTTACGATAATAATGTTATTATGGATTCACTTTTGATATTTGTATAAAAGACTGAATCTGCGGAGTTAAGTATCTGGTGTTTCGAGCAAAAATTACATCCATTCACTTCACAATTGAATCAAATGTGAGTTTCTAACATAATCCAGCGTTGTTCAGTAATTTAGTAATGCAATTTCTTAACTAAATTAACGAAGCATGATATACATGAATCTTTTCGGACGAATGAAAATAGTGTTCGTGCAAATAAACTTCAACCAAACCTTTTCTTGGTAGGGGCCGGGTGAAACTAGGTTTGTTTTAATTCCGAAAAAAGTTGGCGCGAATTTCATGAAACTTTATACAAATGTTTTTCATTGCGGGAATAGAAACAGGGTAAGGGAAAATCTACGCCAACTATACCCGGCAACGCCGGGAACTCCACTAGTTTTTAATAAAATAATAATGCAGCCATTAGTCATGCGACACGAAACACCCATATGAGCTCGTTACGTCACTTCTCAGCACGCACCAATTTTAGTCTGTGTGTTAGGCGACTGTTGACAATTTGTGCGTCGTATAGTTAAGATTTTAAGTCAATCCATTAGTTATTTCTGGTCACCAATCAAACAAATAATATTTTCAATGGAATTTGGATTTACCATAGCAAACAGCTTTAATTTTCCCAAAATTGATGTCTCGAAGTCGGGAAAAATTTTCGCATAAAAGAGTGATTTCTGCCCAGCTAAAAGTATACGTACTCAACACTTGGAAGTATAGTTTTGTGCTGAAAAGTACACTTGTTTTCTTATAATTAAGAAAAGTATTTCTCGACGTTGGCTTTAGAGTAGGAATAGTTGTTATTATAAGCTAAACATTGTTCTATAGGACAAATATTAGCAGAATAATAGTGCTTAATTGCTGTGCACATAATGAAACAATGTATTCGTCGCGATAATATGCCAATATTCAGATTATACGATAAATTAATTGTGATGATAAAGCATTGCTAAACCTATCAAAATGTAACTGTGTATGTGTAACCCCATATGCTATTTGAAAGTAATAAATAACTAAATAGCAGACATTGGTAATTGTGTGCAGCGCTCTCTTAACAATAGCGACGATATGAAAATTACTGACATATTTTGGAAAGGATTACTAATTTTCTAGATGAGTTATGTATTCAACTAAATCATGCATCAGATCATATAGATGACTAATTTCAACAAGTCATACAGATATTTTGTGTATGGGACCACACTCAATGTCGAAAATGATAATTCATTTTTCGATTGAAAATTTAAATTTATTACAGAAAAAATACTAACGTACCCAGATTATTCGTCATAACTTACTTCAGAGTGGCCTTCTGAAAAATACATTTAAGATTTGTAGTCAAATAAACTTGCTACCGTTGTGTAAGTATTAAACACTTTTTCCTCATAGTTTCCTTGTCTGGAATGTAAAATAATTTGATGGGTTTACACACTGAGACACAAAACAACACTTTTAAACTGTAGAACTGATTTTTTAACAAAATAAGCAAACCACTGCTTTGTTTACAGCGGCACGAACTGAGACGTGACGTCACAAGATACGAAATTACAGCTGCTAACTTTCTGGCGCCAACATTCAAATCAATTGGTGAGCACACAACATTTTGAATTTTTACTTTTTTAAAGAAATAAAATTTAATTTTTTGTTGTAGTTGCGCACATCTTCAATACTGACTACTTTCAGAAAATTTGTCAAGTACCCTTTTATCAACGACTTTCCGCTTTATTATTAACACTAAGTTTTTATCGATAAAACAATAATAAAAAACTGTCTGGGAACTAAATACCATTAAAACCTAAGTCTCCTTATTTGAGAACGATAGACAACTGCATATAGTCTCGTGCTAGCGCAACGGAGGTATGTTTCGAGGAATAAATCTGTACACAGAACCCGTGGCATATTTTAATAGTATGTTCTCTATTGAACTTAAATTCCTTGCCTTCTAATTACGTGAAACTGCATTTACAGTGATAAAAAGAAGCATAATGTTCCCTACGAACAACCGTAAAAATATTCCGCTCGTCCACTTTACGTCATTGCTAAAGCTTTCTTTTGCGTGACGTTACTTCCGGTTGCAGGAAAATAACGCCACTTCAGGTCACGTATGATAAAATGACAGGAATTCCGTTCATATTAGATAAAATGGTGGAACTTCCGGTCACATGCCAGGTCTCCTGATAAAAAATGGCGACTTTTTGTTTTTTTAATGCAAATGGGAAAGAAGGCTTTTTCCTGTGAAATGCTCTGACTTCAATGGCATTAGCCTTGCAGCCGATAAAAAATAATAACATCCTCACGACGGACAGTCGTCCACGGTCAAACGCATTTAGATGCAGGCATGGTCGGTAGGCAGGCATGAAGTATTTTATCCGGTGACATTTTACCTGTATAAATCCAACTTCGATCAAACGGTAACGTTAACGTTCATAGACATTATGCTGTGGATTAATTAATACAACCCTCTGTTATTTACGCTTAACACGCTCGTAATTATAAGTGTTAAATGACCGCCCCACCGCGTATTATCCAATTTTTTGTTAAACAGAAAGTAATGGATATACTCCTTCGACTATCACTTTGACAGACAATCGCTGTTTTTTCTTCGCATGTAGTCATAGTTTGGAATATACGATTAATTTTATACTTCTGCCTTCCTCCATTCAGCTTTTTTTTTTTTTTTTGTTGAAATTTCGGTGTCCTTCAAGTTTCTCGCACTCATTGATATTTTTATACAGTTTCTTGAGAATCCGTGTATTGGGGAGATGAAAAATTATTTGATGTGATCTTCCATCTATCCCTTTGTAGCTAACTGTATCGTCTTACTTTTAGATAAATTTGTATTAGACTGTTCTCCTTTCGATATTGGTCACTTTATAACTGAATTAACATATACCTCGTCCTTACTGTATTCTTCATAAAGCATTGCAGTTGCTGACTAGTAATTTTTCAGGTCATTCGCCTACAACACAGCTTGCTTTATGTATAGGAAGTTCGCTGAAATGCTTCTGAGGTTCGGATTATTCGTTAAGCTTTACCCGGTAGGAAAGAGGTGGATTTGACTGCCGGTAAGAAGTTGTGTATTGCATTACTGAATTTCATAATTCAGTTATGCTATTCACGTCATTCAGTCTGTCCGTTCACAGCGCAATGTCATGAGAACCATTCACGGCACAGGTACACACATTTGGATATAACACAGACACCTCACCATTCTTCAACGTTAATTGACTAAATTAGATATGAACTGTCAGTGTCTGATATATCAATATTATTTTTCCAACATCAATGATCCCAACAAGCGGTTAAGGCAAAACTGTTAAGTGTTACATTTATACAGATACTGTTGAACTTCATGTAGTTTATCATTGCAATCACTCCTCTGTTGTAGATATTATTTATTTCGTATGGCAGAAGAAATACTAAAACAGTAACTACATTAAATTACAATAAATAGAACTAAACATGGATGTTCCTACAGACTGATATCCAACGATTGCAGCCATTCAATTGCTTGCTTCGTGAATATGACGCATTGTACCACTGAATCTCCTAAGAGAGCATTCCATGGCGATGTGGCGAATGGTTTGCTGGTAATTACCGCAGTCACAAGAAGGGTTCTCTATCATTTCCCACTTATACATCCGGTAGTTGCATCTACCATGGACTGTTCTCATTCGGTTCAGTGCCGTCCAGGTTTTCCGAGGAAGGTTGAATCCAGGAGGCTGTCGAGTAGGGTTTCGGATTAGCGCATGATTGTCAGGGTTGGAATTGATACACTCAGCGCACCATGCTTCGCCTATGTTGACCAGCTCTCGACCAAACTTCCATGCTGAATATCTAGATTTTAGTCTATTTGGAGCTTTGTGTGTGCGGTTCTGATGAATTGGAAGGTGGGGATATCTTAAGCACTTTTGCCATTTCTTTTTTAAAGCCGCTTGTCTTCGGAGACTTGGTGGGGCGATGAGAGTACAGGCAGCCAGATGATTTAATGTTGCAATGTATCGCCCGCAAATAAGTTTCAAGTTCCTAAAGACACACTAATTGACAGCCTTTGTTTTGCAACTAATTGAAGTAAGTTATTTGCAGTGAACCGCATGTTTTTTCGGTGTTTTAAATATGTATATAACATTATATTTTTCTTTACTGAAACAAATGTATTTCACAAAAATCTGTTGTACTCAAATTTTGACATTTCAAGTCAACACTAGAGTCGTTAACCGGATATCGTGACGTCGCCTATAGATAGCCACGTAGTGGGTCTATGTTATAACGGGATTCCGAACTCGCCTATTAGACTGATACCACATGTCAAATGCCGGCCTTTGACAAGACTTTGATGATATCATTGCATTAAATGCTGTTTTCTCTTGATTTGATGAGACACACCTCTGACGCCACAATGTTCCACCCGTTAAAATAAATTACATGAGCTCTCTACCATTATGTTCATGAGACACTTTCCCTACCACGAAAATACGGCTTTCGCTTTATTTAATTTACCTGTATTTCGCTCTTAATCTATTTTTCATAGAGCGGTCTCGTCGCACAGTGGTTAACGCTACTAAGTAGCATCACTATTGAAGGTCAGTAATATATACGTAGGCCTATATTAAATCGTTCAACAAATTAGTTTCATGATTTCGGACCACAGCAATACAAACCGACTATTTGTCATAATTATTGTATTCAGCAGTTCTACAATCGCTCCGTTGCTTTAGATCGATGCAGCACCATGCAGTGTCCAGTACTTGCCATGAGCTTATGTTGAGGGGGACTTGGCCTGCAGGTAAGCAGAGGTGACATTGCATAGTCTACAGCAGTGTTTCCCAACGTGTGGCCCACGCCCCACAGGGGGGCAATTTGGTTTTTTTAGGGGGCAATTTAGAAATTGACTTGATACGACTTTACCGCTTTCTCTTCGGGTTATTTAAATGCAATGCTAGATATGGGCACAAAATATAGCATAAAGCAAATTCTTAAAACAGTGCTGTAAATAATTATTAGATATAGTTTCGTTTGATGTTAGCAAAATATATCATCTGGATGATTTCAGTCGTCAACTTGACCTGTTTGGGATTCACCGCGTAATGTTTCGCCTGTCTCGGGAACCCGGACCTTTTAAAACGCGCCAATAACGCCGTTGTTCATGATTTTTCTATCTTCATATTTAGCCAAATCTGGATTTAGTGCAGTAAATGATTTACTGATAAAAAAAAAAACAAATCGACTGGATATAACACAACGTGGAGACTTGAGATTAAAGCTTACTAATTTGGAGCCTAATATAAAATTTCTATGTAGCAAGCTTCAAGTGCAAGGATCACACTAAATTACCAAAATAAATCTTTATTAATAATCTTTTGAATTTTATAATTTCTTTATATGTTTTTTTTTTTTAATTTTACTTACTGTGTTTTATGACAATTTTAAATTTTTTTTTTCAAATACCATCCTATATGAGTTTCTTTAATAACAAATAATTTTTTTTATTAAAAATTATGTATGGGGGACAAAAAAAAAAAAGTTAAAAGTGGGACATGACCCAAAAAAGGTTGGGAAACACTGGTCTACAGTCATCGGTCTACTTTACTGGATTTCTTCTTTCATAAAAGCTGATTTTGTGCATCCTCAGGTGAAGCATTGATTAATCACATGTCGTCCCGCAAGGGATAGTTCCTAATATCTTCGGGCGCAGTTTTCGCGACACCAGTTCGGATATATGAAAACTGCGACCAGTGAAATTTGCGGCCAACCTAAAATCTGCGAAATCTGCGGCCAATACCTCTTCTCTTTGTGTCATGCCGCGCCGTCCTAATCACTCTAAATGCCCCTTTAGACGACCCGACCTCGTCTCACTAAATCGTGGCCTGGAAGTTTTTACGTGAACAAATCATTTTACATTACACGCCCGAAACAGCCAAGTTAATTTCAATTTTTTTTTTTTTTTTTTTTTTTTTTTTTTTTTTTTTTTTTTTTTTAATAGACACGCAAATGTTTCACAGGTTAAGTATTTTTTCTTAGACTTTTTTCGCACTCGTTACTGAAAGCTGAATTTTTTTTTTTTCTGCAACACTGTTCGGAAAATCCAGTGCGGTACTAACTAGATCGGAGTGGCCGAGGTCGTCTAGAGGCGGCCATACACGATCGCTCCATACGTCCAAATGGAGCGATGTTACTCCATTATCGTGTCGTCTGTGGATGACGTTAACCCACAACTGCTGATGGTAGAATATTTTTTCCTACACTAGTTTCTTATCTGCTTAACGTCTCTCTAACAGGGAGGTCTTTAGAGACGGGAAAGGATGGGGGCAAGGAATGGGAAGGAATTCGGCCATGGCCTTTTGAAGGAAGCATACCGGAATTTGCCTCGAGTGATTTGGGAAACCATGGAAAACCCAAATCTGGATGCCCGGACGGGGATTCGAACCGCCGTCCTCCCGAATGGGAGGCCTCCTGCACTAGTAATGTGAGGCAAAGGGAGATTTTGCATGAAATCTACTACGATTCTGTAAGTATCTGGCTCGTTATTACAATTCTTTTCTACGTCTTTTAAGCAAGAATAAAACTTGTATTTTAATAACAGTTATAAACTATAAAACATCTGTAGTGTCAACCTGCTGTTTAGAAACATTGGCTACAAACGTAGCAATCCGCTCAGAGCGCCGGCGGGGCGGCTTTTAACAATACAACCAGTTTGATCCTATTCTATAATAAACACACCGCTACAGCATTGTTGAGAATTCTGGCCGCAGATTTCACTGGCCGCAAATTTCACTGGGCGCAGTTTTCGCGACACCAGTTCCTAATATCTTCGACAATGCGTGTTGGAGTGTCGGAATACGACACTGTTGTTGGCGAACCGCCCGTCAGATGGAGACGTTAAATAAAGCGGACCCTTGTGTCTTGCATAAGAATGTACTTGAATGGGCCTTTTTTTATAATCTTTTGCCTTCTTTCCATGCCCATATATACAAAATATTAGTACACGCAACAAAGTCACCAAAATAATTAACATTTACGTAACAACACTCACAAATCCTAAATCTCTGTTTCAATAATAAAACATTTCGCAAACAAAATCTACACATGGCGTACCGAGCATAGTTACGCAGACAGCAGGTGATACCCTATAACAGGGATGGCCAACTTGATTAGACCCAAGATCTACTGTTTACTGACAAAACTCTGTGCGATCTACCAATTACATACTTCTTGAAATTTTAAATGAAACAGTATAGTTCAGTGTCCATTTTTTATTAATAGAGAAAAAATAAAACTTAGTACTTACTTATTTATATTAGGGTGAGCATTACGTCTGAACATCTTCCGCTAGATTAGGAAAATCAGGTTTGCAGTTGGAAATTGACAACCTTAAACAATCCAATGTATGCGCATCTGTCAAGAGAGAACGGTTTTTAATTTTTTGCTTTATTTTAAGTAAGAAAACGATGGTTCACACAAATATGTTGAACCAAAACGCGAATGCAGTTGTTCAATACATTTATTCAAATTTGGATATTTCTCGTTGGAAACCAATGCCCAGAAATCTAGACCTGAGGATGAGCTTGCTTTTAGAAATATGTCGCAGTGCAGAGTAACAATTTCGTTTTGAAATATGGTGTGGTCCATTTGAAATATACCTGAATTTTTTTAGCCATTTCATACATATCACAATGATCAATGGAAATCCCACTTAACAGTTCTTCTTTCGTCGGGAAATCTTCAAAGATCATCATAATAAAAATAATAATTGTGCAGTATCAGTGATATCTGTTGACTCGTGAAGTTTTAGCGGAAAAGCAACGCAGCGGACGATATCTCTCTGTAGTCGTTCGTTTGTTGTCGCTCATCGTTTCTATACGGCGCATCACAGTACGAGACAACTGTAAACCATGAATAGCTTCTTTAATTTAATTTTTATTTTTGAAATTTACAAATCAGCGAATCTGACACTGCTTCGAAAATTTCCTTGATGTATTCTAAATCAGAAGAACGTTTGCACTTTTTTGCCATTCCGTAGCTTACTTGGAAAGAAGCTTCAGTTACACCTTAGTTTGTTCAATAAGCTTAGAAAACATGTTTTCTTGGACTGTTAATTGCGATTTCAATGTCTGAAATTTGCTCTTTCTTATTTCGCTATTAGGTGGAAAGTCTGTCTGATATTTACTATGTATTGTGTTAAAATGTCGCTCTACATTTCCTTTTTTCGGTATTGACACGGATGTATTGCATAATAAGCAGCAACATTTTTCTTTCACCACAGTAAAGAAGTAGTCCATTTCCCACTTTTGATGAAAGTTATGTTTTTTTATTTCATTGAAGCACATTTTCTAAGGAACTACAAAAATAAAAATAAAATATTAATAACATAATTCGTATAATAATAAAAGTAGAAATATCCTATCATTAAATGTGAATTAAATTTATTTTCGTAATGATGGCTCAAAGTTAGCGAGTGAACATTATTGAGGGGTTCGTATGCCATACTAAAAATATTGAAAATATTAACTTACTTCATCTGATGAACCTTCAGAAGCATTTCTTTCTTCATTTGATGTTCCTTCAGGGTTTCTCTACAACCACTGCGTATGAGGCGCGATGCAGAGTCTAATCGTTGACGTCGTAGCTCCACTAGTCCCTGTCAGCAGCAGCCAGAGCATTTTCTGCTTGTACTTTTTTTTTCAAGCAGTTGTTGTGGAGGTTGTTGTCTATTGACATTTCCTCCTATTTGTTAATGTTTTGTGTCTTTGCTTCTGGTTTGCCTTTATGTTTGCTCCTTATCTATTTTATGTTGCTTCTAGGATTGCTAATGGTCTTTTGTGTTTGTCTTAAGCTGTATTATATTTACCAAGACTAGCGACGAGGGGGTTGGTTGACTTCGCTGCTGTTCTGTAGAACTTTTCGGTGATGTTCTTTATTCTTTCAGCGAGTAGTGGGATGCCTGCAGCTGTGTGCAGGTCTATTGTAGGGAACAGGGTTGGTACATGGAGAGCCCTCCGTAACGCCCTGTTTTGCATAGTTTGCAGTCTGGCCAGGGAGGTTTTGGAGGCGTACCCCCACACCGGGCACGCATATTCAATAACTGGTCTGACCAGACTGCAGAAGATGTTTACGCCAATGTTGGGAGCCAACGTGCTATCCCTGTTGAGAACAGGGTATAATTGCTGGAGACGAGCTGCTACTCGACGTCGGAGATCTTTGATATGCCGAGACCATGTCAGTCGCTTGTCCAACGTCACCCCTAGGTATTTTACCGTGGGTGAACATTCAATTTCTTCCCCATTTAGTTTGAGTATTGGGGAAGGATTTCGTCGAGGAGTGCGTTTCCCCGTGCGCCTCGTCAACATGATTGCTTGGGTTTTTGATGCATTTAATGTAATTCTCCATCTTCTCGCCCATGCTAGGTTTTCTGGAGAACTTCCTGAAGCCTGCGAATTGCGGCTGCTTTAGACCTGTGGGCGATAAAGAAGGCAGTATCGTCTGCATAAAGTGCTGTTCGTACTGATGCTGGTGCTGGAATATCTGCTGTGTACAAACTGTACAGCACCGGTCCCAGCACAGAACCTTGCGGTACTCCTGCATTTATGGGTCGTCGAGTTGAGAGGGCGTCTCCCACTTTGACCCGGAAGGTCCTTCCGCATAGGTAGCTGCGCAGCAGTTTGACGAGCGGTCCAGGGATTCCTTGTTGGTAAAGTTTATAGAGTAGTCCTTTATGCCAGACGGCATCAAAGGCTCTCGCAACGTCTAGCAAGACGAGTGGGCAGTACGCACGATAGTTGAAGGCTGTAGTTGCTCTCTCAACAATCCGTATGATTTGCTGGGTCGTCGAATGCCCTTTTTGGAATCCAAATTGAAATTCTGGTATTAGACCTTCTTCCTGAATATGCTGATTTAGTCTTTTCAGTAAGAGTCTTTCGAAGACTTTACTTAGCGCTGGCAGAAGGCTTATTGGACGGTAGTTCTGTGGGAAACTGCCATTCTTGCCGGGCTTCTGTATTGCGATGACGACTGCCTCCTTCCAGCAACGAGGAAATTTTTGCGTGCGTAAGACGGAGTTGAATAGATCCGCTAGCAGTGAGATGGCTTCTGACGGGAGGTTTTTTAGAATTTGGTTACCTATTTTATCCTTGCCGGGAGCTTTTCTCAAGTGCAGTCTTTTAATAGTGTGTTTAATCTCCTCTTCGGAAATTTCCTCAATTTGGTGTTGGTCTTCCGCCTCCAAGAATCTTGCCAGTCGTTGGTGTACCTCAGCAGTGTGTTGTTCGTCTTCTTCCTCCGCAGGCCTAAACTGTCGCTCGAAATGATCGGCCAGAGCGTTAGCTTTATCTGCGTCCTTGTATACGAGTCCTCTCTCGCTATGTAGTGGTGGTATGCGAGCGCGGCGTTTGGTGAATCTTCTTGTTTCGCTCCATAGAGTGCCATCGTGTACTTCTAAGGAGGCTAATCTGGCCGACCACTCCCTGTTTCGATGATCGTTTAGTGCGGCTTTGAGCTCACGTTGTAAGCGGTTTAGCAGGCGCCTGGTGTGTGGTTGCCGAGTCAGTTTCCACTCCTTTGCTACTTAATTCTTGTTTCTGATCTGCGCAACCAGCTCGGGAGGTAGTTGTTGAGAATGCTCTTTCGGTCCAGATGGGGGTGTTGAATTCTTAGCTGCCTGGAGGACTGTTGTAGTAAATTGTTTCAGTGTGGTCTCGGTATTGAGTAGGTTGATTTCGCGGTGTGGTTGGATGGTAGATCTTATAATCTCTCTGAAGCTGTCCCAGTCTGTCTTGTTATAATTGACTGGGCTCGCTTGATGTTGCAATCGCATTCCGACGTCAATTTGAACCATTACTGGTGAATGATCTGAGGACAGTCTATTTATGGTGTTTGAGGTTATAAATCCGATGATGCCTCTGGACATGGTAATGTCTAGGACATCCGCACGACCTCCATTCCAGGGAAAGTGGGTTGGCACTTCGGGACCCCAGACCTGGAAGTTGTGTCTCTGTGAGAGCCGGTAAAGCTGATTTCCCGCTTGGTTTGTTGCTCGAGACTTCCATTCGGGATGTTTGGCATTCAAATCCCCTCCGATGATTAGCTTGCCCCTGATATTTAGTAGGTTCAGGATATCTCCTTCGACCATTTTGCGACGTGGTGGTCTGTAGGCGGCAATTATAGTGATGGGTCCCATGGTTGTACTTGTTTGTATGGTACAAGCTTCTAGTTGCTGCGTCGGTGGTGGAGGTGACTCGTGGTGCGGGATGCCACGTTTGATAAAGATGGCCACTCCACCGCCGGCTGTTGGTCTATCTTTGCGGTAGCAGTTATAGTTTGCAACACTGGCTCTGAGGCCCGGCTTTAAGTGTGTTTCTGTAACAAGACAGATATCAACGTTTTCGTCTCTCAAGAATTGGCGAAATTCACCGAGCTGCTGGAATATGCCGCATGCATTCCAAACGCATATAGACAATTTGTCGATATGGGTTCTATCCATGATGGTACTGGTTTTCATCTGGCTTGTCAGCTCTATGGGCTGTCGCAACTGCATCCTTAATATCTGCTGCAAGTTGGTCGAATTTCGTTAGTAGCGATGTGAGCATTGTGAGCAGTGAGCCAACAGTGTTTAGTAGTAGCTCCATATTTCCTCCTTCGTTAGTTGGTTCAGAGGTTGGGCGATACTGGTGATGTTGACCGCTGTAGGAGCTTGAACTGTGGATCTCTGCCGCTGGAGGCGAGTTTGCTTCTTGTGGTTGTTGTGTCCCTTTGATTGCTTCCGAATAGGAGTTCGGCGGGCAGGAACCTGCAGCTTGTTGAATGGCGCTTTTCTAGCGGGGGTTAGGTGAAGTTTTTTCCGGTTGCTGACGTTTTGTAGATTTCTGTATCGATTTATTAGAGATCTGTGCTTTACTGCTCTGTTGTGGCTGGCTAGTTTTTTGCTGCTGGTCTTTGTGTTTTTCTGGGGGCTCTTGAGGTACGCCAGAATTTTGCTTCTTCTGTGCGTTGCGCTTTTCTTGTGCGGCTGCTGCCTGCTCAGCAGCTATGCCGCGTTGTCTTTCACGGGCTCTCTTAAAGGCTATACAACCTTTGTAGCTCGCCACGTGTTGTTCTCCACAGTTTGCGCATTTTGGAGGGCCTTCGCCTTTTTTGAGAAGGCAGTCGTTTGATAAATGCGCTCCTGCGCACTTAACGCAGATTGGCGGCATGTTACAGTGTCTCGCCACGTGTCCCAGGGCTTGACAGTTGAAACACTGTATTGGTCCATTTGATGATCGTAGTTTCTCCACAGCTATGCGCAGAGACATGAAGAACTCGAGCGAGAATATTTTCCTATTTGGAGGTCTGTCCGGGAGGACTACTAAGAAGAGTGGCATGAGCTCAGATCTTCCTGGTCTCTTGAGTCTTGTAACTGTTCGTATGTCAAAACCAATGTCTTCCAGCTCCTCCTTAATGTCCGCTGTCGGCATGTTAGTTGGAAGTCCTCGTAATACTATTTTGAGTAGCTTTTCTGCTGCAGAGGGAAAAGTGTAATATGGGACACTTGCCCTCTGCAGCGCCGCTGTTACTGCCAGGTAATCTTCCGTGGAGAGGAAGGTCAGCTTAACCTTGTCTCCTCCGGCCAATTTTGCTTGAAATGGTTTCCCTTGAAGTACAGTTTTTACCATCTGGTATTGCTCCTTGTAGGTATTCGGATACTGCACCACAATAGGTGGAAGCTGCTGCTGCTGCCTTTGCTGTTGATGTTCTGTTTGATGCTGTTGTTGGTGCTGCTGACGCTGCTGCTGTTGTTGTTGCTGCTCCTGTTGATGCTGTTGCGGTTGCTGTTGATGCTGCTGCTGCGGTTGATGTTGTTGCTGGGGAGCATCTTCACCATTTAGTGTTTCGTACAGGTTGCTGATGTCCATCCTGGCTGGGTCCAGTGATGGTGGGGGTTTACAGGTTCGCCTAGCTAGGACGAATCCGTCTCTGTCTGGCTGTGTTCCTCTGTTCTTGGTTGACGATGTTGTTTTCTTTGGTGCAGTTTGTGCTTCAAGGCTGGGGAGTCCCGACACCTTCTTCTTTGTGGTTTTCTTGTTCTTGCTGGTTGTCGATAACTAGTCCCTGTCGTCAACTGAAGGAGTGACAGCGTCCCACACGCTTCCCGAAAACCAAATATAGCTACCTTGCAACGATCGACTGGACTAATAGCCGCGATCGACCTGTCGATCGCGATCGACCGGTTGGCCACCCCTGCCCTATAACATCTGCGATAAGCCGGGATGCATACACAATTCTAACAACTATACAATAAAGGGGAACCTTGTAGAACAATGGAAAAATACCAGGAAGTCAACAGTTTACCATTACTGGCGATTTTGACATGTTCTTCAGTATTATTCACCTCTGCCCTATATTGCAACGCTGTGTATAGCCAAAACAATAAGCGATTTTACGAGGAGATTGTGATCAGTCTGTAAGTACCACAACAAGGTTATTGGTAGTAATAGCTCTGAACAAGGCGATGCCGCTAAAGAACGAAATGGCTCAAGACTTTCAAGGCGGATACAGGATTAGGTACAGAAAAACTAAAGAGGAAACCAAGACAGAAAAGCGCGAAGAATTATCACCATTGCATCGCCAAGTATCCAAGGCAATTGAATGGTTAACATCATCATCGTATATTTCAGTGTCAAGGGTCACTAGTGGAACGGTGATTGAGTAGCAGCAGAGAAATAAAGAGCACACAGGCTATCAAGTCTGCACACCAATTACACAGTTCAGTCAAAATGGTCGCCAGTTGTCGTTACGCAATGAAAGCAAGTGCTGCAGAGATTACTGTAGGTTAAAGTGAAATGAAATGTTAAGCGTGAAATGCACGTTTGAAAAAGATTAAGGCTGATATTGCCGAAATTGCTACACTTTTGTATTTTGAAGGAAGCATCCCGTCATTTGCCTGGACTGATTTTGGGAAACCACAAAAAAACAAAATTTGGATGAACGGAACAGGATTCGAACCCGGGTCCTCTCAAATGTGAGGCCAGAGCAATTATGCTCACCCACCACGCTCGATGGAATCAATGAGAACATCAGAAAATTTAGAATATAAAGCAATGGGAACTATAATCACCGTCACCACATTATGAATTAAAAGCATTTTTTATGGCTTTAGGCTGTAACAGTGTCGAGATAATTAGAGACGAGAGAAGTAAGAAGAACGGCCATGGCCTGTTTAAAGAACTATCCCGGCATTCGCCTGAAGTCATTTCGATAGACCACGGAAAATTAAAATCTCGATGATCGGACGTGAAAGATAAATGTCAGTTGCGTGTAAACAGCGTACTAAAAGAAGCACTTTTAAGCGTGAACACTTCCAAGAATCCGACACTTCACCTGAGGCAGGCTTCGAAACGTCGCCCTACATTGAAGCGCTACCTCGGTGGAAAGCCCTAGAAGATTTTATGCAACCGTATATAAAAAATTTTAAGATATCTAGTGAAAATACGTTCTGAAACATAATTTCATATCTCAGCTACCATAGGCTTATTATGTTAATTATAAAATACTCATTAGAAATATCGGAAATGATAGAAGAAAACGATGACAAAATCATTAATGTTTCATTGTTTATACATGATCCCTAAATTAGTATCAACTTTTAAATTACTTTTTGGCGACAGCGAGTTCATTTTTAACGTAAAATCTCGAGAATTAGTATAATTACTTAGCAAAATGATAAAATAAATGCTTGCGTAAATATCAACCAATTCATAGTCAAAAGAATACTAATACACATGAAATAGTTTTACGAAATATTTTCTTGTCATATTGAAAATAATTTCTACACCACCCCAATACAAAAATCCAGCAATAACATCAAATTTTCAGATAAAATTCGCTGTATGGAGACTTCAGCTATGGAGGACGCTATGTGATATCACTGAGACACATTGACTGTCAGTGAAGTAGTTGTGCAACTGTGTTGTGGGGTGGTTATACAGCTATTGAGCGCAAGGTAATTCGCTGATTTGAATATCGACTTATCGCTTGGCACTGAAATGCAATCTCTGTGCTTGGTCATTAAAGCAACCTCCTCATCAATTCCATCATAATTATCTGTCAAAACTTGCCGGATCCTTCAAGTATTTTCGTAATACATGCTTGAGAATGCTAGCCAACACCCAGCGACGGAGGTCAAGAACACCCTGTTTTAATAGCACTCAAACTCAGCCTTCTGTGAATTTTAATCTTAGGAATTAAGCATAGAGAGATGAAAGTTGATTAATTATTAATTTGTACATTTTTTCGTGTGAAGATATATTACTTTTATGTGGTAAGGATACTCTATAAATGACGTGTATTATGTTCAGAAGTAGTATAATGTGTAAAAAGATAATTGATAATTATAAATATTGTGTAAGCCACGGTGTTTTGTGGACGATTTTCAGCTATTTGGAGTGGTTTACATTGCTTGTTTCACGTTTAAATTAATATAAATGGCTTTCATTCCATTTTAAAGTGTTTCCTTAATGGCTGTGAGTAATTTGGTACAAATTTTAATTGCTTTTTGTATGAATTTGATCTCTAGAAACGTCTGTCGGCACCCTTTATTGTCATCTGGATGTTTCTCTAGCGAGTATTTAAACTCGCGGATTTGACGAGCCGCAGATGTTTTTGGTAATTGTTTTTAATAAGTTGCAGGATTCGTTATACGGCTAGTTCAACAGTTTTTATTCGCTGGAATTTGTATTAAGCTTTCGTATCTCAGGACGAAGTTGATGCCGATCCATGTGAGGAATTCGCCGAAATTAAATCAGCTTGTTAAAAAGTGTGTCTTGTTATTTCATAGAACTATTTAATTAATTTAGAAGCTGTGTTAATCATTATTCTTTGGTGAAAGATAAAATCCCCTGGCTACCGGTTTACAGAAACCTGTTAATTGATGAACTAAATAATTAAGTTGCAATCAGCTTTATCTGAAAGGGTTTTCCAGAGAGTTCCCTGACGCTGTGACATCTTGTTTGATATATGGTTAACCATATATCAAACAAGATGTCCCCGTTGTGGAAGGAATTTTCATCATCTAAGAGATAGCGTACAATATGAAATTTGACTGATCTGAAAATACATTACAAATTGTAGTAATCCGGATAGGTTACTTCTTAAGGAAGCTAATTGTTATAATTTTATAGAAAATATGGATTTTTTCAATTAAAATATGGAATTAAATTTTAAAAAAATTTCTTGCTCTCTTTGAGTGGTGGTCACTTTAATGACCTCACACATAAGTAAACATACTCCTGTGTTCTTTAATTTCCAATATTTTAATTATTTTAATTGTTAATTGCTGATTCCTTCCTGTTATTTATGAGGTTTTCATTTTGAACAGAAAATCGAAAACAATTTTGTAGAAGCAGACAACGAAAATTTACTGAAAATAGACGCATGAACAGTTGTCCTACTTTTTATAAACAGACCTTACTTTTATGCTACGGAGCTTAGAAACTACTATTTACGAATCATTTATATTTAAATTTAAATCGTTCATAAATTAAATTAGCTGCGTAGGTTATGTTGAGGAGAAGAATGCAAGCTATAATACAGATTTAACGTAGGTATAACAATTTAATAACTGGATTTTATGGGCCAAAAATAACAAATATATAACAAATGACGTCTGCCAATGTAAGTTAATAAATTATTGGATTGTTTATTTATGGAACACGTTTAATTAATTCTCATAGGCATCTTCATCAGTTTTTTCTGATTGCGTGTACATGTAATTTTTTTGTACTACATTTTACACAGCGAAATTACAATACGTATAAAAGATGTTAACCGAGAAAGACAATTTAATTAGTCGCAATAACGGTTTCTGTGAGAGAGCGGTACTATATGCCATTTATAAACCATACTTTCAGCAATTTCTACACAGAGCCAAAGAAACAAACAAGTCGTTTCTTAATTCCTATGCTGACCGGATTCTTATTGAGTTTCTTTAATTGATTGGAACGTCAAGGACTCGGAACAAAGTTGTGTTTTTTTTTTTTAAATTTCAGTTTCAAGATTGAGTGTTACCCAAAACTCGCCAGCGTGCCTTAGTGCGCCTGAATCGAGAAGGTACAAGGAACCGAGGACCAGGCAAGAGTCCAGGCCCTCGCGTACCAGCCGTCCTGACTGTGGATTTTATGGGGCGTCCAATAATGACGTGAGGTGTTTTTCCGGAATTGCGGAACCCTCCCCCTTTTCTGGTGAGACTTCGTGAGATCTGGTCAAATTTACCCCCCCCCCTTTTCTAAAATGATGTGAGATTTTGACGGAGACCCCCCTCCCCCTACTAATGGACCTCTTAACTTTTTGAAACCTTTTCTTTTTAGGTCCCATGCTTCCTCACTTTTCGACGAAATACCCTCCCCCCTACTAAAGTTCCCCTTCGTGAGATTTCGCCGGACCCTCCCCCCCCCCCTCTTTCACCTCACGTGATTAATGGACGCCCCCTTAGGCAGTTTTCTGTAGTCATCAAGGCAAATGCATGGACGGTCCCCAATCTCTGCCTCATAAAATAAAAATTTCACAAACAAAAAACTCTTATCACACGTTGAACACTCTTAAGCTGTGTTCCTACAATGTCTCTTAACGGAGGCCTCTCGGGATGGGACGGGACGGATACCCAACAACACGCCATGGGATCTGGGCCGCCTCTGCTAGCGGGGATGAGACGCAGCTACCGACTCTATGTCGGTAAACATCACAGGCGTGTGTAGTGGTGCGCTGTTCCCATCGATTTGCTGCAGAGGTGTGCACCCCTTCTGTTGCTGTAAAGTGCTCTGTGCTAAACGACATCAGGCAACGTGGTGAGGAGGTGGTGGCGAGGGCTAAACTGAGACGCGCGCTCATCCCTACACTTCGGCGTGCGGCCTCCGTTACAAGACGTCGTGGGAACGCAGCTTTACAAGTTTCGCAGACAGATGGCAACACTTCACTTAGTACCCAGTAGTAATTAGTACGACCTGGCAGCAGGTATAAAATACTTGGCTTCAGCAAGGACATGCGGCAGTAATACTCATCGAAGGCAGCCGACTCCAAAAAACTGGCAAAAGGTTGTGAAGAAGAAGACAGCATGTTAATTAAAATACGGAAGTTCTACAAAGAATGAATAATATCAGTTGAATAAAGTGTATTAATAAACAATTTACGACACGTAAAGCCCTAAGCTAAAAATTAAACAATTTACGAATAGTAGTCTAAGAGATTATTACCAACCGCTAGATTTTGGCCACAACTCCTAGCCTAAATACCAAAAATATGCGCAGTGTTATTTCGAAGGTGGCATACGACGCTGTTGATGCTGATTCGTCCGACAGATATGAACGTAAAGGTTAATGACCCTCTATGAGTTTTTCGGAAGAGCAGGCCTGAACAGAAAGGTACCGGCTTTCAAGCTATTCCTTTTTAGGGTTCATTAACCGAAGTGGTAAAACACCGTACCCATATAATTAGTCAACTGCGTCCGTCCGTAGGTCATAGCCACACTTACATCGATTGTGATGCGTTTAACAGACTGAGATCATCATCATCATCATCATCTAGGACAGCTTCCAGCCACTGGCCGGGTCTGCTGGGAACAAAAGCCTCGCCAGCGCTTCCTGTCTAACCACCATCTCTCTTCTTCCACTGACGCCCAATTTCCTCCTCTTTCCTCCACACATTTCTTAACACCTTTAATCCATCTGTCCCTCGGTCTTCCTCTAGGTCTCTTCCCTTTCAGCTCCATGTCCAGCATCTTCCTTGGTAGCCTCTCCTCTCCCATTCTCTTTACATGCCCGTAACACTGTAGCCTAGATTTTTCAATTCTTTGTTGTAGCGGTTCTTCCTTTATCATCTCCCTGATTCGCTCATTCCTTATTTTGTCTCTTCTTGTTACTCCCACTACACTCCTCTGAAATTTCATTTCCACCGATTGTACCCTCCCTTTATCTCTCTCCTTCATCACCCATGTTTCTGCTCCATATTTTAAAATTGATACAAAATATGTTTTATATATTGCCTCTTTACTCTTTTGTAGGAAATCCCTACTCCATACCAGGCTTCTAATACTTTTAAAAAATCCATCTGCACATCGTCCTCTTTCGTTTATTTCCATCCTGTTTCCTCCATTTTCTTCAATACAGCTTCCCAAATATTTAAAACATTCCACTCTATTTAGTTGCTCCCCTCTAAGATATATGCCTATGTCCGTCCTGTTCTTCTTTCTTGTTGTTATCACCACTCCACTTTTTCTCTCAGAGAACTTTATACCATAGGCTACAACTACTCTCTCCCACACATCCAGCTGATCCTGCACCTCTCTTTCATCCTCTCCCCAAACTAATAGGACGTCTGCAAATACCATTGCTTTCATTTTTCCTTTCCCAATGCTCTGCACCACCTTCTTCAATATTTCATCCATAGCTACAATAAATAAGAGGGGTGATAGGGCACTTCCTTGTTTTAGTCCATTTTTCAAATGGAACCATCCAGTCTTATCCGTTCCCACCTTGACACAGCTCTTACTACCCTCATACATATCCTTCACTCTTTGCACTATCTCCATTTTTACTGACTTTTTTCTCAGTCCTTCCCACACTTTGTTTCGGCTGAAGCTGTCATATGCCTTTTCAATGTCCAGAAAGGCCATCACCAGATCTTTCCCATACTCGTAGTGCCGTTCTTGTAGCTGTCTTATTGCAAATATAAGATCGATAGTTGACCTTCCTGGTCTAAATCCATACTGTTCTTCCCTTAGCTGCCTTTCAACCGCTCTTCTTATTCGGCTTTCCAAAACTTTCTCATATATCTTGGCACAGTGGCACATCAGGGTAATACCACGGTAGTTTTGGCAGACAGTCTTGTCCCCTTTCTTAAATATGGGTATTATTACCCCTTTCCTCCAGTCCTCTGGAATTTTTCCCGCCTTCCACACAGCCCGCATCACCCTATAGAGCACTGTGTGCCCATTACTTAGCAGCTCGTATCATCTCCTCGCTCACTTCATCCACTCCAGGTGCTTTACCTCCCTTCATTCTCTTTACCGCATCCTCCAATTCCTTCCATGTAATATCTTCCTCTTCCTCTTGATACTGGTCCTGTTCTTCCTTTGTACTCTCATTTTCATCCTGAAGCATTCAACAGATCCTCAAGATACTCCCTCCAGACTTCCTTTATGTCGTATTTCCCGTCCACTAAATTGCCATTGTTATCCTTTATACTACCTGCTTCCATTCTGCCTATCCTCCTACTTTTTACCATGGCATACAACACCTTCTTACTGCCCTCACTATCCTCTTTTAGCATTTCTGTCCATTTTTCCATCCATTTCCTCTTTTCTTCCTGTATCAGTGTTTTTGCTTCTTTCTTTTTGCAGCTGTACACTCTTTTGCTTTCCTCTGTTCTCCTTTGGAAACATTCCCTGAAGGCTTTATTCTTCTGTAGCACAGCATCCTTTGCCCTTTCATTCCACCATGGAGTTTCTCTTTCTCTTCTTCTACCAGCTGTCCTACCACATACTGCTTCGTCTGTTTTTACCAAGGTGGTTTTAAAACGTTCCCATTCCTCCTCCGCTGACTGCAAGTCATCCCTAGGTATTTTCTGCACAAGCTGAAAATGACTGTCTAGATTATGGGGAATTATTACACGCGAAGTATTCAACATAAAAATGTGATTGTTTCTGAGATGGATATTTGTATTCTTTATTGCATACCGTCCTGTAGTTACGTTTTTCGCCGCCAGGCGTTAATGCTTGCAGTATGGCAGTTAGCGGTCAAGCGAAAGCTTTTTCCATTATATATATTTTATTTATTTCCGTTGACCAACGTTAGTTTCGGAAGTTTCTTGAGAAGTACTCATACTTCGACAATTTCATTAGCAGATGGTATGCATGTGGAAACCGGGGGTTTGTGTAAAGGAGAAAGCAGTGGACTTCCTTCTGTGTTGGTAGCGAACGTGGACTGGATCAGAGAAGGTTTCAAACGCTACCCTAGGAAATAGACTATATAAGTTAACAGGGAACTAAATGGGAATACCGCGACGCCAAGTTTAGAAAATGTTACCAAAGCGCCTGACATTGAAATTCTATCACTGCTGAAATGTTGTATTGTTTGTACGAAGAAATTGACTACCGTATAGACTATAGAAGTATGCAGAATGACAAAAGGCGTGTATATATAGAGCAATTGTAACACATGAACAAAACTTTGTTACTTTTGCTACATAATAAACGAAGTTTCTCATTTCTATCTCAATTGTACTGCATGCATTGAGGTTTTGAAACCCCTACAATCATTTGTAATAAACCTTTTTTAGGGAACCTTCCCCAAAAAACGAGGAAAGAGATAAATTGTTTTTTAAGATGAATTTTTTCTTTGCCTAGTCCATCGAGTGTGTATCGCTACACAGATATTAAAAATGCTATCAATGTTAGTTTGAGACATGTTTTTATATTTGAGTAATTCGCCATATGTGAGTTCCAAAAAATCGTAAAAATATGTTCCTGCTCTAATCTTGTAATTTTAGAACTATTAATCTGAAAAAAAATTAAATTCATTCTACTTAGCAAGGATTTCCAACAAAAAATATTTTGTTTCAAATACGTCGACAGATGTTTTAATCAAATTATTCTATTACCAATAAACAGCCTCGAAATTTTGCAGACAAATACAAAAAAATGGTTGTTCCCCGTACTTCTGCTGAAGGATTAAAATGATATGAAGTTGTATGGTATGCTTGACATACTAGCAATTTTTTCATATGCACAACACAAAATAGTGCATTTCGCAACACATGAAAGTATACATAAATATAAGCACATTTTGACAAATAGAGTGAAGGAATTAATGTATTCAGAAGTACCTGTTTTGCATCCCCTTGTACGTACTTGACATCATTCTACCAAAAATTCAAGAAATAACTTCTCCACGTGTCACCGAATGTGAAAAGCCTTCCAACGTTGCGAAACGTCAGACTTCAAGGTTTTACCGACATTAACGTTGTGGTAATTTTGCAGTGTGTACGTTTATGTTTTCTATTTCCGTGACAGCATGTCCGGAAGGCTGCAACGATCCAATCTATACCATAATACTTAATTGACAGTTTGATGCTTACATGTTCGATATCAGGGTTCTTGTGTTTTTTTACATGCTGTCGGTATTAAGTTGAGAACATGTAACAAGATAGTGGTGAAATCCTGACTCAGTGGTATCTGTCAAGCTGTTTTGATTTACAGAAAACTCGTTTCACAAAACAACATGGTACGGGTGCTTCGAGAATAACTTTGAAACCGTAATAGAAATTTATTGAGATCACTTACGGAATCGACTAAAGCGTTAATCTGTAGCAAAACATTTCAAGTTTTAAATCACAGCCTCTGATGAATTAAATTGTTTGTTGAAAGGTGAAATTATGTGTTCCAAAGTAATAGTGGAAATTATCGGATTGATAACTGATAAACCTGCAATATAGGTAACACATGTTTCAAGAATAGTACTATATACGAGATCGCTCAAAACCATTGTGAATTCTGTAACATGGAACTGATGCGAACATCCGTAAACTGGAGATCAAGGTAACGGAAAAATGTCTCAAATTATTCAGTAAAATTTCACTATATTAAAATTGTATCTCTTGCAGTAGCTCATTGGTAAGAGTTGTGCTTTAAGCAGCGCGTGCTTAATACTCGTATTTTCTCTACCAGACATCATTCTGTGAAAACGCTCTTTCAAAAACAGTGTGTATACAGTCGGTGGGCCACCTTTGATTCTTTTCGTTCTCAAAACTATGTTAATAACGGGTCTGAGCAGCTGGCAGGGGGTAACGCAGAGTGGCAACTTGTACTGAAGAATATACTGAACAATCCAGAAAATTATTTATGAAATAATAAAGCAGTGCCTCTTGTAACAGCCTTCAAACCTAAAATTAAATGGAATGGTGTTTTATGAAGCACTTATAGTAAGCTAGAGTTTGATTGAATATGATCTTGTATGTTTGTTTTTCAATTAACTGCAGTGTAAATAGACTTTGATTTTTTGAAAAGAAATTATTTAGAGGCCATTTAACACGTTTAAGAACAGGATTGTGCAAGAGGATTGCCTAAATGTTTGTAATTCCAAGTATTAAGGCAAGTTACGATGTCTAAAGGACAATTTCCTACAGTTTAAAATGATTTCTGTGAATAATTTTGTGTTTAAGTATATTTAATTTCCATTTACTGAACATTTTGTATTGATTGTAAATGATTATGTATTAATTCTGATTGTTTTTAATATGTTTAAATTGTTTAAGTATTGTCAGTGTTCGAGAATTATCTGTTGGAAACTTTTGAAGTGTTCTAGAAATCTCGATGAAGCTTATATAAAGCAAACATCCGATACAGAGAAACAGTTTTCACGACTCAATTTACGACGGCCAAGTACTGTATTGTCTGTGGAAGAAGTGTTGTATACAATCGCTGGATTGTATGTATGCATGTAAACAGTATCTTTGACGTCGTGTTTATGAAAATAAAACAAGTTTAAAGTGAAATGTATCGTGAACTAGTTATTTGCCCTCTTAATTAAACCACGAACAATCTAATACCCTGCTTATTACAATTTAGTGATTTTTTTACCGTTCGTATCTCGTTCCCAACGCCAAATCTTCACACTGATCCTTGTAATCTTCTACTCTGAATATTTTTGCTGACTTGATTCTTCCATTCTTCCTTAAGTGTTCCCCTCTTCTGTATATCTGCTGGTTGCTATTATCTCTGACAATATCACATAAGACAAGTTTCAAATCCCAACTAATGTTAGATTCACATTCATTCTCTGACGCTCTAGAGTATAGAGCGTAGATTCCTAACCGTTTTTGGCATGCTGCCCCCTTTTTCGTATAAATACCCACCACAACCTTTCAGAAAAAAATAATTACCACCCCCTTTTTTGAGGAAAAAAAAACATCCACTCTCGTTGTAATAAATAATGTAAGCTTTTTTTTAACTGCTTTACGTCTCTTTTTAACATCGAGGTCTTTAGAGACGGGAAAGGATGGGGGGCAAGGATGGGGGCAAGGAATGGGAAGGAATTCGGCCATGGCCTTTTGAAGGAAGCATCCCGGCATTTGCCTGGAGTGATTTGGGGAAACCATGGAAAACCCAAATCTGGATGCCCGGACGGGGATTCGAACCACCGTCCTCCCGAATGCGAGGCGAGAACGCTAACCGATACACCGCCCCGCACCGCGACGCTAGCAAAACCTAATAGTTTGACCCTGAACTATCACATACCCTTGAACTTGTTTGTTCATAGTTTTACTATTTACAGTTTTAATTTCGAAAAAGAACCCTTTCTTAATGAATTATGCTACCAACTCGGAGGCCGCTCATTCCCTAATGTGCGCTGCTCTCATACGCTAAATTGTGTACTGTGGAGCTGTATCCGAAATACTGAACAATAAGAATGGCACCAATATAACGACCAATGATGGTAAAGCGCTGGATATGTTGGAAGTTTATGGCCGATGTTATAGTGATCATTAGGAGTCAACAGGAACATTCGTAAAAAAAAAAAAAGAAGAGAGAGAGATATTCTGCACAAGTACAAGACAGTATTGCTGAAAAAGGAGAGCCAGAGAACGTAACACGAAGAGCTTCTGGCAGAATACGTTGACACTGATGTATCCAGCTCCACTAAAAATAAAAATAAATTTCGTACAATTATATTATATTGGTTTGTTTTTGTAGAAGATCAGACATCTAATACCTGTTTTTTTTCAGTCTCTTAACCCCCGGTAGGGTAAAAAATCGATAACATTTTACGATATACACGCAACATAACGACACTCAGGGGTATGTCATAATGAATATCACAGAACGCGAAACTCATTAAAAGAGTAATTAACAACAAGGTAAAGAAAAAATTATGCTGTCTTAGCAAAAGAAATTTATAGTTGTTTTATAGCTAAAGCAGAATTGTAATTAAATGGTTTGTGAAATATGTCACCACAGTTTCTCGTCTGTTAGAGATAAAGCCTTAGCATCGATTATTTAGAAAGATTTAGTGTGTTTGGGAAGGCAAGGTACTTTTTATCTCACGCATGAATGTCTTCATATAATGTTCCTGCTTTCTTCCAGATAAACCGAGCGTGTTGGTGTAACGGATAGCGTTCTGGCCTCGCATTCGGGAGGACGGCGGTTCGAATTCCCGTCCGGGCATACAGATTTGGGTTTTCCATGGTTTCCCAAATTACTCCAGGCAAATTCCGGGATGCTTCCTTAAAAAGGCCATGGCCGAATTCCTTCCCATTCCTTGCCCCCATCCTTTCCCGTCTCTAAAGACCTCGCTGTTGAGAGACGTAAAGCAGTTAAAAAAAAAAAAAAAAATCTTCCAGATAAAATACCATCGCTGAGACGATGTAACGTATGCACATACGCGGGTTAATCAGTGGTATCTTAAATAGAGTGTAGCGCGAACTTAAGTTTAACGCAGACATGAGGTAGTAAACCTTTGAAAAGTAAAGATTTTGTATGATCGTACAATGGAGAGAAAATTTCTGGAAAAAGACTTCAGATTCCTGTATCGATTAGAAGCTGAAAATAGGCATTTGTACAAAGAAGATAGATGAGATGGGTTACAAAACATTGGTCAGGGCTTCATCTGAGTATGGTGACATAGTATCTAACCGAAATACTAAGCATAAACGGAGTGCAAAGGATGGCATCAAAAATTGTTTGAGAAAATTACTGTCGAACACAGTAATTGATATGATGAAGATGCTGAAGTTATTATAGAGTGATAAGGATATATAAGGCATATATTGGAGATGTGACCTGAATGGATATTGAGGGAAGAATTAGGAAAGCGTGTGGAAGGGAACTGGTAGGTACTGTGACCATAAATTGGCAAGAGGTTTCAGGAATATTACAAAAAAAACTAATACTATACGAAATTTCAAAACATATTACACGAAAATTTGAACTAAGAGGATACCTCGACGAGGTACGAAACGCGACCGAGGATAAACAAAATCCAGCAACAGTTGTTTCGGCGTATTTATATAATAATAATTTATAATTTACACAGGCAGCTACGGAAGAAATGGCCTGCAATAATTACGTACCAATACGAGTACTTCTAAGTCTGTAAGTTTAAATTAAATTAAATTGCAATGGAGCACATGCTCCGGTGGCAATTTCCCTAAACATCCATCTTCCCCCTTTTCCACATCCACCTACATTTACCCTCTACAAATTTTATCTTTAAATTCTTTCAAGGTTTTTGGCAAATTATTCATCATTTCTCTTGGTAACTTATTCCATTCCCTGACACCCTTACCTAAAAACGAGAATCTTCCTACACCCTTGTGCCTGAAATCGGGTGCCAGCTTATGGTCATGGTCATCTTTTCCCTTTCATGCATTACTTTCAATTCTTACTCCAATATCTTTCCATGCCTCATCACCAATATACGCCTTGTACACACTGTCTACCAATGAGTCCCATTCCAGCTCTTTTATCATATCTGTTACTGATTGCGTTCTGCGATAATTTCCAGAAACAAACCTAGCAGCCCTTCTTTACACCTTCTCCACCTCCTTTATTTGATACTGCACTACAATATTCAAGCACTCGTTTGACCAAAGTTTTGTAACCCAATTCCTTTACTTCTCTTGCACATCACCTCATCACCCTCTCCAACAAAAGCAGAATTTTGAAACCTTTTTCTACTACCTGTCCAATGTGATCTGCCCAGTTAAGCTTGTATCAAATGTAATGCCAAGATATTTACATTTGAAGTCTTCAATAAGCAATTCTTTCCCCACCTTATAATCATAATAAGCTGACTCTTCTTTGCATTTATTTTCATCCCATGTTCACCAACCCAACTAGATATTGTGTCCAGATTACCCTGCAACTGTTTACAATCCTCAACCGTTTTGATCCTTTTATATAGCATTATGTCATCTGCAAACAATCTAATTTCTTATAGTAAACAATCAACAAAATTATTCATTAGAATAATAAATAGCAATGGTCCAAATATTCTACTCTGTGGCACTCCCATTTTTACTTCCACTTCTTTTGATACCGCATTTTCCACCCTAACTTTCTCTTGTCTATCTACCTTTCAAAAATTCTTCTATCCAACAAATCACTTTCTGATCCACTACAATAGATTTTACCTTATTTACTACCATTTTATGGCTCACTCTATCAAAAGCCTTGAAAGATTTAGTGCTATACTATCAATTTGACCTCCCTTGTCTATTTCATCTGAAATATCTTGCATGTATCCCACCAACTGAGATTACAAGAATATCCTTGCCTAAAGCCATGTTGCCTACTTGAAAACCACTTACGCTCCTCACATATATTTCTGATGTGGTTGCATATCAATCCATTAATTTACCTACCACTGACGTCAAGCTAATTGGCCTATAATTTCTGACTCTATTTCTCATCCCTCTTTTATGTACCGGCACTACTATCGCACTTTTCCAATCCTCTGGTAAGCAGCAAGTATCAAATAATATTTCAAGATAAGGTACAATGTCACATCCTGCTATTTTTAAGACATCTGTAGTAATATTATCTACACCAGCTCCTTTATGTTTCTTCAGCTTTCTTAGTTCCTTCATGATATCCTGAGGATGAATTTCAAATTTTATGATCTGCTAATTTCTGATTGTTTTGTTAAGCTCGTTATCCGATTGAGAACCACCTGTTTCTGATTCATTGTCCCTAATGCTCTCACTAAACCAGTTACTTAAATTTTTTGCCTTTTTCAAATCCTCCGTAACTTCTTGTCCATCCTTATCTAAAAGTGTCTCAACACCCTCCCTTCCTCTCAGTTTTCTAACATAGTTGTAGAAATTTCTAGATGAATCAGTCAATGGTCCCACTGTACCGACAATACTCTTCATAAATCCGTCTTTAGCCACCTTCTTAGCTATTATTAGGTCCTTGTTTAATTGTTTTAAATATTCTCGAATACCCTGCTGTCTCTTATCTCTGTTGTTCTCTTCTTACCAACCCCTTTAACCACCTCACCTCCCTGTTATAGTATACAAGTTCTCTACTTCTTATTTTCTGTTTTGGAATAAATTCTTCTTCCCCCTTTCTTATTATCTCCTTGAACTCTTTCCACCTTGACTTTACTTGTGCCTTCCTTCCATTTGCTGAAACGTTCTCTGAAACTTCTTTTAAAATTCGAAATCTATGCCTTTTTATAGTTGAACCTATTTCCCCCCTTCAATTTTGGCTGCTGGATCACTGAATCGTCTAATATCCATCAGAACTGGTTCATCATCACTTATTCCTTCGATTACTTGACACCCTACAAGGTTATCATCAGGCTTTATTAGGAATATATCCAATATATTTTGTCACCTAGTGTACTGCTCTACCACTTGTGTAAATCCTCCTTCCCTTATTAGAGTATTTGCAAATCTCTGTTCCCTTGTGATATTAATCTTATTTCCTACCCAATTTTCCTTGTAAATTTAAATCTCCACCAATAATGACCATTCTATTGTCACCTCTGAAATCTGAGTATGAATTTAATTTCCCCGCAAGAGCCTCATCTTCATCTGCCATTCTTCACTGCGGTAAGCAGCCAACACCCTGAGTTTTTGTCCCACTCTCTTGAAACATAAATATTTCCATACTAAATGTAATGTTAGTGATATATTTTATACTAATAGTTGTTCTTCGAATGCGTTTGAGATCCCTAGACACAAAACAATTAAGTTTCTGCGCTGAAGGAGTTTTACGTTTGTATTTATTGGCATTATTCAAAACCGCACGTCTTCCAGAGATTATATAAAACACAACCATTTCTGTATGCACTTTGGAATTTTATATAAACGTTGATATCGATCAGAAAATCGATCACTCGAGTTTCTGATCGTTGGAAGAAAGAAAGTGGTAAGCCTCGCCTGGAACCTCGTTATGTAAGAAACGGCGCAGTACAAAATGGTGACTTGTTCTCTTATATAACACCATCCGGAATGATCACTAAGTCGTGAATTTGACGCGTAATTTGTTCTAACTCAGTGACTGTAACATTGCCATTAGTACAAAGTAGACAGACTTTATTGTAATAACAAATTCACTTAGCATACGATATAGCAAATATTACACATAGAGGGAGCTGCATCGCCGAAATTACTGAACATTTGACTAGAATACTTGCTACTATACGTTTTTGGCTCTTAATGTAAGGCGACATCTTCATTAGTGTTCATCTTCTTCCGTCAGATGTATGCATCAGCACTAACACTCAGTCACAGGAATATTATAAGTACAATTGATATTCAACGCGAATAACCATGATTCAGTCTAGTATGGATGCCTACGTACGATTCAAGGCTGGTTGTAATGCAAGGAGAACGGCTATTCCTGATAGGATTGTAACCAATAGCAGATGATCTCCAAAAATGGGCTCTAACAAGAGGACGAAAAGCGAACAGGAACAAACATTTTCGTCATTTAAACATGTAGTACCTGGGTGGCCTATCATCGCTCTGTTCAGTATCCAAGATTTCATCAAAATCCGTAGAGAAGTTTGTGAGAAATTAATTTTACCTATATACAAGAGTAGCTCATATAATGGTATTAGATTGGATAGATTAGATATATAGACAGTATCTATACTTCTATACTATTATAAGTCTGTAAGCAAGCTGCGTGTGTCTCTTTATTTGAACGGGAGCCCCGCAAAAACTACCTCAGCATTTTGGACGGGGTTTTCATATTTTCTGAGCTCATAATCCGTATCAAAATCTGCGGAAATGGCTAATGTACCGAGCGATGGAGGAAATAATTAAATACATTTCTAGACATAAAATTAAGAGATACGGATCACGCTGGAATTGATATGTTTACACCTTGCACAAAAAAACTAAAAACAAAATCACACTACTTAACTTAAAATTCTGTTTAATATTTTGACTTCGAATATTTAGTTTTCGGTTTTCTTGACTACAGTAAATAAATGGAATAACTGAATCAGATGTAATAATCATTAATAATACTTCATTAACTGTAAAAATGCATTTGACGACAGACGAATATACTGATCTCTGGATTGTTTATATTTTATTTGTCTTTGGCCACATATTCCCGGTTTCATGTATTTTGATAAGTATAATTAAAATCAAATCGTTACCCAAACCACTACACAATATATTAACTCTTCAATAAGAGTAACAGAAGTGAAATATTTATGGTAAGTAATTTTGTACTTAGTATATATAGTACAGGATTTTCGCTATACCGTATCGCCGAAATTTGATAGTGATAAACAATTATATCGTTTAGCGGTAGTTCTCGAGATAGCGTAAGTCAAAATCAGTTATGTATACAGTTAATTGTGTCTTTGGTGACGTTTTTTATTCTGCTCCATTTCAACCTAACCACAACTATAAACTCTACATGGCGATACAGAAATGTATTATTCCGCAGTTCAAACTGAAGTTGTATTTTGAAATTAATTCTTATAATTTATCCTGGGCGTACTTTGAATCCTGAAATCCTGTCGTTACAAAAAATGTATTTAGCGATGCATTTCATGTGTTTAAGTGTATCTGCATTGCTTGATTTTGAAGCGGCAATATCAGTATGATTGTGGTTAGGTCGAAATGCAACCTGAACAAGAATATTCTTGGAACAACAAAAGGCATGAGGCTTTCAATTATTGTTTATAATTAATAAGTTGCTTTAATGATTGCAACGTTAGTGATGAAGTGTAATCACGAAAACATATCAACCGCTGTGCATGTCCAGTCTATATTTCCGTGTGGCAATGGCGACATATTTTTTCTGGTCCAGGCCGTATTTCAATGCAACCATTTCGATTTTGAGATACGATGATGAAAAATGGCTAGAAGTTCGGATGGATGTGTAGAAGTTATAAGCAAAAAATAAATTTTATTACCTATGCCATGAGAATGTACTATACATATGTGGAACACGGAAACTGGCCAGCAATTTTAGATTCGTTGTTGTAAATGCTATCGTTGGTGACAAAGATATTTTTATAAATCGCCGTTGAATGTGTTGTCAAAACTATCGCAGACGGTAACTTTCGTTTGGCCTTTATGTCTAACTTGTAAGGTGCATTGGTTTTTGCATTAATAGGCTGTTTCTATCCTCCGGAAAATGTGTCTCAAATTTCTTATTGGACCGTTAGCCATAATGTTTTATGTAGCTTTAATTTCTTATTTTTCATATATTTTTTTTTGTTTGCTGTCATCAGTCTTTCGACTGGTTTGATGCAATCCTCCATCCTTTCCTATCCTGTGGCAACCTCTTCATTTCTACATACCCCTTACAGCCCACGTCCTCAATTATCTGTTTCATATTATATTCTAATCTCTGTCTTCCTCTGCAGTTCTTACCTTCGACTGTTCCCTCCACTAACAAATTAACTAATCCTACATGTCTCAAAATATGACCTACCATCCTTACTCTTCTTTCCGTAAGCTTCTTCAACAAACTTCTTTTCTCACCCATCATTTCCAAAACTCGTTCATTTCTTACTTTGTCTGTCCACTTAATTTTCAGCATTCTTCTGTAGCACCGCATTTCAAATGCTTCAATTTTCTTTATTTCCGGTATTCCTAAAGTCCATGTTTCGCTACCATAAAGTGCTGTGCTCCACACAAAGAGTTTTAAAAAGTTCTTTCTAATTCCTAGATCAAAATTTGAAACTAAAAGTTTCTCTTTTTCATGAATGCTCTTTTTGCTAGTGCTATTCTGCTTTTAACATCATTCCTGCTTCGGCCATCGGTTGTAATTTTACTTCCAAAGTAACAGAATTCACTTACTTCTCCTATTACATCCGATCCTATTTTTATCTTTAATCTACTAGTATTGGTATCATTTCTGCTACATTTCATCACTTTTGTCTTGCTTTGATTTATATTCAGTCCAAAATCTTCCTTCAGTATTTTGTTCATGCCATTCAGTAACTTCTCAATATCCTCAGCCCTCTTTGCTAACAACACAATGAGTAGTAAGGATATGTATGTTCTGCGCCCTATAATTATCTCGCCCTGCGGCCGCTTCCCCTATAATTAGGCACCTGGCCGACTGTGCGCCCTGTAATTATCTACCTGCCTGCCCCACCCCCTCCCCTCCCCTCCCCTCCTTGTAACCTGACACCATCCCTCTGACCTTGAAACCTGCAGGTGTTCCTTCCGTGTAACCTGATACGCTACCGCCGACCTTGAATTCGAAACCCCTGCGGCCGCTTCCCCTATAATTAGGCACCCGGCCGACTGTGCGGCCTGTAATTATCTACCTGGCTGCCGGCGCCGCTTACCGTCATTATCTTTTGTAGGTCACGCGCCATGCCGGCGCCACCGGCCTGTCATTATCTTTGTAGGTCACCCGCCCCGCCCCCTGCAGACACGACGGCGCCTCTATCTTTGTAGGTCACGCGCCACGCCCCCTGCAGACACGACGGCGCCGAGGCAGGACACGCGTACGAACACGCGTCGTACCCTCCAAGTCCAAAATGGAGTTACGTGGTTTATGGACGCACCCTTAGCATAACAAATTTTCAGCTCCCCCTCTACTTGCCACGCATTCGGGAGGACGTGAGTTCGTATTCCCCGTCCTACCATCGAATTATTATTAAATACAATGAGAGACGAAGAAGGAGGAGAGAGAAACTTGGTGCTGGCCCATTCAGTCTTACTCTTCCGAACATGCGATCTTAAAATACTAATTATTCGCTAATTTATCGTAACTACTGAGATAATTAGCATTTTTTCGTAAAGTGCTGTCAACGGTACAAAACCCCTGTCGGTTTAATAAAGCGGGAAGGAATTCTGCATGTTGAAGAAGGGAAATGGCGAAAACCTGGTGTCGGCCCATTAAGGCCTAATCTTCCGAAAGATACCAAAAAGGATTAACGCCCCCCTTCAAAGGTAGTTTACTAGAATTCGGTGAGTTTAGTTTTGCGCGAGAAGGAATTCGGCCAAAGCCTTTTGAAGGAAGCATCATGGCATTCACCTGGAGTGATTTCAGGAAACCATGGAAAACCCAAATCTGGATGCACGGACGGGGATTCGAACCCGCGTCCCCCGAATGCGCGGCCAGAACGTTAACCGTTCAACTACATTATGGGCGGTTGTCTCGTCATAGACATTAGCTAAATGTTCAGCTGACTAAATTTGCATTTTCTCTTCTGAAGAGCTGGACTTAATAAATTTTATATTTGGAAAACTAAATTTTCCGTTCGTCGGAGTGTCAAGAATGTTTGCACTTGGCTTTTATAATGCCACGTTTAGTTGTTGTCGTATCCATGTTTATACACAGAA
>CM061919.1:78331791-78374267 GCA_031002005.1 Vandiemenella viatica
GCGCTAGATGCAGGTGTTTACCAATGTCAACAGCTTTCACAGCGTCTTAACTGTCCCGTGTAGAGTAAGTTAATGCAGTGGGTTCTTAATGCCTCAAGCTAATTGGTAATTTTAAATTATAATACACTGGTTTTTTGATACGCACTAAAGATGGCTTTTATCCTCGGTTTCGTTCCCGTTGATTGTATTATTATCGTTTATTTTTACTGCCGTCAAAAATCCGTCAAAATGATGGGTGTGAACCAGCGCCTTCTAAAATCAAAGCCTGCGCACGCGCGCGTGACGTCAGTGTCATGGCGTCCAATGTAGTCCATTGAATACATGTGGTTTGTATGCGCTTGTATGAAACGCTTGTTATCGATACTTCGAGTGCCTTAGGTTTCTACGATATATTTGTGTTTTATCTACTTGTGATTTTCTTGTGGCCTCCTAATATGCCGTATCGCTGTTGTGTGCCGAATTGTAGAGGAAATTATGCAGGTGGACCAAAAGAAAAAAAAAAAGTTACGGTATTTAAATTTCCGGATGATGAAGCCATGAGGAAGAAATGGATATCAAGTATACACAGGGATTACTTTGTTCCTTCTTCAAGTTCAAGGGTAAGTTATTGTTTTGATTACATAATTAAGAGGTTAAGTTCACTTGTATGGATGTTTCTGTGGTGTAATGTCTAATACGCACACTACAAATAAAAATCGGATTTTTTAACGAGTTCCGCTTCTTATTTAAAGCATCTTTAACTGCTCAGCTGTGGCACTTATTGTTCTATTTAACAATTTAGAATGTTTACGAAAAAAGTAGCTCATGTTTTACATCAATATTTTGGCTGTAATAGATTACAAGAAGTTCATTCATGCTCAGGATTATTGTCGTTGCATGAGTTCATGTGTATTTATTTAATTGTATTTTTCCCTTTGAAAGTAAGTCTTAATACATTTTCGCAACATTCGAAATTTTTCCTTGCATTGATCTATTACCTCTACGTTGAAAATGAATCAATTTGCATGTCTCAAACGAAATAATTTTGTGGTTGGGAGTGTCATTGTTTTTGTTTTTGTTTGTTTATGTATAAATTTGTATTATATGATAAAATAATGTGTGTGTGTGGGGGGGGGGGGGATGGGAGTGGAACATGTTTATATGGTCTGGTGGACATGAGTATCTTAGGAAGTGCTGTAAATGGTATGGAAGATAGGTTTTGATTTTTGATATTTTTATTCCATTTCAATGTTTATTTAATTATTTTTTTCTTAACAAAATCCAGTATTTATTCTCTAGCAGTATGTACATTTATTATTCAGTTATTTGTTCTGTTAATCTGGACAATGTTGGATGTGACATGGTCATTTGTTCATTTTGTTTTTGTTTTCAAAGAGGACTTTGTATATGTGGGCACACCCAGAAATATGTTACTCTTCATGATCATTTATGGCTAACTTTGCAGTACTTTTGATAACTCTGTCATGAAGTATGAGTAGCCTTTTTAAATTCTGTGATTGTGGGTATTCCATTTTTTAAAGAATTTTTATTTACAGGTATGCCAGGCCCACTTCCAGAAAGATGATATCATTTGGGAAACACAAGTTTGGGATGAAAGCACAGGTCAATTATTAAGTGCCCCCCTTCAAAAACTACGTTTGAAGCCAGGTGCAGCTCCATTGGTACTCCCAAACTGTCCTGCATACCTCTCCAAAGAAGAGATGAGGAGAGAAGGACCAGAGGAAAAGAAGCTGCGACTTGAAAATGAACAACTAGCAGCAGCATTACAGTGTAGCTTATCTTCTCAACAACAGTATGAAAATAATTTCAGCTTCTGTTCTTTAGAAGAGTTATTGTTACGCACCAAGGAAGTGAAATTACCCTGTGATTGGAATGTAATTGAAGTGAACAGTGAATTTGTGTATTTTCTGAAGATCACAAGAAACCCAGCACCATTAATCACACATTCTGCTGTTGTAGATAAAAATTTAAATGTTTCACTGTTTAGGGGAAATTTGGAATTAAAGACATTAGGAAGGTTATCTTTTCCTCAAAAGATAAATAATATACATAACATTGTGAGTATATTGCAAGAGTTTTCAGATTTAGATTCTGGGTGCTCAGAATTCTGTGTCAATAATATTGTACAGATGGTAAAAGAAAGTTTAGAGGTATTGCAAGGTAAAGTAGAGGATTGTGAAAAGGAGATGGTAGAATTTATATCTGAGCAAGTTGGGCTCATAAATGTCAAGAGATTTAATCTTAGGTTTAGTTCCACATTCATGATATTTTGTTGTTTATTTTTTTCCATTTCCTCTCATGCTTATAAGTTTGTACGTAGCAGTTCTTTAATGAAAATGCCACATCCTAGTACTTTACGTAGAATCTGTAGCAAATTTAATGTAAATCCATCACATGAAAAGCTTGGGGGAAGTAATTTCCTATCTTATGCAAAACAGAAATTTCAGTATTTGAACACCAATGATGTTAATGTGGTTCTGAATGTAGATGAAATTCATCTAAACTCCTATTTGGAATACAGAGGGGGCAGTGTTTTGGGCATGTCATATAATTCTGAACATGCTGCAAATTCAGCATTTGTATTTATGCTGAACAGTGTAAGGTCTGATTACAGAGATGTTGTTCACATCCTACCAGTGAAAACCATTTCTGCTCAGTTGTTACATGATGTGCTGCTATCCATAATAAATGGTCTTGAACTTATTGGCTATAGGGTTTTTTGTGTTGCAACTGACAACAATAAAATTAATAGTAAAACAATGTCAATGTTTTCTGCAGATAAGGAAATTAATATTGTTTTTAAACACCCAGCTAATCCTGATCGCCCACTTTTCTTTTTAATTGATCCAGTTCACATACTGAAGTGCATAAGAAATGTGTGGCTGAATCAGAAAAATGAAGATAAGGATATGTTCTACCCTCAGTTTCCAGTTAGAGAGGAATTGGAACAAAATAAGTTTTTTGTAGCTTCTTTTAAAACATTAAAAAAGCTTTATGACTTAGATTCCAGTTCTATTGTAAAATATGGTCACACGCTTACTCTGCACTCCCCACATCTTTAGAGAAACAGAGCATGAAATTGGTGTTAACAAAATTTTTAATAGACATATTCAGAGGGCCTTGAGGTAGCTAGTGGTAAATTTGATTTGCGGCATGGGTCAACAACAGCTGAGTACATTAGAATAGTAACAAAATGGTTTGAGGTCATGAATGTCAAATCAATGTTTAAAGGGAAACACAAGCAGAATCCATTTATGGAACCATTAATGGCAGAAAGTGTTTCTATGCAATTTCTATATGATTTTATAGATTGGCTTGATGTATGGAAAGCTAAAGGTCTTTCAACTGGGTTTCTCACAAAAGACATTTTTTTTTTTTTGCGCCATTCGACATACAACATATGCTGTGATAGAAATTGCTCGTTATTGCTTTGAAGAACTAGGTATGACATACCTGTTTGACGGGCAAACTTCAAACAGATGTGCTTGAGCGCCGTTTCGGCAAGTACCGACAGCTGGCAGGGTCGCAATATAATGTTTCTGTGACACAGGTGTATGAAGCAGAAAAGAAGCTTCGCATCCAAAGTGTAATGCCTCTGGTTTTAAGTTCACCCTCTTATGGCTGTATCTCAGTGGAACCCATCAAAAATTTTGTTTTCTGAGATGGAGGAAGTAGACTCATTAGACGTAGAAGTTAGCGTAAATGAAGAGGACATTCTTGCTTTAAAAGAAATTGTTCCTCCTTTAACTTTTATTGCAGGCTATTGTGCCCATGCAGTAATTAAGAAACTGAAATGTGAGATTTGCCTTTGCGGAAATGGTGATTGATGAAGAGCTGCCACTAATGACCATTTTATTTTAATACGACGACTTGACTGTGGTGGCCTAAAATACCCATCAGATATTGTTTTTGACATAATTGTTTACACTTACATTGTTGTAAGCAAACTTCTTTCAGAACATGAAACAGTTTTCCTTTCCTGCAGAAATCAACGTGCTACAGCATGTGCAATATCACTTGCAACTCTAAGTGAAAATGACTTTATTTTATTTGACGGGGGTTTGCTGCAATGGACATTCATCACAGACAATAATCAAATGTATTGTTTGGGTTGCTGTGAACACATTTTTGAATAATTATTGTAAGAAAGTAAATGCAAACAAAGTTTCAAAGAATACCCAGCGAAAACTGCAAACTATGTGTACTTAATTTTGTACTATCATGGGCTGTTAAGACATATTTTATTTATGTAGCTGAAATATTGCATTTATTCTTTTGTACTGTCTATGTGTTGAATGTGTACTTATGAATCGTATTCTATTTCATGATATTTCCTGTATGTAATTGGTACAGATTGTAAAATAAACTATTAATTTGCAGTAATACTGTATTTTTATCTCATACCTTTCTAACATGTAGACTTCCATATTGCTTTGGTTTATTTGATAATATTAAAAAAAAAAAAAAAAAAAAAAAAAAAAAAAAAAAAAAAAAAAAGTCTCTAAGTAAGGGAACATTTCCTCCTTAATTATTAGCACCTTAGGCTCTTTTTAATGTAATTTAACAAGTATATAACCTGCTTTGTGTGATAGATATTTTAAGAAGAAATTTTTATTGCAGTTATTTTTAATGTAAGAATGTTACAGAGTTTTTTTTAATAACGGCTTGCAGCTTCAGGTTTGAAATAATGCAAAATAAAGGAATGGCAATGATACAAATTATAGTTTGACATTATGCAAGTATCCTAAAAATTTTAAGTTTTCATATTTTGTGAGAACATTTCCTTACAAAGGTGGAAAAAAAAATCACAGATATATTTGAAAACTGGGTTTCAAGGTTTTGACACAAGATTAGCGCAATCCTGTTCTGTAAACTTCACCACCTCCTCCTCCCTCCCCCATCCTGAGCTACTGAACACTTCCTCTTAAAGTGTCCTTTATTGTAGGTGGCTGCTGCATTATATTCTCTAAACCATTGAGTACATATTTCAAGGCATTCTTTTTCAGGGATTCTTGTGCAAATTACATTGTTCGCTCTTCATTTAAGTTCTGTGTTCGACCATGGAGACATCTCTTTAGAATTTAAGTGTGAGAAATATATCTGAAAGCTGCCTTTGTAATGTCCATAATAGCTTCTGGTACTGTGTAGTGTCATTTATGAACTTGATATGAGTATGATTTTTGCCTAAAGTTGTATTATTTTTTTGGTGCTTCTGCCACAACAAACTTTCGTAGCTGTATGACTAGCAATTTCCTGGAAAAAATTTAGCCAAAAAAATGTTTTCCTCACTTTCAGAAACGGAAAAACAATTTGCCTGCAAATATATTACGCTGGAACAGTGAAATCTTTACCGAAAAATTGTAATTAGAGCCTGACTGAAATGAAGTTAGCTTACAAATAAAAGAAGAATCGACGAAATTCAGAAAGTAAGCCTGTCCATAAACATTCTAGCAACATCATGTATACTCATCTCGAATATTTGGGACTTTCGGGAGGATAAAGATTTCTAGTAAATGATGTATTAACTGTTGGGAATCACGTAATTAGTCTTATATTACAACAGCAGTTTGCTTAGAACTTATTTAAAAATATTCTAAATAAATTACGAACAAAAGAATTGTAATTTCAAAGAGGAAATGTTGCAGTTTCATTTATCATCAAGAAGTGAAATTCCATTTTTTCACGCTCGTACGAACTTACGCGCGGTATAGCCAAGCGGACTACATATGATGACGTCACGCGCCGGTGCGCAGGCTTTGATTTTAGAAGGTGCTGGTTGAACGCAGTGTTCTGACAATTCTTTTTCGCAGATGCTCAACTAAATAGAATTGTTACTAAATAGCGCTCATTAGTTTGGATATTTATGATGTAATGCGCTTATTTCTTAGCTTTCTATAACAATGACATCTATGGACGGAGAATATTAAGAAAACATCGACATAGAAATAATATATTTAAGCAAAAAGCAACTAATAATGACTAGGGGATTTAAAATAAATACATACTTTTATTTATAATTGGTTTGCAATTTAAAACATCTTAAACTACTAAACAAAACAAAAAAAAATGTAATCTTCGTTCGTAGGTTACTATATCTCATATAAGTTTATCTCTGGATACAGAGAGAAAAGATCTTTGGCCGCTAACAGTACGCCGAAGGTGAAGTCACAGCACTACATACAAGATTTCTGCATTTCACTTTTATTTTGTTTAATCGGAATATTTTTTTCTGGGTAAATTTTAATAAATTTTCATAAAAACTAATAAAGTATTATGAAAAGTTGTTCATAGCTTTGTGCCCACCCTACGGTCCCTATTAGCTGCTGTTATTATTATTTTAGTTTAATCATATTTGAATTAACTTTTTTGACCATTATTGATTGTTGCCTTGGTAAACGACCCAGAGGAAGACCAAAGAGATGGATGGCTGAAAGGAGTGGAGGAAGGTGTACGGAAGAGAGGAGAGGACTGGAACAAAATGGTGACACTGAGGTAGAGGGATGAAAGAAGCAAATGGAGAGGCTTGTGTATAAAACAGACCCGGCCAGAGGCTGGAAACTGTTGAGGATGATGATGATTGATTGTTGCCTTCAGTATTAGCAAAGAGGAATTGTTGCATCCTGGGAACTGATTGTTGGGAACGGACCGTGAACCTGGAAAATTTTTCTCCCAGAAGAGTTCCTTCTATTTAAACAACCTTTGCTGAACTGCTTGCGGTGCTATGCATCCCTATGTCTTCTCAAATCTTTTCTTAAAAATTAAAATGACACAAGAGGATGATTCCTCTGTAACTGTGACATTTTCATTTATGCTCCTTCCTGAAGCTCAGTACAATATTCATTGTCTTCCTGTCTTCTGGAACTTTTTATCTTTCCAAACCAATCTTAGCAGTTTGTATAACCACTGTATACCCACATTGACTTCTGCTTTTGTTTTGTCCACTGATACTTAATTCATGCCAAGTGCTTTTCCACCTTTCATTTTTTCTCATTGCATCTTCGACTTATGTCCATGTTAAGTCTTTTATTATGTCTCCATGTTCGTCATCTTCCGTAATAGTTATACACTTATCAAACATTGTCGTCGTCTCATATTTAATAGGTTTCCAGAATATTCCTTCCACAACTTTTTTAGTTCACCCACGTTGTTAAATATACGCATTTCTATCATTATACGCATTTCTATCATTTATCATTCTTTATTTCTCATTTCTGAATATTCTTTCATTTTGGATAGAAGAGCAAGGGGATGGCCTTTGAACCGGAGAGGCAACCGTGCAGTAAGACAATTACGAGAGAGGCATTTTTGCAAAAGGCCTAATCATGGTATGTTTGAACACTGTAAAAGTATATGACAGCATCTGCGAGAGAGTTTGGGAAAGGTTGAATGGGAAAGAAGTGAAAAAAGGACTTGATCGAGAGCGTAAAGGAAAGCCATGGTGTTTGCAAATGAAGTGATGATAGGAAGAATCTGTGAGTCAGAAGTGTAAGAAAAGCTGGATGCCTGGCACGAAGTACCGTAGTCTTAAAGAATGCAATTCTCCGCGACAAAGAGGAAAGTAGTAATTACAAATCTGAAGAAGAATATGACTAATCGCGATGTCATATGCGGAGATAAGAAACTGAAGTTCGTATAAAAGTTCAAGTATTTGGGAGATATCATAGAAGAGAATGGGTAAAAATAAATGAAAGATGCAAAAGAGCAAAAGAACTCTCTTGGTGTGCCACAGGCGTTATTACAGGGAGGTGCAAATGGATTATTTACAAAACTTACGATGTGTTAATATTAACATATGGGTTTGAAGCATGGGTGATGAGGTAAAGATATTACAAAAGAATTCTCGCTACAAAGTTGAAGCTTCAGAGGAGCAGGAATAGTGTAGCGAATCTGGAAAAATTGCGAAATGAACGACTAAAGCTGTTAAAGAGGAACCTGGGCAGGATAGAACTGAAAGATCAAGAATCCTTCTGTTGCGCAATAATGAAATTGGAACAACCAGAACTACCTCCAAGAAAGCTTAATACGTCGGTGGAAACTTCGGCCCAAGTAAGATTTTGGCAGAATTTCTCAGACAACTCAGCGAAGAAGAAAAACGGTTGTGGCAGCCATAATTTCATTTGTGATTTTAGCTACTTTAATTATTAACTTTGCTATCTAGAACAACCAAACGTTTCTCCACTTTTTAGTTGACATTGTATGCTCCACTTTGCTGCTGGAAACAGGTATTGCTGAAAAACTGAAATACGGGGAGTGCAGTCGTGACAAAAGAGCTGCCGGTGTCAATAAAAAGCAGCGGATTTTCTGGTATGTTCGAGACTTAGGTGAAATTGTGACAGGTGCTTTAAACATTATAATACAAGTGACTTATTACAAGGGCTTTCAACGCAGGAGGATGCTTTTGGCGGCGGACTTTTGGATGTGATCCTTTAGTTGTTAGATAGTTCGTCTTCTTGAGGTTCTCTCCTGCGTGTGGTTGAAGATACACACAGCCAGCTTTGTTCATGATGCAGGAGAACAGAAAATATCTACCAATATACAGTCGAACCAACTTCACACGTCTCCCCCAAACCATAATATTTTTGGTCTCGTAACGGATTGTTTTATTTGTATTTTTCTTTAGACGAGGAGACGTAGAAGCTATATGTATCGCCTCTGAAGATATGTACCAGATATTGCGTCTTTCTGTTGTTGCTGAATACAGTTCTATATGCAGTTAAGAATCTTCTTGTTTCAGATTATTTCTGTACAACTTACACGATGCAAATCCATGTCGAAGACATCAATCTTTTCGACGTTTGGATCAAAAGTCCATATTTCCCATCCATAAAGTAGAACATAGAAAATATAGTATATAGTAGTAAAATATTTGTTTGTTTTACGCGATATTGATCTGTCTTTTTACCCGTTTCTTTATAATTTCCTGTAGCATTTAGTAGCTACCGTGTATCATTAATTATCTACTTTTTTCCGGTCCAGGTGTCATCAGTTTGGGTATATAATTTCTAACGTCATATACTCACTAATTCATTTTTCCCCTTCTCCAATCTATAAAAGTTATTTTTTATGGGAGGAGAAATATTTGATAAAGCTCTTATCGGTATAATTACAAGTTTTAATGAAACTCCTGTACCGATTTAAAATTAGTAATTGGTTAATACATTGAGCTGTTTGGTGGTTTGTTTTACAATCTTTCCTCGGCGTAATACTAACACTGAATGCAGTTGTAGTTCTTCAGTCGCTGTTCACGGGCCATGAAATATAAATACATCAGTCGTCGTTACAATACTGCCAGTTCTGCCGACCAACTCGGCTGATTAATTGGAAGGTTGCAGACACAAAGCAACAAAAACGTGTTAAGATGAACACGGCATACACTTTTAATGACCTGCAAACTGATACAGCTCGCCAAGGTAAACCACCAGTGATTAATGAACTAGTTTGACCGTATTCCGAAGATTGCACAGTTCGTAAATTAGGAAACACTGTTCGGGCCGTCCACACACGCTGAAAGCACTGTTCTTTTATCAAGTTCTGTCACGACACAAACGTTCTTGAGCCCTTCCGGTAAGTAGCGAGCAGATATGTAGCCTTGCTCCCGAGTAATCACTGACACGCACACAAGTTTCGCATCCGCAACATTCTTTTACTCAGAGCCGACTTGCGCACGTAAGGCGTCCATACTTTCCGACAACTACAGACTGGCGCCATCCTTTCCCGTGACACTCCTCTCACCTCACCAATACCGATACTTCCAGCGATACTGTTGTATCGTTACACTCCCTTCACGTTTATATTTATTACAAATACGCACTTCGCACCAGGTAAAACAACTGAACACTTTTTTATTCAACCGAATAAATAGATCCTTTTCTATTTCATACACGAAAGTAATTGCTTAGACCCCTATATTAACGAACCTTTTGACAACAAAAAATCGTAATTCACTGAATACTGGCGCTCATTGTCCATTAATTCCTTTTCTTTTCGGCCGCACCGTTACAATACCTCGAATGCGTTGCTTTCTTATCTCTCTTGTTAATATTCTCTGACTGGCAGGTTTTCAGGTCACGTGATTCATGTTTGCGCTTTGCAATACACGTTTTGTTAAAACCATCTCCTTTATAAATTAATTATTTAGGTTTATCCATTCATTACAATTAAGCTGTTAACATTGAATGTCTGCAAGGATAATAAGAAGAATAGGAAATAAGAAAAAAGTAGAGGCAATACTGTTGCCTTACAAGAATACTGAGGTCTGATTTGACAAAGAATTTCTTAGAACTTACGAACTGTATTTATAGATCTCACCTCTCGCTTTCAGTCATAATGATTCATCATCATAAGATGCTACTGCATAATATTCTGAGGATTGCATGTTCTGTTTGTGAAAATACCTTACTTTTAGTTTTGAAGACGTGAATTGGTAAGCTGTACTGGGTATTGAGAATCAGGAAGCGTTGGTTCAGCCGACCCATTCAGAGGACACTATGTGACATAACCGCAATGACGCAGCGTTGATATCTTTTGTCGTCCGTGTGTGCTTCTGGACAACAGCCAAGACGCCATATTTAACCTCTTCCATGACTGGTGGCTCTCCGTATCCAGTCACTGCTCAGTCAATTCAGTCTACACACCTCAATGCACCATAAACACAATTTTTAAATAAAAAAATTCAAATATGCAATATACTGCCATATTAACCTACTCCACTCACTTGACAGGTGATCTTAACTTTAAAGTGCGTACGCTTTTAAATTTGTTTCCGTTTGGTGGGAAAAGGGGAAAGGCACTACAGAAAACCTGGCGATAGCAAGATCGTATGATGTAGCTTGGCATTGCAGCTCCAAATACATCGTTTCCATCCTCAAGCCAATTATAGCACTCGATTGTCCAAGCATCAACGAATTCATTACGTCTAGGGAGGGAGGAGGGGAGGGGAACTTGTCTATTAGCGACCGAAAGAGGTGGCCGCATCGCCATTTTAAGTTCGTATTTTTTTTAAAAAAATTAAATTAAATTAAATTGCAATGGAGCACATGCTCCGGTGGCAATTTCCGTAAACACCCATCTTCCCCTTTTCCTGCACCCACCTACATTTGCCCTCTGCAAATTTTAACTTTAAATTCTTTCAACGTTTTTGGTGCACTATTCATCATTTCCCTTGGTAACTTATTCCAATCCCTGACACCCTTACCTAAAAAAGAGAATCTTCCCACACCCTTGTACCTGAAATCCAGTGTCAGTATTGCCTCATTTGGAAAATTATGCGCAGTATAACTTACGATTCGGTGACAGCTATCGTCAAGATCTATTATTTTCGTGTAGAAAAGATTAGTGTTCAGTGGTTATGGTGTTTAAAACAAACAAAAATCAACATATTGTGACCTATTCCAATCAATAACTGAAGTGAAAATAGAATAATCGTGTACAGTTGCAACAGTTTCTCACTACCAATCCAGAGATATCCAAGATATTATACGTGAAAGAGTTACTTAGTGTGAGGATTGAAGAAAAGTCAACATCAGTGCATCTGTTACGCCAATCCAAAGGTTATTTTTAAAGAGGGCGTGGTGAGAAATTACATGTTCACCGTTACGCCCATGTTTACAAACATAGCCAAGTAGATTATTTTAGCTTTGGATTAACGTCTTCTTGACGCAGAGATTATTGCAATGTGCAGGTTTAGAAAATCAGTCAGTTCTGAGTATTTAATTGTAAAGGACCAAGGCAATGTCCACGTAGCTCAGGGGTGTGACGTGACACTAGTACTGGTAGCATCCGAAGCAGGCAGTCTAAAGGTGCGTTCCCACGGTACGTGGTAGTGAACGCCTCTCATCTTTGCCGCACATACTAGCAGGGACGGCGCGCCTCGACCCACCGCCAGGCGGTAAAAGATGAAAGGCGCGTACTGCCCACCACGCGCCTTGGGAACGCGTCTTAATGTTGCTGATGGAATTGAACCTGGCACGAATGACGACAGGGAAGTACGTTCAGGTACGTATGGCAACATATACTGTCAAACAGAGCATTCAATTAACAATATCCGTTAGCGTACCGGCCGAAATTTAGATCCGAGATTAACACAGCATGCCTCTGCTTTGCCACCAGGCGTAATATGAGGTAAGACGGACGATAGGGGTGGGGTCTTGGGAGTCTTCGTCTCGGTTGTGCTTTATGCAGGCTTCGCAGAGTATGCCTCATTGTAACCGAAGTTTGTTCTTTCGTTGTACGTGAACTCGCTGTCTGCACGGAGCCTCGGTAGTGGCATATGTATGGTAGGCTGAGGTCTTTTAAGAGCTAAACCTCAGCTACTATTTAGCCTCACTATGTCGTTAAACCTTAATCGTATGTATCATCTCTGGCTACAGTTGTGTCGTCATGTTGCCTATCAACATTCAATCGTAAGGTATGGTAAAGATGTCATGAACGTGAAGAATTTGGGATAGATCAGATCACTGAAAAAGGGGGGGGGGGGCAAGGAATGGGAAGGAATTCGGCCATGACCTTTGAAGGAAGCATCCCGGCTTTCACCTGGAGTGATTTGGGGAAACCATGGAAAACCCAAATCTGGATGCCCGGACGGGGATTCGAACCGCCGTATTCCCGAATGCGAGGCCAGAACGCTAACCGTTACACCACCACGCTCAGTGTTTAAGAGGTCTGCTAGAACCTACGAAGATCGACAGTGCCAGAGAAACGGTAGGAAAATGTTCCTAAATGTGCTCTCGTATTAAGATCTGGCGATCCTTACCCAAGATTTTCTTCACGATAAAAACTTAAATATCGTTCCTCATGATGTGAACTTACCTGACCTGCTCCTTCTTATCTTGTCGCACTTTCATGAGTGGTTTTCCAGTCGACTGAACAGATTCCTGAAGAGTATTTCGTGGCGGCCTTGTAGTCATGGAGTAAACGTTATGAAAAGCGTATAGCTCTAGAAGAAGATTTTGTTGACATTTGAAGGACATCTTTAAAGAAGACAGCATCCTTGAAGAGGCAATGAGCCGGCCATATTGCGCGGAGAAAAGACCTGAGATGGACAAAAACAATGTTAGAGTGTAGCCCAAGAGACCACCACAGACCGAGGGTAAGATCAGATGGGACAAGGACATACGCAGGGTTGTTGGAGTTAACTGGCAGAGGCTCGTCCATGATCGTTCGACCTGGAGGAAACTGCACAAATTCTACCATGACTTTAAGACCATATCAGTAATAATTGAGCTGACTGATAATGATAATGAAGGACGTTTGAGCCTTTCATGGTAGTTGCGAAATATTAGAACTACATTGCAATGAGAGCTGAAGAACATTCTGTAATTGTAATGTAATCACAAAATAATAATTACACAGATAATTAAAACTCTAGAAGCAGGTACAACATTAATATGAGAAAATGTTGTTTTAATCGTGAGATAATAATGTTTGTGTATGTAAATCAGAACTGTTTCAAAATAATCTGTAACACGTTTTTTTCGAGCCTTGGGCGATGAGCAATTAGAATACGCTGGTTCCTACTGAGCAGATTCCAAGGCGATCTCGCGAAGGGAGAGGGTTCCTTCAGCCCTAGGAATGTGTTTGAGACACTGATTTGAAGCAGTTGGCGAAAAGTTCTAAGTATTTTGTAAGTGATGCGACTATCGTCAGTGAATGTAGAACCTAGTGAATTATTGCTTCCACCTAAACGACAGGGAAAAGGTTGAAGTTAGAGTAGGAAGGTGCTTTACGTGAGTATACAGATATTCCACTGACCATTAGAATTGATCAGGTAAATGTAAACAGCATGATATTAACTTGGAAAATAGGGATAAAGATGAAGCCCAATAATTGCTAGTGGTGAATATTTGAATCCATGATTTCCTTTTTGCAAATCATCATATTTTTGGAATTGATGGATGTTTATGAAAGCGTTTCAAAGAAAGAAGATACAGCACGACCGATAACATTTTAAAGCACTAGGAATTGGTTAATGTTTTACTGGCGGGAACAGGAATTGTAGATGTAGGCATAGATTCGGGCGTATGAAGCAGGTAGTTAAAGATGTGGGTTGAAATGGGTGAAGAGATTAACACAGGATAGCAAGAGTTGGAAGAAATCATCAAACTACTAGAGAGCCGATTACAGAAGGAGAATGGGCAGTGGCGGATAAAAAAATGGCGAGCCTTGACTCTAAGCTACTTTAAAAAAGATTTCACGTTTGTGGTTTTTCAGTGAAATTACGAAAAATTTGAAATGTTTCAGTCAGTTCAAGCATTATGTTTTACGCTGATCACGAATTAAATGACAGTTAAGGGAGATTTTAGCACAGTTTGTGTGGGTATTTTCTAATGATTCAAATGAATTAAATGAAAGAGAAAAGAAGAAACACTTTAGACAACCAAAATCACGCAAATCGCAGTTGCTTAAGGCAGTGGTTCCCAAATGGTGTTCCGCGGAACCCTGGGGTTCCGTGGAAGGGTCATAGGGCTTCCGTGTTCCGTCCGAGTATTAAATAAAATGTTTGTTGAAAAGATTCATAACCACGCCGTGAGAAGGGTATCATGGTTCTGCTTCCGTTTGTGGCGACTTATCGATGCGACGCTGGTTTCTCAGCTTATGCTTATAAAAATGGGGATCCGGCTAAAAATGTATGATCAACTAGGGTTCCGCGGCCAAAAACAAATTGGGAACCGCTGACTTATGGTTTACCTTCTGAGAGCATCCTGAATGATCTGTATGTCAAAACCAATATTGTTAAGAGCGAGATGCTTTCGTGGGTTGAAGGTTTCGAACACAAATTGTATGTCAAATTGAGTTCACAAAAATGTCATTAAACTTTTTAAAAAATCTATAAAAAATGAATTTTAAATAGAATTATTTATACATTTCACGAAATTTTCATTCAGTTGGCATGCATCAATTAAACACAAAAATTGCACTGATAAAAATTATCTTAGAAATATTATGAAAATTATCTTAAAAATATGTTCGCGACATGTTTATTCTTTGCATTGTAAAATTGTCAATTCTTTGTAGAAAAAAAATCTGCTTTACTATCAAATTTGTTAAACTCACTAATATAGTTGCTTTTCGAAAGCCATAAACCCTAGGAAGATTGCTGTAATTTTCGTGTAAACTTAACCTGACTAGAAATTTTGAAAGCTTTTCGTATAAGTATTTTGGGAAATAAATTGGACAATTGTATATTTTTATGTTTTTTCCAAACCGTTCCACAAGTCATGGAATAAAAATGACAATACAAATATTTTCAGAGTTGACGGGTAGTAATTTTTTGTTTGATACTCATGAAAATTATCTAAAGGAAATTGTTTCTTCAGGTGTCCACTAAATCCATTATAATTATTGCCACTTCCGTGATTTTTTCGAGATTTTATGTTATAATCGTGTTAAGATTAGTCATCATCATCATCATCCTGAACAGTTTCCAGCCTCTGGCAGGGAATGCTTTATGCACAAGACTCTCCATTTGCTTCTTTCATCCCACCACCTCTCTGTCACCACTTTGTTCCAGTCCTCTCCTCTCTTCCGTACACCCTCCTCCACTCCTTTCAGCCATCCATCTCTTGGTCTTCCTCTGGGTCGTTTACCATGCATCTTAATTTCATGGGTTTTTCTTGGGATTCTCTAAGCCTCCATTCTCTTTACATGTCCATACCATCTCAGTCTGGTCCTCTATATCCTTTCCTGTAAGGGTTCCTCATTTATGGTGCGTCTAATCACTTCATTCCTTATTCTGTCCATTTTAGTAACTCCCATTCTACCTCTTAAAAACTTCATTTTACTTACTTACTCTGCTAATGTCCCGCTTTTTCAATGTCCACGTTTCAGCAGCATAAGTCAAGATAGGCACATGGTATGTATGATAGATTATTCTCTTGCTTCTCTGTGGCACCTGTGTTAAGATTAGTAAGAAGTAAAGTAGAGCACAATTTCTAATTAAATAGTTTCAGAATTTTAAAACAACACAAAACTAACACAACATTTAACTAAAACCACCCTCACCCGAGGCCGGACTCGAACCGGTGAACCTAACAGCACAAGGCCAGCGTGCTAGACTCGGCGAGGGCTGGTAGGTTCACCGGTTCGAGTCCGGCCTCGGGCGAGGGCTGGTGTTTTACAAGTTATGAAGGTTTATCACTCACAACGTACTGATTCGTGATAAGAAAACTATGTGACCTTGCATTGCATTCGGGGATTATGTTAGATGCGAGACTATTTTTGTGTGAACCTTGGACAGTATAATTTTCTTAGTTCTATATATCAAGGAAGTTTGAGAAGTATAGCTTACGGGGAAACTTGAATGATTATAATTTTCTACTACATCCAACCTTTTTTTATCCTTACAAATATTATGGACTATGTAGCATCGTGATACCTGTTACACAAATATATAGTGTGAATCTAGAGGGGAGAGGGCAGAGGTCTCAATGTAATTAGAACCAGATTTGTTATCTAGAGCGTTTATGCTCTGTCTACGAAACGTGTTTGTTCGGTAAGAGTACTTTTCTTTTTGAAATGTAAAGTTTGCAAGTCGGAGATTGCGAACCAACACAGGATTCACCTAAGTGGTTGAGGAAAACAGCGTAAAAACTGCAAATCAGGGAGGCAAAAACTGGACCCGTTGAATCTGACTTTTAACGCGCGACTTCACACAAGCATTATAGCCGCTGTTTTCCTACATATACCTGGGATATTGGGACTGATCATTGGGTTGTCCGAATGTTTCCGTTATGCCGCCCTCTCAGCTCCCCCAATACCTACCACACACCTCCACCACCACCGCAGGAAGTAGACTCTTGCGAACTACCCGCCATTACGGCGGGGACGGTGAGCAAGGCACGTTTCGCCAACCATTAAGGGTGCCCACGGGGAGGCGCGCAGAGCCAGCACCCGACATGACCAGGCCAAAGACCCTTCCAAAACCTGGCCGTATAGCTTAAGCATCTCTGCTATTCCCGCGTGCGCCCGGCCCCATCTTCCCCCGCAGGGGCAAAGGCGGAAGCCACAGCAATCGAGCAACAACGCGGGATTGCCCTTGGCACACGCGTCCCAGCAGCCGACCAGCAGCCCACGCCCTACGGGTCAAGCTCCTAGTGTGTGGTCCCCCGCAATGGGTTCCCACACACTCGCCCAAGCTTCGCAGAGCACCGTCGTAGTGCACGACCGCGCCGAAGCGCTCCAACGGTGTCGCTGCCCCACCTGGGTCAGATGTTTGGACCCGTGCACTACCAGTCCCCACATATAAGAGAACCTATTTTGGCAGCAAACGGCTCATGAATCGTGTGGACAATCACTTACACTATATTTATGTAATAAGTGATTAAGATTGCAGACGTATGATGAGCACGCAGGCCCAGCAGTGCCCTCTTTGGTGTAAGCGGACGATCAATAATTCGACTGGCTCACTCGGTGCAGAACCATCACACGAATTGGAAACGCGCAAGTAGGTGCCGGTATTGTTCCTCGGCGTCAGAAGACGCAATATCAGCACAGGACTGAGTTCGAACCGGAAGAATGACTGCTCTCCGGAAAACGCGTTTGTGATACTGTGCTATCGCGGCCCGTACAACTCATGCTGCTAGGACTGTGCGTGTGTGGAACGAGTGGATAGAAGAAGGTCGTACACAGACAATGTGACCACAACGCTGGAGAACGTATAGTCGTAAATTAACTGAACAGCTTCGTTCACAGTGTTCTCTCGGCGTTGGAACGCTTTGCAGCGGGCGTGAAGGTATCTGCTGAGGTCTGGGCTGGTGACACGCATGCCATTGCGTCGGCTTCCATTGACCAGAAGCCACCAACGCCTCAGTCTGCAACGGGCACATGGATGCCATCACTGGCGTGCTGAGTGGCAAAATAAAGTTTTTTTTCGGACGAGTCCAACTTAAGCTTGTCCGATAGTAATGACCGCGTTCGTGTTGAACGGCAAAGCGCACCAACGACAAGTGTGGTGGTTTTGGGTGCCAATGGTTAATACATGTTATCTCGCCTCCCATGTATTGAGGGCAATCTGAACAGTAACCACTTCATCAGGAAGGTTTTAGAGCTTGAGGCACTGCCATTCTTGCTGGCCATATTTCAGCAAGATAATGTCCGAACACATCTATCCAGAAATGTTCTAACCTCCTTCGTAGAACGACGGATACGACTGCTTCCCTAGACTTAACTTTTGTCTGAAATTTCGTTCATCTCCACCGGTATAGTGCTCCTGCAACCATTGTGGATGCTTTGTGGACACGCTTACAAACTGTGTCGCAGTGTATTCTCTAGCAATATATCAAGTCTCTCTTTGCTTCCAAGCCATGACATCTACAGGTTACGATTGCATAATGTGGTGATTTCACACCATAATGATTTTTCACGGTGTGCAGTACTTGTGATGATCATATGGTTATATTATGGACGATTATGTAGTATGCAAGTATATTAATATGCTTACTCTTTGAGATTGGGTTACATTCGTGTTCCTTTTGTTTTGAGATGTTGGTTGCCAGGAGCGACATGTTTAAAGCCTAGATGGTAGAGGCGACATATTAAGTTCGCAAGTTGGATATGTTGATTGAGAAATATTAATATGAGAAGTCCGATTTAAAGTTAACGGTCGTATTTACAACTGGTGTTGGTGGAAGTTGTTAAACCAATAACTGAATAAAAGTTTTATCAGAACAATTAAATGTCTTACGCATCGGTTCATATGTAGATGCTAGCTATATAAGATAAAGGTGAAAAGTGGTAACTACATTAATAAATAACCAAGAATATATCACCACATGGCGACTCGAGACAGTTTTGCTCTACAACATGCATATGCATGGAAGTAAGGAAGCAAAATAGCGACGAAAAAGAACCTGAAAGTACTGATTGACGCCGACTGAACTTTGGAGGTTAACAGACTCGGCAAGCGAAATAACATCGCAGAATTCCACGGCTGCCAACGTTGACGAGAGAACAAGCTAAGTCAACCTTTTCAAGACGCATACTTTGGAGAAATTCGCCGCCAGTTAATTTAAGTTTTGTCTAAAAAAAAAATTGTAACAAAGGTGAACCAAAGTATACGTTCTTTGATTTTCATATTAATTTAGTGTTTTTGTATGTATATTTCCACATAGTACGAAATTTCATGTTCGCTACTATTTAAAATATATTTAATCAAGGACAAAACATGTATCAAGTTGGTACAGTGCCGTATGTGGAAATATATTAATATTTACAATCTTTTACGTAAAGAATATTAGTAAACAAAAAAATTATTTCTTGATATACGATCATGGAGGATAATATTAATAACGGCGTGGCAGGCACTGCTTCTAACAATTTAGTTCAAGCGGCAGAAATGAATGTAATGTCACCAGAAGCGACTGGACATGTTTTAGATGAAAGTAGTACTCCACCACACATGCAGCAATACTCACCTCCATTTTTAGGTTTCTCACCTATAAATCAAAATAATTTACAGCCTCTAGGTGAACCACTAAGTAGTGAACTTGAGCTGAAATCGCTTATATTAGGGTTGTACTCAAAATTTGAATCGCAAGCAACTGAAGTGAAATCACAATTCAGTAACTTTGAATCAAAACTTGAATCAAAATTCCGTGACCTTGGATCCAAACTTGAATTAGGAGCTACTACAATGAAAACACTATTTGATCAACAGTCATGTGAGATCAAATTACTTAAATCGCAGATAGAAAAACAAGCAAGTAAATTAGAACAACACACTGTCGCGATGGAAAAGCGTTCGGTAGTTTTCCGTTCGTTAGTAGGACCCACACACGACAACAAAGTTGAAGAATGTGAGTCAACATGTTCAGCTACAAGTAAAAGTTTACATAGCACAATCTCTGACGAAGTAAAAGAAACTTCATCATCTCTCCATGTCGAAGTTCAAAAACAAATTACAGAACAATTTCAAGCGATGGAGGGACACTTACATACATTTGATGGTAAGCTAGTGGACAGACATAATACAACAGAGAAAATAATGTCAATAATTGAATCATCCCACAGCGACATAAACAAGAACTTGGGAGAAATTCAAGATAACCATAACAGATTCAATGCTGAATTAGTCCAATTGAAACACAGTTGCAATACTGTACCTCAACAGCTGGGAGACATACACCAAAAGGTGCAGTCAATAGGTATTCCACATTTACCCATCAATGTAAGCGAGCATTTTGACAAAGACAACTTTTTTGGTCAGGGTGCTAAATACACAGTCTGTTCTATAAAGGAAGTAACCAAGCATTTTGACACAGAAAACTTTTTGGGTCAGGGTGCTAAACGCACAATCTGTTCTATAAAGAGAGTAACCAAGCATTTTGACACAGATAACTTTTCGGGTCAGGGTGCTAAACAGATAGTCTCTTTTATAAAGAGTCTAGAACAGTACAAGTTGTTTTACCTGTCAATGATATGTCATTTCAGAAATTGGAAATACAGAAAAAAAAATAGCTTGTGGCTTGGAGGAGCGACTGAAAGTCGCCTCCTCACCCCATGCGATTTTTGGTGGGGGAAAGTAATGAATTGAAAAGTATGCTGGGTACAAAGTTGGGGAACAAATCCTATACTTTGGTTCATCAGAAAAGAACAGTCTTTTATGAGAGGCATCAAACACATGTCTCCAAAAGATTGACATTTTGTGTGTTTTTTTTATAATAATAATTAAGTGTACATGTTATATGTATTTAAAAGAAAAATGATATAATAATGTACCACCACTTGTAAAATACCCCAACACCAGTCACGATGTGTGAAAATCATTTTATTTTTTAATTTAAGTGAGTCATGATGTATGAAAATCATATTTTTTTATTTAAGTCAGTCATGATGTATGAAAATCATATTTTATTAAGTAAGTCAGTCATGATGTATGAGAATCATATTTTTTTGGTGTAAGTCAGTGATGTAGTATGAAACATACTTATTTGATGTAAGTCAGTATGTATGAATTATGTATGAGTTTATAATATGATCAAACATATTGTTAAAGTTTAACGCTATATTGTTGAAGTCATAAAACTTCCAAAAAATAGCGATAAACTGGAGGGGGTTGTGATGATCATATGGTTATATTATGGAAGATTATGTAGTATGCAAATATATTAATATGCTTACTCTTTGAGATTGGGTTACATTCGTGTTCCTTTTGTTTTGAGATGTTGGTTGCCAGGAGCGACATGTTTAAAGCCTAGATGGTAGAGGCGACATATTAAGTTCGCAAGTTGGTTATGTTGATTGAGAAATATTAATATGAGAAGTCCGATTTAAAGATTAACGGTCGTATTTACAACTGGTGTTGGTGGAAGTTGTTAAACCAATAACTGATAAAAGTTTTATCAGAACAATTAAATGTCTTACTCATCGGTTCATATGTAGATGCTAGCTATATAAGATAAAGGTGAAAAGTGGTAACTACATTAATAAATAACCAAGAATATATCACCACATACTGTAACTGTAATATTTTTTTTTTGTATTGTCATGTCCCTAAAATTTGGGATAAATTTCATTATAATTACAGAAATGTAGGTAGGAGAAGACGATCACCATCTGATTCCACGAAGTGGCAACACACCTACTCACACTCAGCAAACTCAAATTACATTTTCTGTCAGTACTGTTGGTGACTAGATTCAGTGCGGATGAGTTGCCCTCTGGCAGCGTCTGCCACGAAGTTCCTCTTTGCTCCTCTTGCCCGCTGTAACTAATTTGGACTCCTCTATCGTATCCCACCATGGGATTACTTTCAGCAAATCGGACATCGCGTCGATTTTCCCCCTAGTAGAGATACGCGGGGCATGTAAATCTTATATATATACAAAAATAGACGTGTTTTTTCCTATATTTCACTTTTCAGCCACCTCTACCTAGCACAGATCACTGGTGTTTGTGGGTGGAAGTAGCATGGGGTTTCCTGTCGTGCACAATGCCGCTAGCTGTGGGGATGTGGGAGATATAATGTTTAAAGTTTGTCAGTGCAGGGCGTTTTCATATTTCGACCAAAAATTCGTATCTCCGTATACTTCTCTTTCCTGCCACAACTACATAACATAAACCTTTGGTGTTTGTGTGTGGTAGTAGAATCGTCTTTCCTGTCGTGCACTATGGTTGTTAGATGTCGGTAGCTATGGGGGAGTGGGAGATTTGGGGGTTGAAAGTGGTCGACCTGTGGCAATTTCATACTTCTGTCAAAGACAAAAGTGTCATGATGTATCACTTTTCAGCGAAAACTATAGATCACAGATAACTGGCGTTTGTGTGTAGTAGTAGTACAGACTCACCTTTCGATCACAACAGCGGCCGAATTACAGAAACTGTGGTACTGTGGTAGATATGGTAATTGTAAGTGGCTGACCAAGGATACTTTCGTATTTCGACTGTCTCCGCATATGTCACTTTTCTGCCACAACTACATAGCATAGAACATTGGTGTTTGTGTTTGTGTTTGGTAGTAGAATCGTATCTCATGTAGTGCACTATGGTTTTTAGATGTCGGTAGCTATGGGGGTGTGGGAGAAATGGGGGTTGAAAGTGGTCGACCTGTGGCAACTTCATACTTCTGCCAAAGACAAAAGTGTCATGGTGTATCACTTTTCAGCGAAAACTATAGATCACAGATAACTGGCGTTTGTGTCTAGTAGTAGCACAGAGTCACCTTTCGATCACAACAGCGGCCGAATTTTAGAAACTGTGGTACTGTGGTAGATATGGTGGTTGTAAGTGGCTGACCAAGGATACTTTCGTATTTCGACTGTCTCCACATATGTCACTTTTCTGCCACAACTACATAGCATAGAACATTGGTGTTTGTGTTTGGTAGTAGAATCGTATCTCATGTAGTGCACTATGGTTGTTAGATGTCGGTAGCTATGGGGGTGTGGGAGAAATGGGGGGTGAAAGTGGTCGACCTGTGGCAACTTCATACTTCTGCCAAAGACAAAAGTGTCATGGTGTATCACTTTTCAGCGAAAACTATAGATCACAGATAACTGGCGTTTGTGTGTAGTAGTAGCACAGAGTCACCTTTCGATCACAACAGCGGCCGAATTTTAGAAACTGTGGTACTGTGGTAGATATGGTAATTGTAAGTGGCTGACCAAGGATACTTTCGTATTTCGACTGTCTCCACATATGTCACTTTTCTGCCACAACTACATAGCATAGAACATTGGTGTTTGTGTTTGGTAGTAGAATCGTATCTCATGTAGTGCACTATGGTTGTTAGATATCGGTAGCTATGGCGGTGTGGGAGAAATGGGGGTTGAAAGTGGTCGACCTTTGGCAATTTCATACTTCTGCCAAAGACAAAAGTGTCATGGTGTATCACTTTTTAGCGAAAACTATAGATCACAGATAACTGGCGTTTGTGTGTAGTAGTAGCACAGAGTCACCTTTCGATCACAACAGCGGCCGAATTACAGAAACTGTGGTACTGTGGTATATATGGTGGTTGTAAGTGGCCGACCAAGGATATTTTCATATTTCGACTGTCTCCGCATATGTCACTTTTCTGCCACAACTACATAGCATAGAACATTGGTGTTTGTGTTTGGTAGTAGAATCGTATCTCATGTAGTGCACTATGGTTGTTAGATGTCGGTAGCTATGGGGTGTGGGAGAAATGGGGTTGAAAGTGGTCGACCTGTGGCAATTTCATACTTCTGCCAAAGACAAAAGTGTCATGGTGTATCACTTTTCAGCGAAAACTATCGATCACAGATCTCTGGCGTTTGTGTGTGGTAGTAACACAGAGTCACCTTTCGATCACAACAGCGGCCGAATTTCAGAAACTGTGGTTGTGTGGGAGATAAATGGTGGTTGTAAGTGGCCGACCAAGGATATTTTCGTATTTCGACGAAAGGCATGTGTCTCCGCAGATTTCACCTTTCTGCCACGACTACATAGCATAGACCATTGGTGTTTATGTGTGGTAGTAGAATCGTGTCTGTTATCGTGCACTATGGTTGTTAGATGTCTGTAGCTATGGGGGTGTGGAAGATATGGGGGATGAAAATGGTCGACCTGCGGCAATTTCATATTTCTGCCAAAGACGCATGTGTCACGGTGTATCACTTTTAAGTGAAAACTATAAATCGCAGATCACTGGCGTTTGTGTGTGGTAGTAACACAGAGTCTCCCATCGATCACAACGTTGGCCGAAATTCGGTAACTGTGGGAGTGTGTGAGATATAGTGTTTGAAATTGGTCGATCATGAATATTTTCGTGTTTCATCCAAAGACTTGTGTGTATCCGTAAATTTTACTTTGCTGCCGGAACTACATAGTGCAGTAGACTGGTATTTTTGTGTGGTAATAGTATCGAGTCTCCCATCGTGCACTATGGTTGTTAGATGTCTATAGCTGTCAATATGAATTCTTTACAATCACGAACGAAGTCGTGGGTACCAGCTAGTAAATATTAAAAATTAATTTGTTCTTACATTAACAAATTTCTGATTTTTCAAATCAGTGACCAATCTCACCATTTTTCTGTACATCACATAAAACGCCAAATTCTGCAGGCATCCGGCATTTTCATAGGAATAATGTTATTGTCTTTACTTTCCTGAGGTTGGTGCAATAATTTTGTTAAGCCACTATAATTTGGTCGGCGCACGTACTATGAATTTACCAAGCTCCTATGAGCGGTCTGGTGACTCAGTGGTTAAGACGTCTGACTGGAGATCGAAAGGTCCCCGGTTCGAATCCCTGTCTCGGTGAGGATTTTAATAGGCACTTAACCCAACCTTCACCTCTGGCACAGCTTGATGTGTAATGTGAAGTACACCAGAACGCTTCCGTGGTTCGGATTCCACGTTAAACTGTAGGTACCCTGTACCTGGTAGGATTTCCGGGTTAGGTTAGGGCGGCTACGACAGGGGCGGAATGCGCAGCCAGTAGAAACCCTGTCACCAGGTCATTCCGACCACACGGGATTATTATTATACCACGCTCCTCACTTGTTAGGAACGAAGCAGTTGTTCCCACTCCATTTGTATTTTCTGCATAATACCACCCGGGTCACGTATAGGGAACGGCCATCTGACAACCTGCTTTCCATTCATAGAACGAGATCTTCGCCAGACCGGCGCCCTTTTTTTATTTTATTTTTTATACAAAGATGTCACTTGCGAAGCGATCTGTGGCCCCAGTCTAATTTCTCCCAGCCATTGCACTATGCTCAGCTTGTTTTGCTCGCTTACTTAAGTGCAAAATTGTTCAGCCAATCTCTTAATGCGGCACTTGATTTCACAATTGCTAACATATGGGTAATAACAGTATCAGCACACGATAAACAACATCCGTATATATATTAATAATATACATATGACAGACAATAAAAGCATCTCAGAAATACAGTCACAACAGAGCACGGTTGACTTACGATGAAGGCGACTGATTTATCTCTAAACTGGGGATGTAACGGAGCTCCTTATCCACAAGTACGGAACTTTCGCATGAAATCATACCTCCACATCCGCAATTTTTTGTTTACATGTTCATAGATATTATTCATTTCTCTTTATATGAGATTTGGTCCATCGACGCTTAGCTAACAACAACGTGGTTGTTCTTTCTGACGATCTTGCAATAAAAGTAACAACGAACTGAACGGTGTTATTACCTAAGCAACGAATGTACTAGTTTGAACTTGCATCTAAAGTAAAGCGGCCTGTGCACGGTCCAACTTATAGCACATCCGTGCAGAGTACCTTTGGATGAGCTCACCCTTCCACGCTAGTAGAAAAGATCCAAAAAAATGTCCCAAGCAGTCCTTTCCACTCGTACTTTCTCGCGGCGTACCAGCGTCCTTATCGCAAGCTTGTAGGATGTTTGCTCCAATCATCATCCAACGCCATAGTTTGTTGGACGAGGAGGACTGGTGTTTGTCTGGAAGTTCAACAACATTGAGTCCTGCAACCCTTTTTACTGCCCACCAAGATTCCTTTATTGGAAAATCGGATCATCGTAGGTCCTACAGGTTGGACTGTGAATGGGTCTCTGGAGAGGTGGATGGTCGGGTGGCGGGCATGGAGATGTGCAGTGCCTTGGCCTTGTGCTGGACGCTTGAATTAGTCAAGCAAAGTTCATATGGCAAAGATTGTTTTATAACGTTTGTGTTGTTATGTAAATCATGTAATTCACTTGTGAAATAATTTCCCGTTTCTTGTTGTTAAAAGATGAGACTAAAGATAAATCAGTATGGCAGGAAATAAACTTAGGTTATGGAAAAATTTAGAATTGTGGATAAAAAAATACTTATTTTTATTTTAAGTTTATTTTTGGCATAATATAAAAATCTAACCAATTATAAATTCATTTTTTCATCTCCGCTTCCGCAAAACATCCCCACCCGTGGATGTCAAGCACTGAACATCCGCATATGCATCCGCATCCGCAAAGATGACCCAGTTACAATCCTTCTCTAAACCATAGTGACACATTTGTTCTGCAACTGTAATTCAGGGTTCAGTTGTTGTTCAAAGTTGGTGTTACAGCTCGGAATAAAGTTCTAATTATTTCTGAATGGTTCTTTTAAGAACTTTAAGCTGGTTTTAAATCGGGATATTTGAACATCCCGTGATGGGTGTCTGTCTGGTAGATAAAGTTTGATCGTGTTTTTTAGCTCTTTCAGACTACGCTATTATAGCAGTACAGATAGTTATGCCTGAGAACAATCAACTCCAAACACAATACCATCACTACTTTCAATAGGTTAGCAGTGATAATGACGTCTGGTGAATCTGTGATAAGGAGCGATTGATCTAGGCTGATTCGGCCATCCAGATTTTTGTTTTCCGTGATTTCCCTGAATCATCCTAGGAGAATGGCGGGATGGTTCCTTTAAAAGGCCATGCCGAAATTACTTGACATTCCTTGCTTCCAATCTTTTCCCGCCTCTAATGACCTCGATATAAACAAGCCATAAGTCTCAATGCAAAAAAAAAAAGTCCTGGAAAGAATGTTCCCCTCTTTCGACTTTTGCAATCCATGCTTTGTGGAAGCGAAATATTCTAGATAGCTTGAATTCCATGTAAACTAGTAGATGATTTAAGTGTCTATTTTGGCAGTTTCAACGCAGAGCAACCTCTGCCACCCATAGTTTATTGAATTGCGGACTAGAGATGTAGGTGAAGTCAAACCTTGGATATGTGTTGAGTGGGGGAAGCAAATTAGTAAGTTTCACCAAGTGTCACTTGCAGTCGAAAGCTGCAGACAATCAATGACACTGGAGATGATGTGATTCTTGTTGAACGTCAGTTGCTACCACTGTATACAGTAAATTCCTGCCACCTCGACTATGTTTTTGCGGACATCATTTTCGTTCTTGGCACGTTTTTGCGTCTAGACTTGAAATCAGGTGGGGCCGGCGTCCGCCCTCCAAACCCGTTGGTTATATAAAGTTTGACCGCGACCGGTTCCACCTGGTGGCTGAACCTGTAGGCTCGGCCGCTTAGCGGCTTGCAAACCAACATACCAAACACCGGCGTTCACAATGATTAGCGAGATTTATACTCGCTGCACGCTTGTATCTCCTGTCAGATCGAAAACGTGAGAGCTTATCTTGATTCGGCATTTCTCTATCTACATCTGAACTTCAGTGTCAGAGGGTGATTGGCACCAAACCGCTTATTAGGTTCGTGTACGTGCAGTGGTGCTATATTTTGTGGCAGTTTCCTTGTCAATGTTTAAGAAGGCCTATCACGCGACGTACATGGCTTGTCGTGGGTAGCAGTCCATTTTTGTTTTTTACTCGGAGGTAAATTGTCTTCTAGCTAACTACTCTCTTCTTCTGTAAAGCCGAACCCGCATGGCCGATCGTCGATAATAGTTTGTCACTCGCGGGTAAATTGTCTCCTGGCGAATTTCTGTTGTAAATCCAAACCAGTTCCGTTCTCTCTAGCAGTTTTAGTCTGCTGCAGGGAGTATTTGTAACTTTTCCCTTCTTAGCCCTCGACATTTTCACAAACAAGTAAGCCAAGTGTTTACAAATTTGGCTCCGAGTGCTCAGTAGTGCAATTTATCAAATTGTAGCTAGTAATCTAGCTCGCAATGTTTAATATTCTTAAGCAATCAAAATAACGGTCACTAACGTGTGGACGGGGCTCATATAACTCGAGGCGTGCACTTAATAGTGCAAAACAGAGCCATCTTCAGCAACATAACGCCAAAAGTGCAAGAAAAGAAGGGGAAAATCATGTGTGCATTTTCCTCTATACAGCAGTACTTCAACCTCTCCTTACAGTTAATCGATTATCGACCTATAGCAATTTGTAAGGAGTGTTATTATGTTACACAACTTTTCACAGCAGTACAACGCGCTAACCGAAACTACAGGTGTTCACCGTATTCACGTAAAAAAGAATGTGTTATAGGACGAAGGACAGAAGCGAGAAAATCGTCTCTCTTTCTTTTTACAGGAATACTCCAATTTTTTTTTATTCTCGATGCGGCCAGCAGAGGACTACATGCCATCAGCCCACTATTTTTCACAGGTAGCCAGTGTGAATCATGAAAGGGGGAAGCACCTATATCCTGCCCGAATTCTAACCGGGTTGTTAGAATGGCGTACTGAACCTATGGGAGGAAAGTGAATGATAAAATATGTTTACGAAACATATAACATTTCGTATTCTCAATTTTTATGAATAATTGTCATACCAATGCAACTGCCAATGCACTAAAATACAATAACCACTCAACATTCGCAGAACACCTAATATAGCATAATCACCAGCCCACAAACATAGAGACAGACATGCAAATACTAACCATTAATAATAGCAAATCACAATTACAAACATTTCAGTAAAACTACCACATTCACAAATCACTGGAAGAAGAAAGGAACATAATAAATGAATACATGACCATTGTGGATGACGACCACATGTTTGAAGTCGGCTACCCATTCTACCTCCAGTGCATCAATGAGAGCCAGCGGCACCGCATCAAGGCACTGCGGTCTACATTCCAGGAGCTCGAGAACTTCCTCGCCGAGAAAGGAGGGCCATGGACCATCGAGCTAAGGGTGCGAGTCTGGAGCAGAGTGTACGTCTGGGAAATTCCCAGCACAGCCAAGCAAATGCGTCGTACACTCTGCAACCAGAAGTACTCGCGCCTCGCCAGGCCGGTCATCGATGAAGGGAAGGACTGGTCGCAACGAGTACCATTCCCCTGCATCTTCGCCGAGACTTCGACTGCGACCGGTACTTCGAAGAGCTGTACTATAGGCTCTTCGCGTCGCCGGCACCAAGCGGGAGAGTGGGACCGTCGCCCACCACTCCAAGCAACGAGGGGATCACGGACCAGCCACCCAGCCACGAAGGGGCACTGGACCAGCTACTGCAAGCGGTCCCACCAACATACCACGGCGCCATGAGGGGCGTGCTCCACTAACTGGCCACCATCCCGACCAGCTCCTGGCCGGCACTCGCCGGATACCTAGCAACCAGCCCCAGCCAGGATAACATAAAGTCGGCCGTGGAACGTCTTGGCAGCCAGGAGCCGGACAACACACCGTGCCACGCCCAGCCGTCGACCAGTGCTCAGATCCCAAGACTGACACCCTGCAGCCAGCCAGGCAGGCCACCAAGAAGCAGGCTAGGCGACCCCGCAAGAATCCAGCCGCAGTCATTCAGTATTTCCGCTGCCAGCGCTACTGGCACCTGGCAAAGGACTGCCGCAGCCAAGTACGCTGCGTACGATGCGGTGAAAACCACAGCGCCACGGTTTGCCCACGACCGCGTGATGCCACGCCAACGTGTGCGAACTGTGGTGCTGACCACGCCGCCTGCTACGGAGGCTGCCCAGAGAGGAAGCCTCTTCATGCCGAAGGGAGAAGGAAACCACCTCAACCCAGCAACACACGTCCTACAACAGGAACCGAGGGGAGGACAGACCTCCAATCCAACAGGACCACTCACGATCAACAGGCAAGCCGGCAACCCAGGACCACCAGCTGGCAGTCATCGCATCCGCCGACGGGAACAACATGCTGTCCACAGCAGAGGCGCTGCGACCACGCAGAAACACAAGGCAACCAGCTAGGGAGAATCGTCCAGCTGCTTACGCAGCTGATCACGGCGATGAACCCAGCTATCATACGAACCCTATGGGGGTTTCAACTTAAGGGCGCCCTAGGCGCCCACAGTCATTTTTCCCCCAAAAGAGCAATTAAATAGCGTCCCCAAACAAACACTTCCATACAGAGACACATAAGGTAGAGCTACTTCAGGTAGCGGGGCCTCACAAACATGCCGTTGAGGCAGTGACACACACACAAACACAAATAAAAAGACCACAAGAGATTCAGAAATTTCAAATAAAGCGCGCAAAAAAAATATCTGCATTTGAATTTTCTATCTGTTTTTGTTAATTTGCTTTTTGTATGTTTGATTATGCTATTGTAATTCTAATAAATAAATAAAAATGTGTGAATTTTTATCGCCTTTTTATTCACTATAACAAACTTATTTCTTACCTACGGCCCGAAATTACGCTCTCTGCTAAGCAAAGGTTGCCCATGCCTGCACTAAACAAACGTGAGCCATCAGAAATCGATATACTACAGTGCAGCGAAAGTGCTACGTAATTATTCTTAAAGATGCAACAAACACCTGTGATGCAAACTGTTACTACAGACACAACTGCTGCTGAAATACTGTACAGTTACAAGCAAATGTGTGCAATAAAAAATGTAAGTAAGCTTATATCTGTATATACAACAATTTTCATGTGTAAATTGTAGTATTAGGGCAAATTTAATTACATGTATAAACACCCAACAGACAGAACCGCTGAAGATGTTTCAGAGAATCAAGTGAAACGCGTTCGGGAAATGAAACAACAAATTCAATTGCACTGGCGTGACAATTATCCATAAAAATTGATCCTTCGCAATTGAGGAAATGGCCCACAATATCCAGATATCGTATTCTGTATGATAAGTATATTTTTTGTTTGTGAAATGTGTAGGTGGAGACTGAGGACAGTTGCAGCATTCACTTAGATGATTGCGGGGAAACACAGCTATGAATCGCAAGCAGAACAGCCAGGACCCGAACCCAGACCCTTTGTACCTACCCAATCCAGCGTGCGGCGCCTTAACACACTGAGCCACACTGGCGGGTTATGCTGCGATTATACGAGTTTATGCTTAACTTTCTTTCTAAGATTTATCTGCCAAACCAACGCTCTAGTTATTCTACTCGTCTTTGACGATACGTCTTTCGTGAGAGTAATGCTTAGCGAGTGTAACAGTGATAACAAATATAATTCTTACAGACAAATAGGGGCCTACTTACATGTATATTAAACTGCACACAGTTATAAGAAGTGAAAAGTATATTTTGAATTTGTTTTTTTACACCGTTTGTTGAAACGCTGAGGACTAACTCCATTGTGTTTCAACAACATCTGACGATATCCTGACCTCGTCTATCCGTTCAGACAAATGCATAAATGTACAAAACCCACCTGTAATAAACTACATACAATTACAACACAATTCAAACATATTTTGAAGTAAACAGGTTTTTGTGAAGTGCTGAGCATTAATTGCATTGCATTTCAGTAACATTATGACGCTGTCCCAAAGCAGGTTCCGTATGAATTTATCGATCAACAACTGAGTCCATCTCTTTTTATGTATAACTGACTGTGGCGACCACTTCGTCACGCGGAATTTGAGATTTTTACTGTTAATTCACAGGTAAACTATCATTGAAATATTGGCCACGTAGGGCAACGCAAAGAAGCAGTCCTGATTTTCTGTTTTCTTGGATCTCCTCCTGTTATTCTAAATTTATATTATATGCAATGCTTTAATCACGTTTCAGCGCATAGTTTCTTTCTATCTCTCCTTGAAATTACTACTAAGGTAGCATCCATAAACTACATGGATTCGGTCTAGGGGGGGGGGGGGGAGGGGTTGGCTCAAAAGCTACGCTGAGCTACGTGGGAAAAAGGGGAGTTGAGCCAGACCACGTAGCTATTATTTGTCACAGTCAAAATGAGGTACAGAACATAAAACAGCAGGTGAAAATTTATTTCCGTCATTTAATTATCTCTGTATGTAATTTATGACAATCTCACAAGAGAAAACAGTAAAAATGTCTTCTGGAATCAATAAGGGGAAAAGCTGCGTGCTACGTGAGTGAGAAAGGGGGGGGTAGAGGCAAAAGCCACGTAGCTATATGTGTGTGTGTGTGGGGGAGAGGGGGGGGGGGGTTCACAGGAGATCAAAATGAAGCTATGTGGTTTATGGACGCTCTCTAGTTGGGAACGTTTATGTTTTTTGATAACACAAACACACTTCAACCAACCATTTCAAATGCCACCTGTCATCAAAGATAGCACCAAGTAGAGCACAGAAACATAAATACTTTAAATTTAATAATTCCCGAAACGTAAACAAAACATGCACTCTATGGAATAATTAAAAACACAGTTCAAAACAGACATTAAATTTGATAATAATTCCAAACCCGTCGTTAATACTGTGTAATCAGGCCAGTAAATTGTTGGGTTGTCACATTTCATATTGAACAGAAGCTATGAAAAAATTTATAATGTTCCAGTTAAAATTACACGACAAAGCAAACCCTAACTCTCAGAGAGATATGACACGAAATAGAATTTCATGTAAGTAAAAATTAATTTCAACTATATTCCACACTGTTCCCATAGTGAAATTTGGTTGACAAGATGTACAAATATCACACAAACTCTAAAAATGGAATGAAACACGTACGGTGAAAAAATGAAAATAGACGAAAATTCAGTAGCATTACACTCTTGGCTCGACGCTGGAGAACTGTAATGGGTCTGATCATGACCACTGAGGGCAAGACTGATGTTCCTCTCGTGATGACCAATTAAAAACGTCATTGAGGCAGACTATGTTATTTAATAGGGTTCCGTCCGTTGTGAGAAACGGAAATCCTATGGTTTCGTCCGTCTGTCACACACTCGTAATATTTGAGCCCGTTAACGTCTTAATAACACTAACAAGATCATAACATAAAACTTGGAAACATCGTGGCGAGTGGGAATAATTATAGCGGGTTTAGTAAGCGATTGAAGCAAAAATTTTCTTTGGTAATCTTCAAGTGTGGCGCAAACTCTCAAAATGTATGGGGTTTCCATTTTATTGCATGATCGATTTTGTAGGCTTTAAGCGAAAAACCATGAAACAAAGATATCATACAGCCTATTCTACTCCCCCTTTATTTCCGAAGTTAATTATTCTAAAATTATTAGAAAATTTAAAGTGATATGCAGCTTGTTAAAGTTTACTGTAGTGATACTCCTGATGTTTATGGGTTTCGTTGAATAATTAAATGAGTGTTTCTGGCAGATTTGATACTTCATGGCGCAATTTTTTTCATAAATAGTCATGTGTATCACTCCATGGAGAATTTCGTTAATGGAATAATAAATAAGGCGTGAAAATACGTTTTTTAATATTATTAAAATACTTCCAAGGCCTACAATAATTTTTTACAACTGTTTTCATGCTTTATTTATATATACCATCTGAAACGCAATGTCTCAAAACAGATAATGAACTCTACTTATATGGTCAAGGATTGTTTTTCCTTTGTTATGAATTGAGTTTGATGCACAATTTGAGAAGGGAATCCTTAATTGCGCAAGAATAGTTCACACTCGATAGTGCTAGTTCTTTTGTTGTTCGGTCTTTGATAGCGACATCATTAAAACGAGAGTGGTTGGTGAGTAGTAACGGTATGGTCTCGCATTCGGGAAGACGTGGGTTCGAATGCCCATCCGGTCATCCAGATTTGGGTTTTCCATCGGTTTCCCAAATCGCTACAGGCAAATGATGGGATGGTACCATTAAAAGTTCATGACAGAATTCCTTCCCATTCCTTCCCTCCTTTCTTTTCTCGCTCCTAACGACCACGACGTCGACGAGGCGTGGAGCCTGAATTAAGAAAAAAAGACATCTTTAAAGTCAGGATAGTTCTGTTCGTCAGGAACATGAAGGAAAAAAGCAAAAGCATTTGTAAAAACATCAATCTAACATTCAGCTGGAGTGTTTCCAGGAAACCACGAAAAACCGAAATCTCGGATTGACAGTCGAATCCGAGTGCTTGGGCGAACGTTACCACGCACTTACCAGCTTCTGTGGGATATTCTATCCGGAGCCAAGTACCACAAAATCTTCACGTGGTGTTATCTGGTTTCATATGGTGAAGACTTATTACTTCCAACACAATTTTATCTTGATGGTGCATTATAAACTACCCAATCCATCATTCCTACAATTAATTGCTTGCGTAACTCCATCGAAATTGAATTTAACAAATGAAACAGTCTGTAAACGTTCTCACTGGTGAGGCTTTTCAAAAGAATAAAATCTTAACGAAAAACCACTTATCTTGGTGTCACCCGGCTTATTACAAGATCCGCTTAATTCTCTGGTCTTCCCAAACTATGTATCAATTCTGTGACACTTTCGTTAGCACTGTGGTAAGCAATCACGGAACAGGCGAATCTTCTCTGTACTTTCCCTAAACTGTCAATCAGTCCATTGCGAAACGGATCCCAACGGCGCAACAGAAGCCCAAATGTGGACGTACAAGAGTTTTTTTCGCTATCACCTTTGTATGCTCGTTACAATTCTTCAAAATTTGACTTATGAATTGCATTTTAGTATTAACTTTACCTACGATCGAAGTTATATGCTGAATCCATTTCATGTTGCTTTGTACTACAATTCCAAAATACTACAGGGAATCTAATATATCAATAACTTAGCAGTTTACTTTGTTCTTTTGGGCGTTGCCTTTGCACTTTTTGTAGTTTGGCGAAAGTTGCCATTTGTCGCACCATGCCGGAATAATGTCCAGTTCGCGCTAAATTTCTAAATAATTGGCAAAATTCCTTACATCCCCACAAATTACTGCATCTTTCCAGCTCATTTATCATATCAGTTACTGATTACGTTCTGCAGTAATTCCTACAAACAAATCTAGCTGCCCTCCTTTGAACACCCTCGAACTCCTGAATTCGATACACAAAACTTGGATCCCACTCCACCACAATTAAAGCGTTGGTATATAGGTCCTCAACCAGACCTTTACCTCTGGCACAACTTATATTAATATGAAGTACGCCAAAACGGTTCCGTGGTTCGGATTACGCGTTAAACTGTAGGTCCCCTTTACCCCACAGGATTACCGGGTTAGGTTAGGCAGCTACGATAGGGGCGGATTGCGCAGCCGTTAAAAATTCTGTCACCGGGTCATTACGACTACACAAATTTACTCACTTTTTTGTAACGATTTTTAATACAGTTCGCCGGTACATCCTCTCGTCAAGCTCTCCAGTAAGTGGAGGATTTTTAAACCTTTTCCAATCAATTGCCCATTCTGCCCTCCTCAGTTGAGTTTAGTAACAACCGTTATGCCAAAATATTTACAGTTAAGATCTTCAACAGGCAATTCCTTCCGTATCTAATAATCATAAACAACCTTTAATTTTAACCTGGTAAGCGGACTCTTCTTGGAATTTATTTTCATTCCATTTTTGAGTACCTAGCTAGTTATCCTGTTCAGATTCTTCTGTAACTGTTCACAGTCCTCTCCAGTTTTAATCCTATTACATAACAATACTAGCATTTGCCCGCTGCTTTGCGCGCGTGTCCTTTGGTATAATTTAGAAATTGGTAGTCCTTTCATTACCTTCGCGCCACAATATGATGATGGATTCTTATAGAACTCGACGAAACAAATCGAAAGTAAAGAATAATTTTTTTTGATATCTCATTTTGTTCTCGAGATATATTTGCTCAAATATTACGTAGTTAGGCTGATATGCTATCTGGACCAGAAGGGGAATTGGAAGTGCCATAGCTTTATAATTATTTGCGATACCTGTTTTTGAATACATACTTCTCTAGAAAAAGTGGATATAAAAGTAAAAAGAAACGTACTCTAGACCTGATGCGACAGATATTTTACGATGCGGTACAGAATTAATAGTACAGAACAACCATCTCCAATACGTTATTCACGCCAAATATGATATCGAAGTAAAGGAAAATTCTTTCGATATCTAGCCTGGGTTTCTAAATATCTTAATGAAAATATTCCTAAATTCATGACACAGAGGAAAATATTACTTCTTGTCCAGGTCGCCCATCATCCTAATCACATCGCTTTTGACGTAACGTATCTCTAAAACTAAATGTCTCGTATTCTTGCATAAGAATGCTTCTGGCCGCATTTTAACAAATTAACAAAACCTTTGACACACGATATGGCTGGATCTAAGCGAAACGTCGAAATGTCTCGCCTTAAGAAGACATCGTAAAATTGTTGTGCCACGGATTTTTTTTGTTATGATATAGGCCACATTTTGACTTAACCACACAATCTATGTGATACCTACTATATCTCCACTACTAAGCGAAGTCTGGAAAAAATGCATCATCAAATTGCGGCGCCAATGGAAATTTTTCTTCTGGTACAACCAGTGTATTACGGCCGAAAAATCAAGCGAGCTTAAACTATCAAAGAAACCTTAAAACCACAAAATATGTACGAATCATGTAAAATAAGTCAAAATTATGGATAGGTGCATACTTTGTTATTATGCAACGAATATGCTTTATTAAATACATCCGAGGAATTTATTCGCATACTTGCATCTTGAATTCTTAAATTCGTTGTTACAGAGTGCAGATACTATCTTTGGCGTGAATAATGAATTGATTCCATGTTGCTGCCGTCAAAAACTCTATAGCATATTATACGTTCCAACTCTAAGGCGATAAAAGCTACAACTTTACAAAATTAGGGGTATGATGTTTATTTAATAAAATGAACAGTTTATTCTACTCGTTGTGGTTTGAACAGCAGCCAAAATTTGTAAACGCTTTCCTTGTGCGATATTATTACTGAATATTTGCACATAAGAAATACCTGTTAATGTTTATTGTAGGCACCTTTCTTCGAGAATAAGAACTGATTTCTGCATCCATATCACACTTTAGCGGTTTTCATTATATTGTACGCCATTCAGCGAAAATTTGAAAACATGTCATACCAGAGACAAAGTTTGTTAACTGTGAAGGATGTTAATAATCATGGCGACTGTGCTTATGTATTAATGACGCTTGATACATTTCAGTCTCATATTCCGTTAATATTAATGTTTTAAATTTCGGATAACAGATTAGATAAATAGCCAAAGTCAAGAAACGAAACATGATCCAAAAAAAAAAAAAAAAAAAAAAAAAAAAAAAAAAAAAAAAAAAAAAAAAAAAAAAGAATTGTGATTTTATTGTCAGTTTTTCTGCAAGGAGTGAACATCTCAACTACAGTGTGATCTGTATAATTACCGATCTAGAAATGAATTTAAATATTTTCTCCTTCATTCGGTACATATAAGTCATTAGCTATTTCCGCAGATTTTTATTTGGACCATTAGATGTAAAAATTTGAAAACAGCATCCTAATTGCTGTGGTAGTTTCTGCGCGGGTCCTGTTCAAATAAAGAGATACATGCAGCTTGCTTACAGACTTATAATAGTGTAGATGTCATCTCCAAACAATCTAACCTCCGATTTCAACTCATCAGCACAATGATTCTGCAGCCTTATGAAGTTAAGTAGTGCTGGATGGGCCAACCTGGCAAATATTTTTCCCACAATTTTAATTCTGGAGAGAGTTGGCAGTCTTCTGTAGCTCAGCGAAAGCTCTTCACTCGTCTCCATATATGTGACAGAAGTGTGATTTTATTTAGGGTTTCACAGAACTTTCTCCACCCTTGTCTCTCCTTCTCTTTAAGTGTTTTCTTTACACGTGCATGTATTTTCATAAGCATAAAATAGTGCCTCCAGCGTTTTTTATGATATTAGAGAGCCTCATTTCTTTCGTTCATGAAGAGGTTGCAATCATCGTCCCATCACGGAGGAAATGTATGGGAGTACAACTTCCTCGGTTTATTTTCTGGAATCGAAAGACTTGATGCCCTCTTTAAAAATTTAAGTTATAATCCTTCCTTCTGTCATGTGATATAGTGTATTCACCTATATATGTACTTATTGACTAACGATATTTTTTCCCAGTCAGCCATAGCCAAATTCCATTTCTGTGTTGGAAAAAATACTCGTTATTCCGGTCAGCTGCATCTCGAACTAATCAAAATTGGAAGATGATCCGATCCTAATGGTTCCTGGTGAACTTTACAATCATAGAGATTTGTTAATGGTGTCAAAGTTAGAGGAACACTTGTTTACCAACTGTTATTTAGAACTATCAGATTCTCTTCTTCTATTGCTTCCATCAGGATTCGCTCCATCCGATCTGGAGGTTGTATTTTGATAGCTGAAGGTCATTATAGCACTCGCCCCGTGGTTCGAATGCCATATTTTCTGCGTAGGCGTTTGTTTCCGTTGGGCCATCTGATGCGACTGGACTGGATTCTGCGCTAAGGCTGCATGGCGCAGCTGGTCTGGATGCTGCTAATCTTGTTGATTCACTGTCGCATTATGATGATGGTACCGTCGACTGAACAACAGTATGGCATTAATCACACTATGAGGTCTGTGTGGTTTATCTGATTTCGGCGGTGTTGGCTGTAGGCAATCCGACCTATTATCAACTAGGGTATTTTATTTCGATTGAGATCTGTTTGTATGGGGATCGACCGAATAGGCGACAAAACGTTTGAGAGGTTTCCCCTGCAAAATGGATAGGCTGGGAACAATATGTACTCCAGTAACTTGCTTCGCGTAAATGTTCTCCATATCAATCTACCAAGAGTGTTCGAATGTTAGACTCAGATGCGCCATACTGTACTTAATGTGTCTCTGTTTCTAGTATATCGCAGATGATTTTTCTGTTACACAGTGATTGTCGCTACAATGAATGCAGTAGTTTGACCTACTTGGGTGCATACAGTCGACGGGTGTTTGCCTCCACATGACACAGCGAGGCTGACTTCTACATTGATTTCCTATGTGCCCATACCTCAGTCAATTGTAACACATAGTCCCTGAGTATACACACGGATCCACTGCACATTGAGTGTTAAGAAAACGTTACTCTTCACCAACTGTCGTGACACCAGTTGTGTGACGCCATCTTTAACTGTTTACCGCATCATTATATGAACACTGACTACTCTGTAAGAAGATTCACTTTACATAAAAACTAAATTTATAAACTAGTAACTGGTAACTAGTCGAGATAAAGAAATGTTATCACACGATATTTCACATTCACTGCCGCCATTTTCTGGTGTGATAACACTTCGTTATATCGGCTACTTACCCTAGAACATTTTATAAAGGTTTGTTTTCCTCTAATAATTCTACTTTGAAAATCCTTGTGTTCAATTACGTATGATACTTTCTTTCACAAAACAAAAGATTGAAATTTAAAATTTCAGGCACTTGGGATTGAGTTTTAGTAATGCGAGACCATTAGCTGCTTCGGCGAATTTAAGTTCTATCGCAATTCTATTTTTTCCTTTCTTAGTTATATTAATAATATGGAGTGTGGTCTCTGGCATCACCTGACAAATTATTTTACCCACAGCTATTGGGTGAAAACGACTAATGCTAATTAAAAGCTGATCTTTGGTATTCTGTTCCTGTTCAGCCACTATTTGTAGAGCGAAACATGTTCGGCGATTGCAAGATATTCTGCTTATTTTCAGTAAGTGGCTTACCTTGGTTCACTGTTTCATGTTTAGCTAGTTGCTGATCCCTCCAGTTGTCATTGTCATTATCAGAGACATTATCGGCATTTTCTATGTCGAATCCCTACTGAATTTCCCTACTGACATCCATTTCAAATTGAATTAGTTCTGTACGCTATGTTGGATTAACCACTATCCTGTTGTCCATAACTGTTTTGTTCTGTTTAACTAGTATTGCCTCTATAAGTGTATCACTTTCAATCAGATGCTTAGCTTTTGTTGAAATGTTCTTAGGGGATGTCCATTAATTACGTGAGATGTTTTTTCCGGAATTCCGGACCCCCGCTCTGTCTAGTGAGATCTGGTCGAACCCCCCCTAAGATGACTATGACGTCAAATTTTGATAGGACCCCTCCCCCTCCCTCCCTTGCTAATCGACCTCATAATTTTTTGAGACTTTTATCTCTCTGAAGTCGAAATGAGCGTCGTTTGTGGACCCTTTTTTTTTTAAGCTCTACAGTCTACATCTACATCTACATCTATACTCTGAAAATCACAAATACTGTGGGTGGCAGAGGTTGCTAAGCACCAATCCTAATTCAGTGCGTTCCAATCCCGAACAGAACGAGGAAAGAAGGAACACATACTGTAAATGTATCAGTACTGCATCTTATTTCTCAAATCTTATCCCCTCTGCCATTGCGACCTAAATAGGTTGCACTCATAACTTAAAGATTTTCGCATATTCTCCAACAAATTTAACCGAAAACGACGTCGTTTGTCCGCCAAACAATCCCAGCCCAACCCACGAATCAGCTCTGTGACACTTACGTAAGGACTCTAACTAGCAGTCACGAATCGAGCGGCTCTTCTCTGTACTTTCTCTAATGTGTCAATCAATCCCTTGCGATACGGATCCCAAATTCCACAACAGTATTCCAAATGCGGACGCACTAGTGTTTTGTACGCTATTTCCTTTGTGTGGGCACTACAACTTCTCAAAATACGACCTATAAATCGTAGTTTAGAATTAGCTTTGCCTACGACGGAAGTTATGTGTAAGTCCCATTTCATGTTACTTTGTACTGTTACACCAAAATACTTCAAGGAATCCACAGTGTCAACAACTGAATTCTTAACTTTGTACTCGTGAGCAAACGGGGTCTTTTTATTACTTATTTGCATTGCCCTGTACTTTTTGCAGTTAAGTGTGAGCTGCCATTTACGACACCATTCCGAAATAACATCCAGCTCGCGCTGAATTTCTAAGCAATCGTCAGAGCACCTCACTTCCCTATAAATAAGTGCATCATCAGCAAAAAATCGCATCCTGCAATTAACGTTGTCACCGAGATCGTTTATAAAAATTAAGAAATGAAGTAGTCATATTACACTTCCTTGAGGAACGCCCGAAGTAACATCTAGCTTAGAAGAGGCTTCCCCGTCAACAACGACATACTGTGACCGACCAGTTAGAAAATCGCGTATCCATTCGCAAATCTGATCAGATATACCGTACGCTCGAATCTTCGCCAAAAGTCCATTGTGTTGAACAGAGTAAAAAGCTTTCTGAAAATCCAACTTGTGATCCTGCATCAATAACTTTCATTACGTCACGCGAAAATAGAGCCAGTTGCGTTTCACGTGATCGGTTCTTCCAAAATCCGTGTTGGTTTGCTGTAAGTAACTCGTTTTTATCTAGAAACTTCATAACGTTAGAGCATATGACATGCTCCAGAATTCTACTGCAAACAGTTGTTAGAGATATAGGTCGATAATTCCTAGGACCTCTTCGATCTCCTTTCTTGAAAACGGGAATAACCTGCGCTATTTTCCAGTCAGAAGGTACTGTTCTTTCTTCTAAAGATTTAAGAAATATATCAGACAGAAATGGTTCTATTTCTTCCGCGTATTCCGAAAATACTCTTACTGGTATATAGCATTGGGACCCGGCGCTTTCCCCCACATCAGGAACTTTAATTGCTTTATGATACCTACACTATCAATTTGTACTGCATCCATCTCAAATTCTACACGCCGTGGAAAAACAGGAATGTTTTCCATGTTTTCGTCAGTGAAAGAATTTTGTCGCGGCTGTCATCAACTTCCCGACCGTCTTGTAGTACAACTGGCATATTGTTGTCACAACCACTTACTTTTTTTTTTACATACGACGAAAATTTCTTTGGATTTTCGATGAGGCTCTTGGAAAGTGAGTTGCAACGAAAGTCATTAAAGTCCTCGCGCATGGCATTGTAACAGGTAACGTTTCTAAATCACTCATATACATCGTCCTTCTTGAGCGTGCATGTATCTTTCTTTGCTTTTTAAGTAACCGTTTAACTTCACGTGTATACTACGGGGGATCGTTCCCATCTCTGATTGTCCTTTTCGGTATATGTAAAATCCATACCTTCCCTGACTATATTCATGAATCGAAGCCGAGCCTCTTCCTTCTTTAAAGGTAATATAATTTTCCCTTAAAAAACGTTGTTAAACTCTCCTTTGGGGCCTTTTTGAACCTGTAAATAACCCTTTCTTTTTTATTTTTGCGTGCGGCTGTTAATTTTACTGTAGCAATTACAGCTTTATGATCACTTATTCCCGTGGTGGTAGAAATGTCCATGAATAATTCAGGCCTATTTGTAACGAGAATATCTAAAATGATTTCGTTATCGTTGTGACACCGCGTTGGTTCAGTAACGAGTTGCTCAAGATTAAGATCTTAGAAAAGGTCAAGAATAATCTCACAGGATGTTTAATCCCTGCCACCAGTAACGTGGGCGTAATTAGTCCAG
>CM061919.1:78375267-78626814 GCA_031002005.1 Vandiemenella viatica
TTCAGATTATACATATGAAAGTTAATTAAAACAATTTCAATAATAAATAAATAAAATAATGGCTTTGCACAACTAAAGAAAATGAAAATAAAAGCTGACTATAAAGGCAATGAGTAGTAAAATGTCGTAGGGTCACGACCAATAACGGAAACAGAATTAAGTCTCTGGCGGTAAATAGTTTGTGGAATTTTTTTACTGAGCAACGTGGCTCTATTGTTCGGACAACTGATGTGTACCCCGAGTAAAACGAAAACAAGTTAGGATTTTCTATTGAGATGGTAATAAGGGGATTACAATGGAAGCACGGAGGATGGAATAAAATCTTGATCACTTTTTTTTTTTCTTTTTTTTTTAACAGTTTAACATCCTTTTTAACAACGTGGTCTTTAGAGACGGAAAGGATGGGGCAAGGAATGGGAAAGGAATTCGGCCATGGCCTTTTGAAGGAAGCATCCCGGCATTCACTGGAGTGATTTGGGGAAACCATGGAAAACCCAATCTGGATGCCCGGACGGGGATTCGAACCGCCGTCCTCCGAATGCGAGGCCAGAACGCTACCGTTACACCACCACGCTCGGTTCTTGATCACGCCCCTTGTATGAATATATTGGAATAGTATGAGAAACATTACGTGTATGAGATACAGAAGTTTGATGAGAGTACTATACAGCGCAGCTAGATTTTTGTGTGTAGGTTAGCACAGAACACACGGATAATGAGTGTGATGAAAACTGTGTTTAGGTCTGAATCAGTGTTGGGTATGCATTAATGCAAAAGGGGCAGTGATGCCTTTGGCAGATACTGCAAGAATTAGGAACAGTATGTGCAGGAAGGTAGGATCATAAATTGTCGCATGACTTCTGCCATAAGAAAGTGTGAAAGATTTTCTTTGCAGATTAGAGACTCAGGCAATGAAATAAGTTACCAAGAATATGCTGAAACAATGGGATGATTTAAGGAATATAAATGATCTCCCACATATACTAGGTGATAATGAACACATGGTGCTCTTTGCAGATGATACCAGCATATCGTTGAAAGACCCATCAGCACAAAACCTCGAAAACACAGCAAATGATGCTATAAAGAAAATTAACAGGTGGTTTAGTGCCAACAAACTAATACTTAATGTAGAAAAGACACAGTTACTTCAGTTTGTTACAAAAAATAAAACAAAGGACAGCTATAATGTGATATCAGAAGGAAAAGCAATCAATGAAAGTAATTTCACAAAATTCCTGGGTGTATGTATAGATAACAAATTGAACTGGAAACAGCATATTCAACAACTTCTTAAAAAACTGAATTCTGCAACATTTTCACTTAGGGTAATATCTAGAATAGCTAATATAGAAACCAGAAAGTTAGTATATTTTGCATATTTTCATTCCCTGCTCACTTATGGCATCTCATTCTGGGGAAACTCGTCACAAGCACAGAGGGTATTTAAATTGCAAAAACGTGCTATAAGAACTATTTTGGAGCAAGCCCACAGACGTCGTGCAGAAATCTATTTAAAAACCTGGGTGTACTAACAATGCCAGCACAATATGTATACTCTGTACTATCATTTGTAGTGGAAAATCCTGAACACTTCAATCTTAATGCTGACATACATAGCCATAATACTAGGAATAAATATAATATTCACAAGGATTACAAATCACTGTCAATTGTACAGAAAGGGTTAACATTTACTGGAGCTTCCTTATTCAATGTCTTACCAACAGAAATTAAATGTTATCTACAAAAACCCAACTACTTTAAGTCCAAACTGAAAGAGTTTCTGCTTCAGAATCCATTTTACTCTGTAAAAGAATTTTCTTCTTGGAATTTGGTAACTAAGAATGACTGATAAAATAGTATATATGGTGTATGGAAGGGAAAGGTGACAAAGTTGTCCACAATTACTAAAATGATATATGGTTTTTCTTTCTGTTGAAACTTTTGACAAATGAAGTAATTACACTGTTTACAAAATTTCACTCATATATAGTAACTAACATGGGATAGCATGCACTCAAAAACTGCTGTAAAAAATTATGATACTAACAGTTTTTAAGTAATTGACTGCTTATGAGTTGTGGTAACTGGTTGGTAAGAAAATAACTGGTTGTTAGATGCTGGTAACAAGTTTATACACTGTTCCACATAATAAGTATTAACTAACTCGGGATTGTATTTGTAGATTACAGGAAATATTGGTTATACTAATGGGTCATAACTAACTTCTTGTCAATATATAATATTATCAATTATATAGTAATATTGACATTACTAATAAGTGTATGTACTGTTCCACATCCCCGAGATTATTCTCACATGGGATCAAAGTGAACATATCTATCTATCTATCTATCTGTCTATCTATATGTGCGTAAAACAGACGTATTGGCGTAACGATATGGCCATGGCTACTGAAGCATAAGCTCCATCCCAATTGACAGTTAATAATTGAATAAAGTAATACTTTCATTAAATCTCCCATGGCGTTTGTTCATCATCGCAACAGATGACCAATGCCACAGATACTTCTTGTAGCTGAAACATTGGGTTAATGTAAATAAAACTCACATTTAATCTATAATGGGATAAACACTTCCAGTTTCTCATCTAGACTGTGGCTATGTTCCTTAGTAGATAATATACCAAACGGAGAGACGAACATTACGAGCTTTTTGGAAGCAGGTTACCCTAGTGAATCATACAGCAGATGTTGTTTCTCGTCATTAAAACCTCATCTAATGTGGTGTTCGGTTGGGAACACGACCTTCGACAACAGAAGCGTACCCACACCACTTGTTATAAGTTGTGTTGTACTACGTATGGCACTTTGAACACTGCTTTCCATGCTGCTCCATACATTGAAATTAACACGGTCCTCTCTCTTCTCTGAGAAACGATCTGCTTGCATGTTAACAAAGACTGACGTTTCACTGATGCTTTTCTCCGTTCTGCGATAATACTAATGGATAATCCATGAGTGGTGAGACAAAAACAGATTACTCTGGCCTGACTGACCGACATTTAGAATTTGAAGCTCATTTCGCCTCTTTACTAGCTGGAGCTACAGTATAACGTGGTATCCCAACCAGAGAACCTCTTAGCGTGAAGATGATAGAATTAAATAAAAGTAGTAATACAATTTTAAAATACCTAGTTTAATTTACGGGCAAAAATTGACAGAAGACATCTAAAAAAACATTATCGTTCAATTATGATTTCCGTCAAAGGGGACGTCCATTAATTAAGTTAGATGTTTTCCGGAATTCCGGACCCCCCCCCCCCTCTCTCTCTCTCTGGTGAGACTTCGTGAGATGTGGTCTGACCCCCCCCCCCAACCGCTCTAAAATGACGTGAGATTTTTACGGAGACCCCCCCCCCTACTAATCGAGCTCGTAACTTTTTGAGACCTTTTTTTAGGTCTCTTGCTCCCAAGGGTGGCTATACTCCCACTTCGACGAAATACCTCCTCCCCCACTGAAGTCGACTTTCTCGTCCTTTTAAGACTTTTTTTTTTAGCTCTACAGAACTAGAGTTTCAAAACCTCACGCGAGATTTCCGTTGACCCCCCTCCCCCTAGGTGTGGTTTCGTGAGATTTCACCGGACCCACCCCCTTTCTATTTCACCTCACGTAATTAATGGACACCCCCTAATAAAATTTACAGAATAAGGAAATGTTATTAAAACCAATTTATGTTGTCAAGTAAACAGTTGTTTTCATTCATTTATGTTTATTTCATAAAGTTACAAATCCAGTGGTATTAACATGACAAGTGTTTTCTGAATGATATGAACAAACAGTTTCGTAAATAGTTTTAATCGACTGCGTAGCAAAAGATGGTTTCTAATATCTGAATCTGAAATACTTCCGACATCACTGATGTAACTACAGTCAGTTTGTGAGTAAATAACTGATGTTCTGTTACTTCTGAGTCTTCAGTGAAAAACTTTCGTCTTAGCAAAACATTAATTTTTTCTCTTTTCTTGCTACTGTTCAACAGACATCTCAGAAAGAACTTTCTTCCATAACAGTTACTACATGACAAAGGAATCTCTTATCAACTTAGTGCATTTTCTCTAAACCTTTAAAGCATAATAATAAGATCTCTTTTGTGTATTTATGGTACGATGACTCAATAATTTAGATGCTTACCAACGAGGCCTCAAAGTGATTTTTTTATTTGCTATTATGATTTTTTCTATGATGTATATTATAACGCTTCATGGTTCGAATTCTACCTTTACCTATGGATTCACTTTACCCGAGAGAGTTTCTGATTTTAGTCATGTATTGTAGCCACTTCAGAGGCGGAAAACGTCGTTAATTGAAACTACGTCACCCCAACAGTCAAACTGTCTTTCAGAGTCTCCCTGCCAATAATTTTGACGTTTTTATTCTTTTTTTTTTGTTTTTAATGCTTCATCGACGGCTAAGGTCATTTGAGGCGGGATGGGACTGGGTACAAGGAACGGAAAGGAATTCGGCCATGGCCTTTTTGAAGGAAGCATTCCGGCATTCGCCTGGAGTGATTTAGGAAAACCATGGAAAACAAAAATCTGGATGCCCGGACGGGGATTCGAACCCGCGTCCTCCCGAATGCGAGGACAGAACGTTAACCATTCAACCACCACTCTCGGTGTATTTATTGGTTTTTAATTATTACTTACAAGAAAATTATTTTACAGAAAGGTGAAAGGAGTATTAAATCTCAATGTTAATGCGTTTCTCAATAATCTGTTTATCTAAGTAGTATCGTCAGAGAAGCAAATTTAAAACCTTTTTGATCTGGAATCTTTTTTAACATCCTTCGCTTCAAATATAACTATTGTAAGGAGATGCGTAAGAAATTCACGTACAGTACATTGTTCCATTTCGTGTTTATCTCGTTTGTGCCCACTTCCTGAAGACTCATCTCCGTATTTTTAGCTCAGCGACAGCGAATTTCCCGGAAACTTCTGGAAACAAAGTCCCGTGGAATGCAGATAAGAGACTCGACTTTGTGTTCTGCTAGAATAATTGAGAAAACAATGTCAATTTTCAGATCAATGTTGTTCCGAATTCAACTATACTTTTGAGAACAATTTTGATCGTTAATTCAATACACCGTCAGAGGACTCTTATAAAAGCCATCAACTGGTTATGGTTGAAGAGTATACCCATCGTGCTAAGTATCTCAGACAAAGCAAAACTATCATCAAAATTTGTCAAGCAGCTTCCTTCAAAGCATGAAATTCTACTCGCTATATTCATGTTGATTCCACCATCTACTTCGCTGGATTTTCTCCTCGTCTTTTTGTCCTTACGATCATAGTAAGGGCCAACATGTATGAGTAGATTTGCTTGCGAGTCTCAACTGTAAAACTCATGTAAGATTAATTAATGTCAGAGACCGTCCAAAAAACATCTTAGAAACCACTGATCATAAGGAGAAACAAAGCATTGCAGATGAACATTTTGCTAGTTATTCAGCTATCTCAAAGGATTTAATTTAATTTAATTGCAATGGAGCACAGGCTCCGGTGGCAATTTCCCTACACACCCATCTTCCCCCTATCCTGCACCTCAACTTAGCATTCAGAAAGAATGGTGACTCAATTATATGCATTATTGAAGCAGTTCAGGTAAATATACCAAGGAACCCACGGTTTACTGGTTTACTGAAGTCTGTATTGGAAGAAAACATATAAAAACTATAATTACGATGGTCAAAGTTTCTATCCAAACCATCTCTATCACATCCGAGTAACGGACGCGAAAACATATCCATTCTATCCACTAGAAACGCGGGATCTTAATCAGCCTTTGTTCTAGGCATCAATGACAACGCATTCATTTCTACAAACGCCTGCCAAACATCTTGGTGGTTTCATGATAAATATCTTCAAAGTCAGAATATGTCGGTCCACACATCAGTTATCCAGCTAATTCAAAATATGAAGCTGATGATTTAAAAGGCTCAGCTTCATTTTAAAACTTTTTTCCTTTCTCTGACTGTCAGTATTACTAGCAGCAATCCTTCGACACGGACACGTTTACAATATTCTAAAAACGTATTACGCTATTTACTGTAACATTTGCGCAGTCAATGTTCGCTTATTATTTTTCGCAACTACCAGATTTTTTTTATAACTTTAAGGAAATTCCACAGATTTTCAAAGATATGACTTTGTTGTCTGGAGATCGATGACAGCAGTTAATAGCTACCTGGATAAAGCGGGCTAAACGCTACACTAAAACTGGAACACAATGCGGGTACAAAGGCCATGGTAGGTGAGAAGAATTGTTAGTCTAATTGTTATGTAGTTTATAAAGTTTTCTATTGAGTTTTTCCTTTAAGAATGCAGTTTAAATCCGTTTTTTTTTTTTTTCCTTCGGGCTTTACGCCTCGTTTATGTCGAGGTCATTAAAAGCGGGTGAGGATCGGGGGGGGGGGGAGGGAGGGGGGAGGAACGGTGATGGCCTTATGATGGAACAATTCCATACTTCACCTGGAGTAATCTGTGGAAAACATAGAAAAACGAACTGGATGGCTCGATGTGGATTTGACCCCGCCACCACCCTAACGCCATGCCCGAGCGTTGTCACTCACCGGGTTCTGTAAGTTTAAGTCATATTACCAACGTGGATACCTACTTGTTCGAAAACAGTATCCAAAATTAATATGTATATTGTCACTTACTCGAAGATGTATATTCGACTATTGGTTTGACCTGAGATATCCACATTATCAGAGACGCGTTACGATGTCACCACAGCCTTGTTTCGCCGTGATATCATATCGGGCGGGTATGACTGGCTTATAGCTGTTGACACAGACGTTTCTTGGCTTTAACTCATCTGTTTCTTGTTTACTGTAAGGCGCATTTGATGAGTGTAACCTATGGCACGTAGTATGATGAATAGTTAAAATCTTACAATTTTGTGATTAAATAGTATGGAATAAATATACAATACTTTTATAAACCGGAAGAATCTATGCATATAGAAAGCAAATACCATGAAACCCCCTTTTGGGAGCGTGCAGAAACTACGTGGCTCGGTCCAGATGAAGGGGGGAGGGGGAGAGGGACGGGTTAGCCGGAAGACTACGCTGAGCTATGTGTCACATAGCTTTCCTTTCATAACATTTTTAACAGTTAAAATGAGGAACAGAACACACAACAGTATGTGAATATTTATTTCCCTTAGTTAATTATCTCCGTATGTAATTTACAATAGTCTGACAGGAGAAAACAGTATAATATTTCTTCTGGAATCAAAAGGGAAAAAAAAGCTACGTGCTACGTGAGGGGGGAGGGCGGAAGCAAAAGCCACGTAGGGCTTTCTGGGGGGAGGGGGGGGGGTTCACAGGAGGCCTATGACGTCACTCAACATGGCACACTTAAATTGCTAATTGTACTCGCATTCTGTTGAAGTTTTAGTGTAGCGTTTAATCAGCTTTATCCAGGTAGCTATGAACTCCTATCATCGATCTCCAGACAACAACAGTCAAATTTTTGAAAATCGTGAAATTTCCTTAAAATTATAAAAAATTTGGTAGTTGCGGAAAGTAATAAGTGAACGTTGAGTGCGCAATTATAACAATGAATAGCGTAGTACGTTTTTAGAATTTCACGTCTATAAAAAATTTTGTAACAAAATCAATACATTCCTACTACGATTGTCTGTCCACAGATCCATTTAATGTAACTGTACCGAGCGTGGTGAGTGAGTGGTTAACGCTCTGGCCTCGCATTCGGGAGGACGGCGTTTCGAATCCCCGTCCGGGCATCCAGATTTGGATTTTCCATGGTTTCCCCAAATGACCCCAGGCGAATGCCGGGATGCTTCCTAAAAAGGAGCATGGCCGAATTCCTTCCCGTTCCTTGTCCACGTCCCATCCCGCCTCTAATGACCTCGACGTCGACGAGGCGTAAAGACATAAGTAAAAAAAAAAGATTAATGTAGTTGTAAAAGAACTGTAACATTATTAACCTAAATGATATTTGTTTAATTTAAAATTGTTTTCGCCTCTTTCGAGATTTTAAAATGTGCTTATATAAAAATTATTCAGTATCTGTAAAGACTTTAAACCAGGTATCGGCAACCTTTGCTTAGCTGAGGGCGTAATTTCTGGACTTAATCAGACCGCGGGCCGTAGGTAAGAAATAAGTAGGTAGTAGTGAATAAAAAGGCGATAAAAATTCACACATTTTTTTATTTATTAGAATTATAATAGCATAATCAAACATACAAAAAGCAAATTAACAAAAACAGACAGAAAAATGAAATGAAAATTAATGAGAGACTTGAGTTTGAAGTTTATTTGAAATTTCTGAATCTCTCGCGGACCGGATTGAAGCTGGCGGAGGGCCGGATCCGGCCCGGAGGTCGGGGGTTGCCCGTATATGCTCTAAACGTGAGGGTAATTTTTCCAAAACACGATGTCATTGGCATTATGCGTTTTAGTGTTGGCAGCATTGGCACGTGTATTACAAGGCGAGTCCGGCCACAAGTTTTAATTATATACAGACCAACAGAACCGGTTTCCAGTTATACCTGGGGTCCGTCACCTTCACAGTAACATCACTGCAATTAGCTTTCAGCACCTTGCCACAGAGGCTCCATGTAGCTATACATCACAGAGGACACGGTATCCGTCTGGATACAGTCCACACAATTCATCTCCAGAGACCACGTGACCTTCTCAAAATGATTCCATACAGTTTACACGGCGGTTAGCAGACTTGCAACAGTGGTATCATGTTCGCCCACCGCAAGGACTCACTAGAGTTAGAGTTACGCAAGGAACACAGTCCCTTGCAATGGTCCTCGGAACATCCAGGCTTCTGCTTCTACCGCAATGCTGACTAGTGACAGCCAGCTAAAACTGTAAGCTATTCTATTCAATATGCGAATTCATCAGTTTTACACCCGACTAGTTGTTTTAGTTTAAGATAACTCCCATAACTGAGAACATTACATATTACTGGAATCTCTCGCACAGATGCTCCGTAACTTGTCTCCCAGACAACAGACTTTGTCAGTCACTCCATATTTACAACACGTGTCTTTGAGAGCCGACCGCTTCTTCCACCCAACTCCTTTACATCAGCGTCCAAGGAAACCTTCCGCCGTCTCTCTCCAGCTCCTATAATCCCAGTTGGCTGATATCAATTCACCGAAATGATCTCTGTTTCCACTAGCTCATAAAATCCGATTAATTTTACACGTCATTTTCCATACTGCATACATGACGCCTGCGTATCCGGCACTAGTTTACCTGTAGCTGAGTGGGGGGGGGGGAGTGTCCCCGCGGCACCTGACAAAATCAAGACTAAATTAGTTATTATTATTATTCCTTTTTGTGTAAGACATGTATGGACTACGATTACGCTACTTCATTTCATCTTCTGTGTTTCCTTCCTTCGTCGTCATTATGCCTTCATTCTGTGATTCACTCTTGCTTTTTTTTCTTCTGAGATTACCCTCGTTTTCCTGATTGGTTTGTCTTCGGAACCATCCTTTACCTTCGAAATTTTTCTTCTGAACACTTCCCTGTCTTACGCCTTGATTCCACACATTTTCAGATCCTGATGAACTTTATTCATGGAACTTGAGTCTCCTTGTTCAATTGACAGTCGAAGATTTTCTTTGCCATTCTTTCCAATTCCATTCTCTTGAAGTGGTCATAGAAATATTATCTCTCTTAATTGTGCATAATACCTTTTCAAACGTATTATATAATTCTTGATTTGACTTCAATCGGAAATTAAATTCGCTTCCTAACATTTTTTTGGTCCCAAGATCTCCCTTAAAAAATTTCTCTCTTTCTTTTCTATTTTTGCCATTGCTTTTCTGGCTAGTGTTTCTGCTACAGTATCATGGTGCTTTCATTTCACCTGCTGGGAGAGTAATTTGGATTTTTATATCTTTTATTTCATATCATTCATTTCACCTGATGGAAGAGTAATTTGGATTTTTATATCTTTTATATCGTGAAAGCTATTTCCTCCTTTCTCGACCGCCTTTTCATTAACGTTGGGAGTCAAAATCTCACCAAGGTATATAACATCTGGGTTCTTTTAATATCATTCCTGATTATCTAAGTCTGTTCTTTCGCGTCTATGCTCATGTACTCAGTTTTCTCAAACCGTACTTGTTGCCCTGCCTTCTCAGCTGCTTCCTTCAAGACTTCTATCTGTTTGTTTGCAATCTCCAGATTTCTCACAAAGAGCACAATATCATCCACAGAAGAGATACATCCAAATGTTACGCCGTTCTTTTGGTGTCCTAGTCTGATTCTGTTCGGCTCATTTGATTGACCACAACTTTTCGCCATTTCCTGATGACCTTTTTTAAGGCACAGGTGAATAACCTTACCTTACTCCAGTTTTCAACCTTAACTTGGGATCGGGTGTTCATTAAAGTTTGTTTTAGTAGTGCTGTTGAATTATCGTCTATTCCAAATTCCTGCAAAACCTTTATCAACAAATCCCGGTCTACGGAATCAACTGCCTTCTTGACGTCCACAAAAGTCATGATCACTTTTTTATTAGACTAGTGATTGAGCTTATGCCCAGTTGCTAACTTCTCTACAAATCTACTTCTGCTTTGTACGTATTTTAAATCTAAAGTGATTGAGCTAGCTCAACACTTTCCTCGGTAATTTGTTCCAGCCTCTCGCATTCTTACCTACGAATGAAAACTTCCCTCTTCCATTATGCCTGAAGTCATTTGCTAATTTATGGTCGTGTCCTCTCTTCCACACTCTATTCCTGATTCTTCCCGCAAATATCCACACAGGTATCATCGGCAAGGTCTAGCCAGCAAAATGAATCCGTAAAATCTTTGCGAAAACATCAAACAATTCCTGCGCAAAAACTACTCAATGAAAAATGGATTACGTGAGCGTTTAATGACAAATGACAATACAGAAATTCGCGCTGTGATTGAAAATGAGTGGAGGAACGATGTTGCCAAAGGAATTTCATGAGTATAGATGCCAACGTCTGAGGAGGGTGCCTTTGTTAACAGCACAGTGGAAAGGTGGGCATCTGAATTAAACCAACACTGAAGATGATCCCCACGCAAGAAGTCGAATGGGTGAGAATCGCTCAGGAAAATGTGGAATGGGTGCAGGAGCTGGTGATGAAAGGTCAAATTTAGAAGAATCCAGGCATGCCCGAAAGAAAGGTAGAGCGCATTCTAACAAAATACTTGGACTTGAGAAACACTGGATACCGATACTTTTGACATCAAATGAAATAGCAGTGAGTGAGTTGGCAAACCTGTCTGCTAAAAAATTAACCCGTTTGGAGTCAATCAGGTAGATTATCTGGAACGAATTATCTCTCTAGACCAATCACTGTATCAGGATCTGGGCAACACTGAATGCAGTGAAAGTTTCTTAATCAATTTGTAGCTTTGTCTAGTAATATTTAAAACGTTCTAGTTAATCATCAGCCGGAAACGCAAATATGGTATCTCAGGTAACAGAACAAGAAAAAAATTACAAGGCAGTTGTGTTGCATAGAAGCAGATTCATTCAACAAAACTCAACAGAGTAGGTGAATTTAGGAAGAATTACAAGGCACGGGACCGGAAATGCAGAAACATTTTAGGGGAATGTTTAACTAATGGGAGAAGAGAAAATAGAGGAGAAATTGAAACACTACAAGGAGTTAGTAAGAATATGGAAAGAAATAATTATTCGAAAACAGGAAACTAAAGGGAAATACGGCACCATATATAATATGGAGACTTAGATGACGTAATAGCGCTAGCAAGCAGTAATGCTGAAAGGAACACATAAAGCAACTGAACAACAAATTAAAGAAGCTAAGGTGGAGATATGTTCCTGCAGAATGTTTCGACTGGTGATAAAAATTTGAATGACGTATAAACTGAGGAAAATAGAAAAATTCTGAGAAAAATGTATGCGGATAGGGAAGAGACAAAAAGGATATGAAAAATGCGGAAATGTTAAGCACATGCATAGTGAGATGGTTAGGGACTATTGCGCACGCATGGAAGGAGAAATAACACAGCAAAGGTTTTCCCTGTTGGCAGGATGAACAGACCAGGGAATTTATAAATTATTTTCGGGAATTTTATGTAAGGAAATGGCTAGGATAAAAACACGTAAACCTACCATAGATGTCATCTGGATATTGTGGGCCATTTCAATTGCATTGGCGTGAAAATTATTCATAAAAAATAGATCCTACCGCAGATTTGTTTAAAATACGGGAAAGCGACGTTGTACCCAAGTAAAATTTGTTTTGAAATTAATACTAGAGTATTTCTGTATACCAGAAGACTGGAAACTTGCCACATTAGTACCGGTTCATATGCAGAGGTGATTAATAGAGTTGAGAGCTCGTTTGACCTCGCATGAGAGTTTGAAACCAAATTATATAAGAAATATCTGTGAGAAAGGGAACGGTTTGTAAATAAGCAGCATGGATTTGCAAGAAGCCGTTCAGGTAAATCTCAGTTTTTGGATTGTTCGTGAGATATTTCAAATGAAATCCACAAGTGAAGTCAAGCAATTAACAATAATATTTTTTAAAAAAAAATGACAATGAAAAAATATTGTCATAATTCCCAAGCAATTTCTTTTTGACACTTATTTGCTTAGTACATAATCCTGTTTCCGGAATATTCGTAACAAAAGCTTGTGAATGCCTCATTTCTGCTCAGAGTTATCGCTGACAAAGTGATTGGTTGCGCGTTGAAGAGCAGTCAGTTATCACATCCCAATGTTTTAAATCCTATTTTGCTGTAACCAATTTTTTTTCCCATAACCCTTTTGGTCATGGTTACTGTTACGTTCCTGTCTCTCGTCTTCACTAAACAGGTTTCGTTGGTATTCTATTCCTCAATGTCGCTATGTTTCAAATGTCGAATCAATCTTGGCTGACTTTAGCATGTACATTTTACGTTTAGTTTAGTGTTTTGTATGTATAACCCCGCATTTACATAAAATCTAGTACCAGGGCCCCAACTCTGGGCTGAACGAACGTCCCATCTTAGATTATTATTATATTTTTTTGTTAATCACGAAAAAAAGTCAATTTGTGCTTGAATCACACAATAGGATTCTGTCGATATTTCACATGGAGCCCATTCATTTCAAGTTGTCTTTAAACAATTGCTGCCAACGTCTGTGGGTTTAACTTAACCCCAACTTTCAAAAAGTTAAGATTCATTCAGAGACTTGGCAAGTGAATGGAGATTTTTGGAGATGTTTAAGAGTAATTTCGAGATACGGATTCTTCAAGATCTTTTATTAATAGTAAGATGTAATACGTGACGAAGTATTCTTCGATATATTTAAGATAAATGACTGAGTGTTTTTCTAGCTCAGTGACTGGAGTCATGCGTTGCAGATATTGAACTCGGTAACGTTAGAATTAACGAATCTGTGGTTAATAACCGCCATATGAAATATTGTTGCTGACTTTAGGTATTCGTTAAATCAAAGTCGATCGCACATGTCTTGAACATGTCCATGCTAGTTATAAAGAAATGCTACTTCGAAGTATGTTTCTTGCCAAGACTGGATGATGGAGATCTCTCAACATTAAATTAATTCCATACCTCCTATATTTCCAAAACTAATTTTCCGAAAATTATTTTATAATTTACAGTAATATGGAGCCTAAAGTAAACCTATTAAGATCTTTCGGGAGTAAATGGTTTTCGCATATTAAGAAATTTGATTACTGAGTAGATAATTATTTTCTACAAAAAACGTATATTTTCATTCGATAGAGAATTTCATGAGTAGGATAATAAATACGTCATTTTAAAATGCCCACTATTATTCTTTAATTGATTTTTGTGTGTTCGATTCTTATATATTATTTGATAGGCAATATCACAAAACGAATGATCACAAAACGAATGATACAGCCTACTTGAAAATCTCGAATTTTTTGAAACATTTTTAGAAAAAAATGCATTACTGAATTTAATGCAGTATACAATCTGCCTAGGGAGCTTTCGTGAAGACTATGTGTAATATTTCTAATCCCCTTTTGATAACATAGGTTATAATTTTAATCCTGACTTTAGCTACATTTGTTCATCTGCCCAGGTTTTAATTATTGCACTTCGCTGTATCTGTCTTTCTGTATTTATTACATTCACCTCCCTATATTTTTCAGTAGCACATAGTTAACTCTTATTTGCAAATATGGCGATTTCACCATAAACTTTTATGACGCTGTCTTTTTTTTATGTTTCACTTCCTTTATTGCTTTTTCTGTATATAAGTTGAGTATAAGTAGCGATCAATTTCTCCTTTTCCTGTCACCGATTTTTACGTGTCCTTGTACCTTCGTCGTTCTCTACAGTTATTATAGCCAGTTTACTTCACATATTTCATGTATCAGTTTCCTAAACCTGCATTTTTAACTACTATAAAATTTAAAATACCTTCTCGTATATAATGTTAATAAAATATTTTTTTCCGAACTCCGCAATCACCAGAAATCGTTGGCTTTTTTCCGTGTTTTCGCTGAATATCAGTCCAAACACTGGAACTGGTTTTTTAGTTTTTTTTATAACTGGTTCTTTTTTAGTAACCCAATGTTCATTTTATGCGCCTTACGCTTTCTTTATAATTTTTCTTTATATTATCTAAATATCCTTTATCTCACTCTGAGGCCGATGGATTAGTGATTAATGTTCGAGTCTGGTGTTGGTACGAGGTGGATTCAATTCTTCGGAGCGCCAATCCAGATTGTGGTTTTTCGATGGTTTCCTGGAATCACTTCACGCCAATGCCGGGATTGTTGGTCTAAAACTCATGGCAGAATTTCTTCCTGCTCTTTGAACACAATTCCCGCGGCCGCCACTAATGACCACGACTTTATCCGACGCGTAAAGGACTAAAAAAAAAAAAAAGTTACGGTAATCGTCTACCGCCGATGTAGAAGAACCAGCTGATCTGATTCAATTGCTCTGGTCTCCTAACATCTCTTTCCCAACTGTAATAAACGCTGTTGGACTACTAAAAAAGTATATTCATTTTGTCTTTATTACACTACTGTATATGAAAATTGCAACTCCAAGAAGCAGACATGTTATTAGAATTAAATGTATTCCACAGATTAGGGACATGACAATACACAAATTATTAGAATAAAAAAATCGTACATGCACTTTGACTGTGAGAATTCAATACGGTGTGAAACCGACGCATGCTGCAGTCATTCATTCAATCAAAGAGCGCCTGCATAGACTCCTGGGGAACACTTTGTAGGCGGTCCATAACGAAAAAGTTGCCGACCAACCATACCCAAGACTTGTTCAGTGAGCGACATGTCAGGCGTACGTGCGGCCAGGGAAGTAGTCCTTCGATGAAGGCTTGCACCTTCCTTACCGCATACGAACAGCAGTGTCACGGTACGACAAACTCGTTTCCCGGAGAGTGATCACTCTGCCACGTTCGAACACACTCATACAGATATTCCGACCTTTCACGTCGACGAGTCATTCCAGTAGTTACTTCCACGTTTCTTTTGACAGCTCTGCACCGATTGAATGTGATGTCCGCTCAACTTTTGGGCCTACGTTCGTGTCATCTCTCTCCAATCTTAATCACGTATTATGTTTACATTAGTCTCCACATCCCAGCGACATAACTATACCGCTGATTCCCGTGGCAATTAATCGGATGGGGCCCTCCATCAGTGCCAGATCTAGGGAGATGACAAACTGGCACCCAATATGTGAGCAATCGGTGCCTTTTTTTTTTTAAAAAATTTCACTATTGCCCCATGCGGGCAATGGGCGGAAGCTGTTACAACGGGTGGCAAACACTCTTGGGCCTTTAGCAAGGGGCCCCCTCCGGCCGGTGACCAGTGGCATTTTGCCCGTTCTGCCACTCCATTGTTACGCAAATGACACATCTTCCGATTATTGGGCGATTCAGACCATTCCTCCTGGGTGCTGCAATTTTAAAAAACAATAGTGTACTTTTGATATGATTTTTTAAATTATTGGTGCTGTGCCTCATAGTCTTTGCGACAAATTCTATCTTCGTTACAAATGTTGTCATTAGTATAAATCGAACTGTCTGGTGGCTCAGTGCTAAAGGTGTCTAACTGTGGTTGGAAGGTCCCCGGTTTGAATCCCTGTCTCGGCGGGGATTTTCATAGTCTCTTAACCCGACCTTCACCTCTGGGACAGCTTGCTGTGTAATGTGAAGTATTTCAAAACGCTTCTCTGGTTCGGATTACACATTAAACTGTAGGTCCGTTGTACCCGTTAGGATTACCAGGTTAGGTTAAGGCGACTACAACAGGGGCGGAGGGCGCAGCCAATAGAAACCCTGTGACCAGGTCATTACGAGCGCATGGATTTATTATAGGATAATATTTATTGATAATGAACGCAAAGAAAAATTATAGTTACAATCATACAGGTAAAGAACAACAAGAACAAATTAGCAAAACATGAACAGGGAACAAAATTGGGATCCCTGCTTTACAATATACTGCCACTGTAGAAATTAACTTGCAATGTTCTGATATGAAAAATCACATGGAGTTTGCATTAAACACATTCGTAAAATTGGTATCTCAAATTATTCAAACACAATTGATTATTAATCGAAAACGCTAGCTCAGGGAATTTTTAACGCGATTCCTCTACTATTCGCGCTAGTTTCCTTGCCATGATCGTTTCGGGTAAGTACCGCAAAAATGGTCTATACTCATCATCCGAGACCATTTGCTGCTTTTCTTACGTATGCAGGTGTTTTCGAAGGGCGTTGTTTCTAGACATTTCCTTCAAACGTATAATGTTGTGTCGCTTTTCTCTTGTTACGTCGTGTCTGTTGCTCCTATAGTTTTTACGTATTTGTCAATATTAACAGGAGTCTTTTGTTTTTGTCAAATGATCTATTATGATATCCAAGGAATGGTTGACTAACTTGCTGCCCTGTAGAAAGGTTTGTTGATCCACTGAATTCTTTCTTTGACCAGAAGTAGTAATTTGGCATTGCAGCTAGGATTTCTTGCTTTCATTGGATTTCGGCTATAAGGCAGATGGCCCGCAGAAACTGTTGAAATTCCCAAGCATGCTGTCTCTTAAGCGTTGCTTTTCTTTCGTGAGTACTGCTGTTCTTCCTGGAGTTTACATCTAGTAGTAGCTCTCTGCATTGGTTCATTCACCGCGTTTGGTTGTGGCTTTCTGTTCTACCGAAGTTGGAGTTGACTGCTGATTTCTTTCTGGCGTCTGTTTGGATCATTCGAGGGTCCTTAGCGATCCGCCGTTTCCTGTATCTTCCTTTCGTAGTGCTTCTTCTGTTCTATTGGAGCCTGCCCTGCTGTGATCCTCCGCTTTCGGTCATGGGACGGACATTCCTTATAAATAGAGATATGGTATCCTCAGCAATTTTCTCATTTTGGAATACTCTCAACATTACTCAGTATCCAATCACTGGAAAAGTGAACACCACCTCACTTTACACAGATGGAGGGCAAGTTGCAGTGACGATTGACATGTCCTAGCGTCTGGCAGTTAAAACATTGAGTGAAACCGCTGGACGCTTTCTCAAAAGTCGTTGACATGAGAGATTCCAGGATGAAGGTCTTCCTGTTCTGAGGTTTGTGGAGCAGCACTACTAGTAAGAGAGGCATGAGATCTGACCCCCGGGCCCCTTGAGCTTTGGCACAGTGCGGACGTCAAATCCCAGATCTTCAACTTCTCCTTTCATTATTGGCATGTTGGATCGGATTCAGCAAAGTTCAGCTTTGAGGAGCTTTTCCGCTGGCAGAAGAGAAGGTACAGTAAAGGATATTTTTCCTCTGAAGCGCTGCTTTAACACCCAGCTAGTCTTCCAATTCATCCAGTGCAACCGCTAGCTATTTGAACGCCCGTGTGCAATACCCATTATGCCACCCCCTGTCTAACTACAGGCAGTGGTGGATCTAGGAGTTTTCCGAACTGGCTCAAAAAACTTTGAGATTGCCGCCCCATCGAACATTATTTGGCGCCCCCATTGCTGCCACCCTGAGTGTCGCCGGCCGCCTGAAGCAGCAGTTGAGCTAGCCGGCCGCCATGACGTGCCGCACGCGTGTGGTGCAAACGTTGCACGCCCGCTTACGGTGGCCATGTGTTCGTCCTTGAAGGACTGTTTGGATTCACTGGTATAGTTCCTTACTGCTGTTTCGGGATTATACCACGATGGGTCGGAGCTGCTGCCTTTGTTGTGGCATCTTCTGTGGATCCAATTGCTGCTGTTGGTTCCTGTTGTTGCTGCTGATGTTGTTCCTGTTGCTTCTGAATCTTCATCCCACTTTACTTCATCACTTAGAGGTTTAAGTGAATTAGAAATCTCAGTTTCTTCTTCCCTCTAAGAAGTTGTTTGTGCCTGTTGCATCCGAATTGTTTTCTTGAATCACGGAACTCATCCTCTGTGGATTGCCACTTTCAAGGCTTCTGCCGCAACTGACATTACCGTCCGGAGGAGTTTCTTCTTATCCGCCAACTCGAGTGACGAGCAGGTGGTTGATTTGGCATTCTCCATATTGTTCCTCTTTTTGGATCCTACAAAGACAGAGGTAAAAGAATCCTTGTAACCCCTTTTCCTCATAGCCTTCGTCAGAAGACGGCTTCTTTCTTCACTTGGTCCCACCGCATTCTGGATAAGAGATGTCATGGAGAGATTAGCTGCAGAGCTGACCTGAAAGCTGCATTACGGAAGTGCTAGTTAGCTGGCTGCTGCTCCTCCTGACAGAGTGAAAGTAAACCTCGCCTTTCCGCGGGCAGGTGGGGTCGCTATGGAAGCCTGTTTAGCGCCGAGGATAGGAATGATGATATAGGAGGCGCCACCAGTACTGTTTTAATCGTCATATTATTCAACTTTATCACATCTATTTGCGATGCCGTGTTGCCCATCAAAACTATTGTTACCGTATATACCTTTCATTTCTCTACGCAGTGGTCTTTACTGTTTGATAAATTTTAGAAAGAAACAGGTGAAAATAACTCTTGGACCTTGCATCTCCCAATATGCACCGTGCCACGTTCATCTGTAGAATCTACCAAGGTGTCTTCTTCTTTCTCTCCAAAACTCAAGTTCATCATTTATTTCTATGGGAATCATTTCAACCAATCCACAGGCGTATCGAGGCGTCCAAGCTTCGGGTTGCCGTCACATGGAACAGCTTCAGATTACCCGCGCCTGAGTTATGCCACAAGACTTTCTCTTATAGGATAAAGTCAAAAACACACTTCCTTTCTCTCTTTGCCAGACCCACACAAGTCTTTCCGAGTCTGCCGAATGCGACTTGTTCCGAGAATCACCCGTCCAGTGCCCTATGGTCTCTTCACACTACTTCACAATGGAGCGACCATCCCAATTACCGCCTCCAAAACCCTCGGAACCAGCGGTCATTTTACAAACTTACACCGTCAACAATTTTCACGCACTTAACTAAATGGAAGATTACCACAGTATTGCTTCTCCAAATCTATATTTATAAAGATAAATGTATGTATGTTTGTTTGTTCTTCATACAAATCCACAGTTTTCATCCAATCTCGATGAAACTTTGCACACTTATCCTTTGAAACAAAGAGAAAAATACTGTCTACACGTGGTTGAAAAATTATCTGTATAAATAATACACGTTGCCTTATAATTTCGAAATATTACTGAACGGCGATAGACAGACGCGTTGGATATGGACGTCTCTGTATTGTTTTTCCGTGTAGCTGTCAGGCAGCTCAGTGGTTAAAGCGCTTGCTTGCTAATGTTTGGGTCGTAGTCTCCGGTTCAAATGTAGGCTAAGATTTTTAAAAATTGTTTTTGATCGTATGAGTCACGCCTGGGCCGTCGATTATTCGGATTTAATGTGAAACTGTAGATATCACAAAGTTAGGCAATGCTGTAGGTGTACACTTTTTTAAGTTATATTGTTCCCTCAGGGGTGATTCTCAGTCAGTGTGTGTGTGATATGCAATAATAATACTATAAATGCGGAAGTAAATCTCTGTCTTTGGTTACGTTTTGACAACTAAATGCCTATACCGATATTGACGGAATTTGACAAGAAAATCTGTAGGGAGGGCACAGGACATTTTTTTTCGGTATGATTAACAGTTTTAGTCACGAAATTTTGAGAACCTATCGAATGGTGACAGACGAGCAGCCCAAGAATCGGATGTTGATGCTGAAGAAAGAAGAAAATACCAAGCTGAAATAAAGCTGCCCTTAGTTAACAACCACCCCCCCCCCCTTTTTCACATCCCCTCACATTCGTTTGTTTTCCTGTTTTTAAGTGTGTTGGAAATTTATTCTCTTCAAGAGACAGGTTCGATGATAGAATGATATATTGATGGCTTTGCGGTCATATTATGCCGACTCGGTGTTGTTTGGGACCAATCCTTCGCCACCAATAACTTTCTATATCCAATTCTGGCAAAGAAATTATTAATCCACGCGTACGAAGTCGCGGGTATCAGCTAGTAATCAGTATTCTTTTACTGTTCTCAAAACATGAAAGTTTCGTTCAGCTGAGAATAAATATTTACACATTCCCAGTTGTCGATAAATAATGGAGTAGGTCTGTGCTCACTAAATGCACACAGTGTCGAATAAAAGTTTCTCTTAATTTGTAGTTCGAGCTTTACGGCTCCTCAAATTTAGGAGAGGGTGGAGCGGAGAGGAGGCAATGGATAGAAAAGAATTAGGCTTTTAAAACGGACCATTCACCTGGAGTAATTTCAGGAAACCATGGTTAACCGAAATCTGGAATGGCCGGATGTGGATCTGAATCCGCTTACTCCCGAATACTCTCAACGAGATACAGCCGGAAATATTACTCGAATGACAGATGACCTTCTTGTTCACATACTGTATAACACACGATGTATTAGCTTCGAATTCCACTTATGTAGATATCTCTCTATTATTAGTGAACACAATGCAAAACAACGCTCACGTACCGCATAACGTGCATACTTGGTACGTGTTTAACGCGAAGCCCTTCTGCGCTGATAAACACTGACAGTCTAACATAAACACCAAAGATATTGCTCTTAACTAATCAGGTGAAAACGTTGGACTAAAAACTTTGCTGTTTTCTCACCAACGGCCAGTTATGTAAATGAAGTCGGTTTCTTCAAAGGTGGCCGCAAGTCACACGGCCTCGGCACCTACTACGGGGAATTTCTGGTATACCTTGCTTAACTCGTGGGTTTCACTATACTAATGGTGAAACGCTGCTACCAATGGTACACGATTTCCGCACATCTACTTGCCTCTACTACGTGTACAGGCCCACATTCTGCAGACTGACTTTTATTTTTAAGGAATTTCATTTGGCCAAGTTAATCGTACAGACAGTTGATGTGTTTGTTTCTCTTACAATGTATAGATTTCATATCAGTGCGATTATTATTTGTCCTCTTTCCAACGCAGCGAAACGAACCTTTGGCTATAGAGCAGTGTAATTTGATTTCAGGTATAGACTATGGGTACGGAGCAGCTTTGCCAATGTGTATCTTCAATATTATAAACATACGGTTTTTGGGATTAATCTTTCCCCAATCCTTTCCGTATGGAAGCAAAATGAAAGAAGTTCTCATTTCAAAGCACTTTTGGTTGAAAGACCTGTTTCAAGTGCGGTTTTTTTTCCCCCTATATTACGATCCCATGAAAGAGTACATAAGAGTTTGTCTTTCATTCAGAATGTACGGATCCCCAAAAGTAACTAAAAGTGCTTCATAATGTGCAGTTGTATAGTGTTATTTTTCCAGGCAGTTTTTCTTTAGTAAGTGATTAATTTTCATCTTTGATGATTCTCAATAACAAAACTAAAATATGTCGTACCACATTCCTGTAGTAGGCTACGTGATTTACGCTACAGATAAACCTATCCAGCAAATTCAACAAGCTAAACATTACGATCTCAGCATTTACGTAGAAAGATATCGGGAAACTATGGAAATCCGGAATCAGGAGTGTCTCATCTGGATTATAACACACATGCTACACCGGAACAGCATAATCGAATACTAAGTTTTGCCATCACATCCACTCCGTAATTCACGTTTGAGAAGCGATGCTTCCATGATACGGAGGGAGAAGGCCACATAGAATGTACTTTGTTGACATATATCGTCTTCAGTGAAACAAAAAATGTTGGAAGCTTAGACTAGGCTACAATCGGTAGCAAAACGTTGTCAATTCTTAGAAATAAATATCATTTTTCTTCTGGATATTTTACTAAGATCATCATATTTCAATATTTCTGGTAGAGGAGGCCTTTAAGTTAGTCCAGTATTCATACAATGTAAGATTATGGTGACCTGTCATTCTCGCGTCTAAAGGGGACACATCTTGCAGAGATATTTTTTTTTTTTTTTAAACACTTCTTGTGTCATAGAATCTTTGTAAGTTGTGACCGGTCTGTGATGTTACCTGTTATTTCGAGTACCTGAATTTGATCACTTCTGTTAGCAACGATGTCTTAATATTACTATTCTTTCAATAAGTGAGAAGTCTGTCAATTAACTAGTCTGTGATTTTTTCGGCGTAACAGTGCAGCTACTTGCTGTCTCGTCTCCTGTATTCGCATTGTGCTTTGACGGAACCCATCTTCTTGAGTATCTTTCTTTTCTTCAGTGTCTTTCTCTACATGATTTCCAGCATGTCCGTCAGTCCTTTTCTATTCGGTTCTAAACACACCACGTAGTACTGGATTTCTTAGCAGATGAGTGTATGGTAAAAAGGGAATTTAGTATTGTGAATGAGTCGTTTTATTGTTGTTAGTGTTGGTGGTCAGTAGATACGCTGAATCAAGTTTGCTAAGCCCGATTACTAATGCTAATCCTGGAATGTTAGCTGTAAGCCCTTCTTCCAAGTATTTAACTGTCTTGATTTTGCCCTGTACAAGACATGGTACACTGTGGACCTCCTTTATGTTAGACAAGTATGTGTCTCTGGTAGACACTGGTAGTTCCACATTGTCCACCAGGAGTCTAAAGGGCTGTCCATTATCCATTACTTATGTATCCTCCAAATAGGAGGTTGGGGTCCGGCAGAATCTCACCAAATCACATTTAAAGGGAGAGGGGGTAATTTCACGTCAACTTTTTTATTTCAGATTGCTGCCCTTCAGAGAGCAGTAGAGTTAAAAAAAGAAAAAGTCTTCAAAATTATGATGTCAAACTCACGTTCGGTGTGGGGTGAGGGAAGGGGGCACCGGATCTCACCAAATCTCGGCAAGGGGTAGGAGGTGAAAATTTAAGAAAAAATATCACACGCAATTAATGGATGCGTCCTAAGTGTACTGATTTAGTACAAAGTTACATCTACAGATCTCCTCAGGTGCCCGGTAGCCGAAAAACGAGAGAAAATCCACTATTAGCCAATTAATTTATATCCAGGAAAATTCTGCGTCTGTTTACTTTTTGACGATATGCTCCAGTGCATAGTTAAACAACCTCCAGTGGAGGCATTTCATAAGGATGGCGTGCCGCAATTTCGGGCTAGGTGATCGTATGACTTAATGACAAGGTTTTTGATGGTAGCACAGTCTGCCCCTGCCGTGGCTGCCTTGACCAAACCCGGTTATCCTACCGGGTATACGAGACCTACAGTTCAACGTGGAAGCCAAACCACGGAAGTGTTCTGGCGTACTTGACATTACAAAGCAAGCTGTGCTAGAAGTGAAGGTTGGTGTGAGATCCTTTCAAAATCCCCGCAGAGACTGATTCAAAACGGAAATCTTTCGATCTCCAGTCAGACGGTTTAACCATTGAGCCACAAGTTTTGACTCCGTGAGCTATGACTCTTGTTCTTATCTCAGTCGACAGATATCGTAAATCTCCAGCAATTTCGTAGATTTATCATTAATATCGAGTGGAAATGGTTGAGACTGATAATAACTAAAATTTAGAATATCAGAAATAGGTGTAAAAAAGTCGAATTAAAGATATCATATACAGTTAGAAACAGTGTTCTATCAATAATCAACTAAAGGCAAACCATGGAAAACTGAAATATGGATCGCATGAAAGGCAATTGTACCCATGATTACCCAAGTGCTAGGTCCGAGAGTTACCGCTCTCCCAAAGGGCTCGGTAAGAGAGACATCCCGGCTCTGGCGCTTTCAAGCCTACTATTTCGAAAACCTCCAAAGAGTTGCCTAGTGATTCGACCGCCGCCAAGGACGAATCATGTGCAGTAGTGTCGTATTCCCTTACGCAGTACGCACTGTTGATAGGTTTGCGATTTAATACATAGTTTTGACATTCAATCTGGTGATTAGGGAGCGTCCATAAACTACGTGGCTCGATCTGGGGGAGGACGGGTTGGCTGGAAAGCTACGCAGGGCTACGTTGGGGGGGGGGGGTGTTTCCGTGCGAAGCCCCGTAGCTTTTCATTCATATTGTCACAGTTAAAGTGAGGTACAGATCATATGGATATTTATTTCCGTCATTTAATATCTCTGTACTTAATTTACGATAGTCTGATAAGAAAAAACAGTACAAAATGTCTTCTGGAATCAATAGGGACAAAAAAGCTATGTGCTACGTGGGTTGGGAGGATAGAGTCAAAAGCCACGTCAGGACTGCGCGGGGGGTTCACAGGAGGCTTGATGGAGCTACGTGGTTTATGGACGCTCCCTTATGAATTGTCTCTACTCTACTCTACTGGCCGACTGCAGATTGATTAAAGTTTCTTCCACACGAGGTTCCTGAACGGCTAACTCCAAATCGAACGCCAGATACCGTCGTTTTGTCTCAGAGAGGTGGGTTGAAAGGACCTTAAAAGTAAGTTAAGCGGTATCAGCCAAGCTAGAAGGTTGCCGCTGTAGTGAGAGTTCGTCAAGGTGAACGGGTGGGTTATCCACGACACGGATATTCTACATTATCTAGTTTCATTAACACAGAGTACAACAGTTTACTTTCATTTACAAGCATTTAAGAAAAAAAAATTCATCTTTCAGTTTCTGTATATCTTGCGATATCGTCAAAAAAGTGCAGTCAAAATCAATTGAGTCAGCGCGTAGCGCGTGATGGGAGAGAATCGAATATACACGCCGTTAATTACAATGGCCTTCTTAATTGTCATTTTTACAAATTCGTAGTGGATCTGCTAGCAATTTCCATAAACACTCAACAAGCAGAAGTTTACGGCAAAATCTCTCACGGTTAGTGGTATATTTTTCAGCACCTTGTTCGATAATTTATTCCAGTATCACTTCCTTAGGTACAAAATGAAAACTTTCCTTCTCTCTAGTCCTAATTTACGTTCATCGCCCAGTTTTCCCTTCCACATACAGCTACTTATTCTTCACCCATTTACAGACCTGACCTCAACGATAACATACATATGCCTCATAGAAATATGCTCCTGTCTCACCTCCAGTAATTGGTATTTGTAAGGATTAATATGTTTCCGATGTATTACGCCTACAATTAAGTATTCTGCATTATTATGTTCTATCTTTTTTTTTTAACTGCTTAACCTCTCTTAACAGCGAGGTATTTAGAGACGGGAAAGGATGGGGGGGGGGCAAAAGGAATTCTGCCATGTCCTTTTAAAGGAAGCATCCCGGCATTTACCTGGAGTGATTTGGGAAACCATGAAAAACCCAAATCTGGATGCCCGGACAGGGATTCGAACCGGCGTCCTCACGAATGCGAGGCCAGAACGCTAACCATTACACCACCACTCTCGGCATGTTTTATCATTTTTCCATTACTTCCCCAACGTGGGCCTTGGTGTGCGTTTTAATGTGTTTGACTATTTATTTTATTTTTTAACTAGGAAAGCATAAAAATTTATAATGTATTCTCTTTGTAAACTCGTAAATTAAATTTCACGATTTCATTGCACTTATTGAACTTACTATATGTTTCGTGGTTTGACAAACATTTTCAGGTATTCTCAAGTACTATATTACAGAAAACTAAAAAATAAATAAACCAAGTTATATGCTCTGAAGACAATATTGACAGAATTCAAAGGATGGAGTGCTCATCGGCAGCACATTTACTATCACTTTACAAGTTGAATTAAAGTAATGTGCTTATTAATTCTGTTTGCGATTGGCCGGATGTGTGAATAATTGTAACAATAATTAATTTTTTGTTATAACAAAAAACTCTTACTTGCTAAAGCATTCATGCCCCACTCACCACAAAGCGTAAATATGCCTCCGCCACTCCCTTACCTGCCTTCATCCATTAGGGAGCGTCCATAAACCACGTAGCTCCATTTTGGCCTCATGTGAACCCCCCTCCCCTCCCTCACGTAGCCCGACGAGGCTTTAGCTTCTATCCCCCCCCCCCCTTTTTTCCACGTAGCACGTAGTCTTTTTGATTCCAGAAGACATTTTGTACTGTTTTCTATTGTCATACTATTATAAATTACATTCGGAGATAATTAAATGAAATAAATAAATGTTATGCTGTTGTGTGTTCTGTAAGTCATTTTAACTGTGAAAAATGATTTGAATGGAAAGCTACGTGGCCTGACTCGAAACCCCTCCCTTTCCTCCCCTCCCACATAGCGCATCGTAGCCTTCCAGCCGACCCCCCTCCCCCCCAGACCGAGCCACGTAGTTTATGGACCTTTCCTTAACAGGGGCTTAGCTGAGCAGGTGGTTTTGGTCAAGCGGTGAAGTACCTGCTAGCTGCTACCGCTTGTCCTCCGCATAACTAAAACCGGAAGGAGGCAGGCGGTTCCACACTCTACTGACATAAAGCATATGTCAGTAATTTTTAGGACCAACATTTTATTCCACCACGCTTTCACAGTTAAATTTGGGTGCTAACTGTATTTGGAATCTGATAAAATAAATGTGTCCGTTTAATAACACCACAGAATGGATACGAGATTTTCCAATTGGTTGGTCGTAGTATGTCATCATTGACGCAGAACCCTCTTCTAATCTAGATGTTACATTGGCCTAGTTCAAGGACCACTTCTTTTCTTAATTTTTATAAAATAACTCGAAGACAACATTAATAGCAGTTTGAGATTGTTCAGTGATGATGCGACATCTGTAAGCAAGTAAGGAATTTTAACAATTTTCTTAGAAGTTCCGTGCGTTCTGGATGTTATTTGGGCATACAGCGATAAAAGGCAACTTAATCTAAATCGCCAAAAGTACAATGAAATGTGTATAACTAACAAAAAGAATCCGTTTGTTCAGGAGTATAAAGAAAACAGTTCAGTTATTGACACGGTTGATTCCCTGAAGTATCTGCGCGTAACAGTACAAAGCAACATGAATTGGAAACCTGCACATAACGTCCGTCGTTCCTGGAGCTAATTCAAGACTGCGGTTCATTGGTCGATTTTGAAGAATTGTAATAGATATACAATGGGAGATAGCGTTTAAACAAATTTGGACTACTGTTGTACCGTTTAGGTTTCGTATCGCAATGGATTGCTTGACATTATACAGAAAGTACTGAGAATAGCCGCTCGATTTGTGACAAAACCGTCACAGAATTGATACTAGTACGTAAATTGGACTGGGATTTTAGGTTTCGTTTGAACTTATTGACAAACATGGTAAAATGCACATTCATTTACGAGTGTGATGAAATACTTCTTCCTCCAACCTATTTGGATTTCAATGACAATAGGGATAAGGTTAGAGAAATAAGGTGCAGAACTGACGCCTTTATAAATTCTTTCTTTCGTCGTGCCATTAGGGATTGGAATGGGTTTTCGAGAAAGTTACCCTCTGCCACCCATTGGGTTCAGGTCTCGACTTTTAGGAAGTCAATCCATTTCAGGTACGTTGTTGTCCACAATCCATTCAGCTTTTACGCTGATACAATCAATCATCTTCTCCGAATTGTTCATCTACCATACGCAGTGCACAATGGTTTAAACTGTATTCATATCCTTCCGCATTAAAAGTTTTGTTAAGCGCAATAAGGGAATCACTCACTAACCATGTGAAACAACCCCATACCATTACACTAACTCATCCGTATTTCACTGTTGGCACTACACATGATGGCGGGTGACGTTTTCCAGTCATTCACCAGACTCAAACCTTTCCATCGGACTGCCACATGATGCAGCGTGATTCATCAAACCATATCACCAGTTATCAGACATCCACTGTCCAATGGAGTCACTCTTTACAACACCTCAATGCTTAGCATTGATTATAGAAATGTTTGACATATGAACAGTAGCTCGACATTTGTACTCCACTGTTCTTAACTCCCGATGCAAAATCATTGTGCTGACTGTACTGCTGATAGCACTTTGGAACTCACGATAGACTCCTTCCGCAGGTATCTTGCTAATTCTTACAGCCACCTTCTGCAATTCTCGGCGCTCCCTGTCCGTCATTAAATGAGGTCTGCCTGGTCTCGGTTTAGTTGTTGATGTTCCTTCGCGTTTCCATTTCACAATCACGTCGCCAACAATCGACTTGAGTAGCTGTAGAAAGGTTGTTACTCAGGTGACATCCAATGACTAGTTCATGGTCGAATTCACTGATCTCTCCTGATCGTCCCATTCTGCTGTTACTGCTTCTCTGATGACAAAACAATTTTTTTTTTCCTCCCAGGTGAGGCCCAGGAGGCGGGCTGTTGTAGGGCCGGAAGGTCCCTTTTCAGCCAATGAGTTTACATATATTTACAATGCTTTATTTAATTTCACATAGTAACATGACATAAAATTTTTTACAAGGATTCTTAAGATAAATTATATTACATAGATGGATACAGGAATGAAATATTATACAAATAGGTTGTTGATAGATGAGTTAATGAATTTATGGTAAATGGTTTTATAAATGGTGATTACTTAATGCTAACAGTAGACTTATATCCTAGTTTTTATGAGGTGATGTGGTGGATGTACATTGCCAAATGAGATAATGAATTTTACATAAGTATGATGTTTTATTGTTTGGGACGTTAGGGAAAAAGGGGGGGGTATGTGGGTATGGCTCTCTGTTTTTTAGTATTATTGAGCGGCGGCATTGGGAATTGGGATAAGATGTGCAGGGGGAGATATTGATGACAACACAATACTGCACCGCTTCCTTTATACTGGCAGATCCTCATGTCGTGACTTCTAGCGTAACATAGAGGTGTCCAGATACTTGATGATCGGATAGTGCAGCTGTTGGTGTAGAAACAGGCACGACAACGATGTCAGTGAACGCAGAGAATTGGCAGATGCGTAGTTTTTTTTTGTGTGTGTCTCTGCCTCAACGGCGTGTTTGTGCATGTCCCGCTACCTAGGTAGCTCTACTGCTATGTGTCTCTTTCTTTTGGATAAGGTTGATTTGGAGACTCTTTTTATTTGCGCTTTGAGGGGAAAACATGGCTATGGTCGTCTAGGACGACCTTATGTGAAAAACCCCTACAGTTTTCTTTTAATCATATCAGTGCTATTCCGGCTGATATATAATACTTAATGGTACTATGTGGGAGTGCCAGTGCCTTGGCATCGTGGTGCCAAGGGTATGGAGCCTCTCGTCGGTTTCTCTGAACTTATCTATTCTTTCGTGAAACTTTTCAGTTTGGCGAAAGATTTCTGTGTGGATGGTCTCTGCGTCGGTCTCATTGTGGATGTATGCGGTTGATGTGAGTCTCGGTGCGCGTAGAATGGTCCTTAGGCACCTGTTCTGGAGTCTCTGTAGGTGGATCTGGTTGTAGTTTGCTGCTGTCCCCCACACCTGGCATCCATACAGGATGAAGGGGCGAATGACAGTTTTGTAGATGCGTAATTTTGTTGCAGTCGTTAGTTCCATACTATTGAATATTGGAAAGAGTTTTTGTATGATAGCCAGGCCCTGTCTTCTCCTTTCCATGATGTGTTCCTTGAAGAGGAGTTTTGAGTTGTGTTAGGGTCTGTTTTCCAGCGTCACTGTGCGGACTTGACTTCCTGCAGTGGTGGCTTATCTGCTGGCCGAGAACTTGCCTTATCGGCGAAACACTTCCGACACATTGTGCAAGGAGAGCTCGGCACGCGACAGTACAAACCTAACGCATACGGCTCGTTTCACAGTGGACTTACAAATGATTAGCGAACTCACCGCGCGAGCGGTAACGTTCGGGCCTGGCATTCGGGATCAGTCCACTTCGATCCCCGTCCTGCTATCTAGATTTAGCTTTTCTACGTTTCCCCAAAATTATTCCAGGTGAATGAAGGGATGGTTCCCTTCGTTAAGATCAGGCCTACTGTCAGTACCATATCCCACTTTAATAAAATGTGTTGTGCCCGCAGACTGTACTCACCTCAATAGTTCGGCAACCTTCGACATGTCTCGGTAATGCCCGAAGTTTTAGATACACTGACTCCAACCTCAGAGCTGCTTGAACCAGGAATGTTAAAATAAATAACTGCGTTCACTTTATTTTCGCTTATACTGTTAGCGAGATGTGCACATTTAAATACGTAATCAATTTTAATTTTATATGTATTTAGATTATTTCCGACGACTAGACGCAGAAATTCATATAAGGAGAAGTGCATCAGATACTTACGCTGTAATGTCTGTGGCTGATACTGGAACCAAGTAACAACATAACTTAAGAATATTTTTGACAGAAGATAACAAAAACAGAAGTTTATTAAAACTCACTGAAAGTTTAAACAAAACCTAGATAGTCACAAGCTATACGAATCAAACAAAAAATAATTACTCGTTTTTAAACTACACTTTGCTTAGAATGTTTTCAAACAATAAAATTGTCCGTCATTCAAAATGAAGTTATTTAAAAACATCCTAATCAGACAAAGTTTATTTGCATTACGGAAAATTAAAAAAAGGTAATGATCAGTCGATATTTCTTTTTTCTTAGAAACTTTTACAAAATATTTTCCTACCACCCCATAAATTTTACACCGATCATTTTTAACGGGCCTTTAAACTAGTAGTACTATAATAAGAAAATGTAAGGTTGATAGTGTTAAATAGTACCTGCACGTTGGAAGTAAAACTTTCTTCGGCTGAATGCTGCTCATCATAATTTTATTGGCACGTAAGAAAGGCTTGCATTTATGACATATATGATGTGAGTTCGTTTGAATGAAAATTTTTTTTTATAATCGTACAAATGACATTTCAGATCTTCTACATAGTCTCGACTGGTGTTCACACCTACCGAGACGTAGGAAAAGCAGTATGCCAAGAAATACTCAATTCACACAACTTTTGAGATCTTAATTTGTAAACTTACATATAATTGTTTTGTTATTCTCGTTACTGTTTTGTAAATTTTTTATTAACTCTTAATAAAAGTTACTAGCCTCAAAGCCAGGGATGAACGGAATGTTCTGGCAAGTCATTTTCTCACAGCTGTTTATTTAAATAGAATTGTTATGAAACTAAGTTCAATACAATTCCTCGTGCAAAATGTTTCATTTGTCCCCCTGGTCCAGGTTGAATTTCAACCCAAACACTAACTGAAATACTGACCTCAGTAGTACGGTGTCTGTGAAAGCAAAAAAATTTAAAAATAAATCTAAAAACTTACAACTAAATGTGGAGCTCCGTTCATCCGCATGAAGTAATGGCACTCAAGAAAACAACATGATTAAAAAAAAAAAAAATCAATTACTCTGGTCTTCTGCTGGAATGTGAAATAGCAGTTGTCATTGTGACCCAGGATAAATTTCAATGCAATCAAAAGTCCCGCTAACTTAGTTACTCCAAACCTTTTTACCAGGTTGAACGAAGTTTTCAGGCAAGCCCTCGCAGTTGCTTGGTTAAAATAAAGCTCAATGCTCAGGGATTCGAACCGCGCACGCTTCGATCTCCAGTCACACACCTTAACCACTAAGTCACCAGACCGCTCATCGCATGTTAGTGGCATAGTAATGGCATTGTGATTTAAACTTGATCCAAAATCTTCACGGGTTCTTACAATTTCTTTTTTTGTTATCCGTGATTCAGATTGATATTACAACGTTTAAATGGCTGGCACAGGTACAAAAAACAATTTAATTTTTTTATGTAAATTTAAATTACCCATGTCCTCTGCTCTAACGTCAAATGCCAATTGTAATTCTGACTCAGGCTAAATAACAGTTTAGTCAAATCTTCCGCTAACAATACTGATCGAAAATTAAAGCTTTTGTCTTACATATCTTTGGGCGAGAATTAAATATAAAAAGTTGTTGGTAACGAAGGATTGGTCCCAAACAATATCGAGTCGGCATAATATGACAGGAAAGCTATCTCTATATCATTCTACCGTCGAACCTGCCTCTTGAAGAGAATCAATTTCCAACATATTTCTGTCACTATTCGATAAGATTTCAAAATTTCGTGACTACAACTGTTAATCATACTGGAAAAAATATCCTGTGTCTTCATACAGCTTTCCTTATAAAATTCCATTACAACGATATAGCCATATAGTCGTCAAAACGTAACAAAAAGACAGAGACTTACTTCCGTATTTATATTAGTATTACTGTGGATCACACTCACACACTGACTGCGAACAACACCTGAGGGATCATTATAACGTAAAAAAGTGTACACCTACAAAATTGCAAGACTACCTACGATTTGCCTCGCATTGCACCCCTAACTATATAATATCTACAGTTTAACATTCAATCCAAATAACCTACGGCCCAGGCCTTACTCTTACGATGAAAAACAATTTTTAAAAATCTTAGCCTTTACGGAGATTTGAACTGGAGACCACGACGTTCGTAAGCAAGCTCTTTAGCCATTGAGCTGCCAGTTCACTACACGGAAACACGGTCTGGAGACGTCCACATCCAACGTGTCTGCCTATCGCCGTATTTCGAAGTTATGAGACAACATGTGTTATTTATACAGATAATTTTTCAACCAAATGTAGACAGTATTTTTCTCCTTGTTTCAAAGGATAAGTGTGCAAATTTTCATCGAGATCGGATGAAAACTGTGGATTTGTATGAAGAACAAACAAACATACATACATTCATCTTTATATATAAAGATTATAAGCACTTAATATGTCGATTTAAACGAAATACGTTCTTTTCTTTCAGCGTTCTGACTACTCATTTCTTCTCATACGCTTCACTAGATAGAACTGTTATTAAATAACGCTCCTAGCCTCGAACAATATCCCCGGCCCTTGTTAGTTGGGCAGCAAAGGCGAGAAGCGTGACATCACAGCGTGACAGGCACAGTAACCAATACAAGCGTTTTATTACTATAGATATGTATGTGAAAAAAATTAACGAAAACATCTACAGCGAGTAACAAATAAGAAACAAATAATAATTAATATGTTAATTTAAACTAATTTTGGAAATTCATTTCTTCACGGATGTTTAACTAAATGAAACTATTATTAAATAATGGCATAACTTCTGGTAATATCTCTGGCCGTTGTAGGCAACCAACGAGGCCGGGACTATGACGAAAACATTATGGACATGGCTACACGCTTATTTATGACAATACAGTGGCTTTATGATGATTAAATTACCAGAAGAATTATTTAGATACAAATTTATCAAGAAATCTCTGAAATGCTGTCGCTGGTGACCTTCGATCAATAATGAGAATGAAAATACTTTTATGCAATGGACACAGGAAATGATAGGGAAAATTAAACACCTTGTGGAAGAAGATAGCGATGAACACATAAAGTCTAACATACTTTACAATATTTCGATATAAAACTCAGTGTGTAAGGACTAGACCAGGGGTGGCCAACCTGTGGCTTGCGAGCCACATGCGGCTCTTTGAAGGATTATTTGTGGCTCTCGATAAATGTACCAGAGTTCCCTTTTCATTTTTGTGTTATTCTATTTAAAAAAATTATTATCGTTCCATATGTGTTTCAAAATGTCTTTTAAATTACTGATAAAAAATATGAAAGATAATGTGCAACGTTGTAAGTAATTTCATTTCCGTCCAAGTTAAGAATGATATGACTCATTGAAAACTGCGCGAACGAACATAAACAGTGGCGTAATCTTCTGTAATCGACCTACTCTAGACAGATTTTGAATTTGTGAAGTGTCATTGCAACGGAATGTTGACATTGTGTTTAATTTTTAATATTTAAATTCAATACACATATTTTGTACTTTTATTCATATATTTTCAATAAATATAATTTCTGTAAATAAAAATTTAATAACTTTTTTGGATAACTTTTAAATACGTATTTAATTGCGGCTCGCAAAAAATTTCAAATTTTCAAAAATGGCTCGGACTATCAAGGTGCTTGGCCACCCCTGGACTAGACAGTAGACACATGGCAAGGGAACCACATGTGTGCTCTGTGAGACTCGCCAGATGACTATTTAGTCTATATCGTGAGTCATGTGGTTTTAGTAAACATATCTGATTTAATTCCCATACCGAAATATTGCGTGTTGATGTTTAAATGTACGTCGATACCCACCTGCCTTCATGTGTGGTTACTGAAAGTTTTCACTTTTTCCTATACTTCCTTTATATAATTACGTATTGTAATCAAATTTAATTAAAAAAACTTATTTAAAACCTAAACTCTGCTAGCGTAAAGTAACATGAAAATTATGCCTTAATTCCTTTGTACTTATTTCAGAGTACGGTGATAGCATTTGAAAAAAGTAAATAGTATCGTTAACAAGTCTATACAAATGTAAGTCAACACCAGCAAAAGACGACGCTACAACGAACAATTCGTCAGTTGATACATTCATGGATGCGCAGCAATTCAAACAGCGTTTCTGTCCTGTCGCTATTCTATCGCATTCAAGGACTCAGTATCTGGTACTTACCAACAAGAATCGTTATAGGACGTTACGATACTATCATATAACAATGAAGCACAGCTCAATGTCTCAAGATTCATTTTAAAATCCATCATTAATAACAGAAGCCCCGTTTTTCAGCTTGATCTACGACCCATAGACATGTCCAACGTAAGCACAAACATTCTCGCCCAACTACTTATCACTTTTATGGCCACGCGGTATGATGTATGTGGTAGGCTATAACCAGCCTTTCATTTCCATATTGGAATCTATTTCGCTTCTCCACAAACAGTCCTAGCTCTTTATTTGAATTTAAAATAAATCGTTCGCTATGCCTCTCTGATTCCCTGATTCCCTGTGTACTTGGTTTCCTTAGGCATGTATGCTTTAGTTATGGTTAGATATTTTCGGTCCCACCGATATCGAGTTCATTAGAGTCGGGAAAGAATTGGAAACTGGAAGCAAGGTACGGGATGGCATTCGACCATTGCCGTTTGAAGAAAACATGCTGGAAACCATGGAACTCATGGCGGCCGGAAGGGAACTTGCACCCGCGTCATGAATATCAGAACCAATCGTTACAGCTCACTCACCACGCTCGGTATTAGTGTTTCCCTAAGGATTGAGTTGAATGTCTTCAACTTTCCCTATCCTTAGTTTGTTCTCTTATGTATTTCGTCCTCATTTTTACCTTGTTTGTTAAAGATGATTTTTTTTTATTATGGCTTTACGCCTCGTCGACGTCGAGGTCATTAGAGGCGGGGTAGGATGGGAGACAAGAGAAGGGAAGGAATTCGGCCATGGCGTTTTTTAGGATGCATCCCGGCATTCGCCTGAAGTGGTTTGGGGAAACCATGGGAAACCCAAATCTGGATGCCTGGACGGGGAGTCAAACCCACGTCCTCCCGAATGCCAATCCAGAGCGTTAACCACTCATCCATCACGCTCGGTGTGTTTGTTAAAGAACTGTCCGTAAGTAATCAGCTTGGTGAATTCATTTTATGCTTCACTGCTCAAGACGTTGGAGAGTTTTCCAGTCATTACCAGCAAACAGATATTCACATTCATCATACTCACTGAGACATCTGCCTTTTGATATTCTTCAATTAATTTTCTTATAACGCATCTCACAATATCCTGGTCCCTTGATGTGCCTGATTATTTACATAATAGAAATTGTCATTTCGATTTTAACCTTGATCTCTTCACTTTTAATCGTCAGAGTAATCAAATATGGTATCTGTCGTACTTTGACATAGGTCTGGCGTGTTCCGCTTGATTATGGTTTATTGGAAATGGTTGTGTAAAAGATTCCTATCCTGTGAATCCCTCAAGTGGAAAGGATCTTAAAAGGATTGGTCGGTTGCGATTGCTGGATTAATTTTAGTTAGATAGGAACTAAATCTTTATGTCAAAATAATTGTTTAAAAAACATAAAAACCGCCTTCAAAAAAGGGCACTAAAATTTTAAAATAACTTTATACCTTGCTTAGAAGAAAATAAATTTAAATGGACAATATTTTACATTAATGTTATTGAAATTTTTATATTATTAGTTATTTTTGGAGTCGGTGCCAGATGTCAGATCGCGCAGATCGAATTACTGAACTTTATTTGGTGTTCGAGGCGAACCGACAGTACGAACAAAAATTCCAAATATTTTATAGCATGTCGTGAAGAAGATAGTTTTATTGCGGGAGACAGCTTAGGGAAACAATTTAAAGGTATATTATCTGTGGCTCCGCCTCGTTGGTTATCCAGACATATATTTGGCGCTACAGTGTCAGTTGGTAGGCTGCATCATGCAGTAAATACTTTATAGTTAGTATAATATCGGTGTATCATCTATATGTTTCAGTTTTGTTGAAAAATGTTTCTAGAATTAATTGTAGGTAAGTAGTAACATGATTTTTTTATGTATTATTGTTATTTATTATTGTTTTTATATTTTTGTTTTTCTTGCTTTGGCTGACACCGACTCCAAAAATAACTAATTAATATAAAAATTTCAATAACAGTAATGTAAAATATTGTCCATTTAAATTTAATTTCTTCTAAGCAAGGTATAAAGTTATTTTAAAATTTTTAGTGCCCTTTTTTGAAGGCGGTTTTTATGTTTTTTAAACAATTATTTTATTTTTAAATTTTTAGTGGTATTATAATTAATTTGTATTTAAATATGCCACAGCAGTTCTCATTTTGCGAACTTCCTAGTAGCTCAGTGGTTAAAGCGTATGCTTTTTTTAAAAAAAACTGTCGTTACAACAACTTTCAGAATGGAGTGAATTGGATGCTGTATTAAGGAATGGCAGTTTACATTTTGATCCAGGCTGCGTTTCGATCTAATCATAACATCTGTTTAAGCTGCTGCTTGATAATCGAAACATGTAACATCTGGACATTAATACATGCCACATACACAAATCTGTCTCTGGAATATATCTGTTCGTTCTGGCATCACACAGAAAATATAGATATTTAATTGGTTTTCACAACGTAAAAGCTCGGGGTCCAAGTTGAAATCTGAAGTACATGTTGAGACATTAGGACACATTTTATATATATTCTGCAATGACTTAAAAATAGCTTAATTGATTTTGACGGTACTTAAAACTGTGGATTTTGTAAAGAACATTCGAAATTATAAACGATGGGCGTAAAGGAGAAGAGGGATTGGGCTTTTGTATACCAAATGTAGACTATCTTTTCTGATTGATTTAAAGTATACGTTTGTAAATTTCTATTGATTTCATATAAAAATTTAGGTTTGTATAAAAAAATAATTAAGGGGTGTGGAGGTGAAGAGTAGTTTGGTTTTTGTTAAGGTAGTGTGGACAGTATTTTTCTCTTTGTTTTAAAGTATACATGTGCAAAGTTCTATCGAAACCAGATAAAAACTGTAGCTTTGTGTATAAGGAACATTTACAAAAACTGAAATGGGGTAAGGGAGTGAGTGGTTGGGATTTGTAAACAGAATGTTTCTCTTTGTTCTTAAGTATACATTTGCAGTGTTCCATCGAAATCTGATGAAAACGGTAGGTATCTATAAAGAACATTGGAAATTAGGAGGGGTGGGGGTAGAAGGGAAGAGGGGTTGGGCTTCTGCAACCTAATTTAAACACAATTGTTATGTATTTTTTAAAGTATACGTGTGCAAATTTTCTTCAGAATCAGATAGAAACTGTGCTTTGTGTAGATTAAAGGGGTGGAAAGGGGGAGAGAGGTTTGGCTTCTCTAAACCAAATGCAGACAGTATTTTTCTGTTTGTTTTGAAGTATACATGTGCATACTTCATTCAAAATCAGATAGAAACGGTAACTTTATATAATGAACATTGACAGTAATTAAAGGGGTAGAAAGGGTAATAGGGTTTGTGTTTTTGTCAAAGTAATGTGAGTAGTATGTTTCTTTCTCTATTTGCTTTAAAGTATACACATGCGAAGTTCCACCGAAATCGGATTAAAATGTGGGTTTGTACAAACATTAAGGGATGTAAAAGGGGAGCTAGGGTAGTTTATTTATTTTTTGGTCAGAAATCTTCTCCATAAAAAAAAATTCATATATGTGCCAACTTTCATAAAGATCGGTCAAATGGTGTCAACTGTAGCTTTTCAAAAAGAAAATTGACAAAAGTCATTGGGCGGAAACGGGGAAAAGGGTTCAGTTTTTGCAAACCAAAAGCTGACATTATTTTTCTCTTTGTTTTACAGTAAAATTTTGCTAAGTTCTATCTAAACTGGATAAAAACTGTGGATTTGTATAAAAATTAAATGGTTTAATGGGGAGTGGGGGTGGTTTTTTGATTTTTTGGTTAGAAACCTTCCTCGTGAAAAAATACATATAAGCGCCAACTTTATGGTAATGGGTCAAACGGTGGCGACTGTAGCTTTTTATGTATATAAAAAAAATTTACAAAAATTAAGGGGTTGGTAGGAGGGAGAGGGGTTGAGCTTTGGCAGACCAAATGTTGACAAGATTTTTCTGTTTGTTTGAAAGTATACATTGGCAAAGTTCAATCAAAATCAGATATGAAATATAGGTTTCTATAAAATTAAGGGGTGTAAAGGGGGAGATGGGGTGGCTTCTTTTTATTATTTGGTCAGAAACCTAGTCCATGAAAAATTACATGTATATGACAACTTAATGGAGATCAGTTAAATGATGTCGACTACAGTTTTGTATAAATAACAGTGCCAAAAATTAAGGGGTGGATAGGGTGAGAGGGGTTCAGTTTTTTCAAACCAAATGTTGACAGCATTATTCTCTTTATTTTTGACTATACATGTCCAAAGTTCCATTGAAATCGGATAAAAAATGTGAGTTTGTTATAAAAATTAAGGGGTGTAAAGGGAGAGAGGGGTGTTTTTTTATTTTTTTGGGTCAGGAAACCTTTTCCATGAAAAATTACATGTATATGCCAACTTTAATGGAGATCATTTAAATGGTGTCGACTTTAGCTTTGTATAAAGAATATTGGCAAAAATTAAGGGGTGGATATAGGAATAGGGGTTCGGTTTTTTTCAAACCAAAAGTTGACAGTATTTTTCTGTTTATTTTTTACTACACATTTCCAAAGTTCCATCAAAATCGGATAAAAAGTGTGGGTTTGTATAAAAGTTTAGCGGTGTTAAGGGGTAGTTTCTCAATGAAATTCATATGGGACCACTTTGGAGGTATGCTCTATCCACTATAAAAATTTCATTTAAATCGGTTCAAAATTGGCGAAGATATCGCTGAACATACATAAAAAAAAAATTCAGACGAATTGAGAATCTCCTCCTTTTTTGAAGTCGGTTAAAAAGTTAGGAAAGCATCTGTTTTTAATTTGAAGAAAACAGCCTTCGTATCTAAAAGAACATATTAATAGTTCCTTTCATTGGCGGAAATAGGTTAGTGCAATGTTTTAACAGTTTGTTAGAAACTAAAAGTGATAGAAAGTGACTTCGTTCACAACGCGAGAGTTGGTAGGATCCTTCCAAAGGAAATATACTAAGCCATTGTGTTAGAGATAAAGTTCATTTTCTCTGGGACGTACAGTTTAACGTGGAATCCGAATCACAGAAGGACCTGGCGTAGGTCATATGATTAAACGCAATTCTTAAAAAGTCCTGGCCCCACCGGGATGTAAACCCGAGATCAGACCGGGAACTTTTGAAAGCATGTGCCTTTAGCACTGAGCTATCAGACCGCTCTAAGTGAGTGATATAAAACTTTTAATGGTTTTTGCAGCTGAAGATTAATTCTTCGTTCTTTCAATCGAATGCTGACCTGCGTTATATTGGTTAATTGCAGTGACATTTGGTTCGAAGCCTCCAGGCATATTCTGGGCCGAATGCAAATTAACACCTAACGGTATATTTGATTGTAAACAACAGCAAAGCAACGAACTAGAGCCGTTCCACAAATGTTTTTACGTTGTCGTCGGGAAATAGAAAATAGAAACGTAGAGGAATAACAACATCAGTTGTTTATATAGTGTTGATAAACAAATATACAGTCAGGAGCTAACTTATATTCTGCCTAGAAGATGTCCAAAGTAACATTTGACCAATGAAATACAGTTCAATGCGCAATTAAATGAATGACGAACTGACAATGATAGTCTGTCGGCTCTTGAAACGTCAGCTTGGTTGATCAAAGATGAGTACAGTTTCCAAATCCGACGATTTCCTTTGTTAATCCTCCGACAGTCTTCTCCGATTCGTTACTGCGAGAAATTATAAACAATTATCACCCTGACGCCCGGCCTAGTAATGTCTGCCCCAATCGGAATTACGTCACCTCCGTCTCCGATAAAATTTCACTTAAGTTCATTAAAAACCTCTCTAAGCAAATTATTAATAATATTGAAAACAGGCAATGCTCCTGTTTAATCTCCTTCTTCTTTCTCCACTTGCACCTCAAGTATTGCTTCATTTTTCTTGTAGTACAATTCTGTTTCATATTGCAATAGCGTAAGCACGTTCCTCGTCTCCCTCCTTTGGACTGCTATTAGAATAATGCTGTAGCCTTATTTATTACTTACTCTTACTCCCAGGGCCATCTATGACGCAGTTGACATTTACCTGCACCAACAAATCCCCTCCATTTTAATCGGTATTTTACGTCCTCTTCAACGGCTCCAATCTTTCCCATATCAGCCTTCACCTGGCTCTACCATCTTTTTCTAGGTCTTCCCCGCGGTCGCCTTCCTTCAGATTTAGATCTTAACACCTTCTTCAATCGAAATTCCTCACTTCTCATTATATGTCCATCCCATCTGATTCTTTCGCTAATGACATATGCACTATTGTGGAGGTCCCTTAATTCTCTGTTTTTATTCCTTCTCCACAAGAGGACCCATATATTTTCCGTAATACTTTGTTCTCAAAAACTATAAGCTGCAGGTAGGATTATTGTTTTCTACAATTTAATTTTAGTTTTGTGGGAGAGGGATTTTGATGAAAGTACGCTATTACATGCGTAGACACATTTGCTTGCTGAGTTCATCCTATTTTGTTTCCCTGCTTCTTCTGAATTCCTATATGATATGCTTACCCCCAGTTATTTAAATTATTCAAATTTGTGTCCCTCAACTTGTAAAGTCCCTTTTCTTGGCTTCTTTTTTCTTGTAAAGTGCATGTATTTAGTTTTTGTATAATTTGTCACTAAACAAAATTTTCCTGCCTCTCTTAAGCATACTTCTGTTAATACCCTTACAGCCTTATTCCATTACGAGGGAATAATTCTTTGTCTGCTTAAAATATTTACATTATTCATTGACGCCGTTTTGGAGATTAAAATTCACTAGAATAACATTTCCGATAAGCCTCGTAAAGTTTATTGTACAGCGACATTTCACATCACACTTTGAACTGGAAATAACACTTGAGAGAACATTATAGTTAAAGATGCACTGAAATGCACTTGACGGAACAAAATTAGAATTACCGTATCAACGAGTGGTGTGTGAAACGCAGGTGATCCCAGTCAAAATTTCATTTTTTCAAAACAATACGAAATGTCTGTCACTGGCGTGTGGCATCTGCAATGTAATTCGCGGTCGCATGTAGATTAGTTCAGAATCGTTAAATCAATGGCTTCGTGCGTTCAAACACTGTGACTTCAAGTCACACGAATGCACGGAACTGTCAGTGTGTAGGGTATCTAATTAGATAATTAAATGACGGAAATAGGTATCTACATGTTGTTGTTCTGTATTATTTTAACTAAGGCAACTAAAATGAATGAACAGCTACGTAGCTGGCTCGAAACTCACCATTCTCCACCCACCCAGGTAGTCCAGCGTAGCTTTCTACCAAACCTCTCCTCCTCCCCCTTTCTCCGAACCACGTAGTTTATGGACACTCCCCTACGTATACATATTGGCGGTACAGAAAAATAAATGATACAACTTTCCATTAGCCGGCCTCGGTAGCGTAGAGGCTAGGGGCTGAAGGTCGCCGGTTCGAGTCCGGCAGAGGCATGCGTGTTTAAGTGTTGTGTGTGTGTGCTAATGTCGTGTCCGTCCTGTTGTGTCCACAGTTAGAAGCTACTACAACCCACTGGAGAAACTGATACACTGCAAGAGTCATGATCACATTGAGCTGGCTGTATGGCTTAAGTTGCTTTCCATTACAAGATGTCACCGGAAATTCACGCTAAGGATATGATCTAGATAACGCTGAAAGAATTTAAAATTAAAATTTGTAGACAGCATGTAGCATAACAGATGTTATAAGGACATCTTTGAAGTATAAGTTCCATGGCACGGGCCTATCAATACTTTTTTAAGAAGGGTTTATATAGCAACGATATACACGGAGATCAACTAGAAGATTGCTTAGAGCAGCGCTAAGGAGAACTTGCAGAAAGAAGTCCGATAATGTATTTAAGAACGATGTATTTAAAACAATAGAAGAGTGATTTAAATTGTGCAGAATAACGGCTAACAGATTAATTATTTACTATAGCCGCTCAAAATCATATTACGATAAATCAATATAATGTATAAAATATAATTACATCGTAAACACAACACGGTACCTTTTCTTAATAATGTTAAACATGATCATTTAAGAAATGCTACATGGCAGACCGTGAAGAGGACGAAAGTTGGAATTTTAAAATGAAATGCATTTTAAGAAATGCTACATTGCTCCCTTTCCAGGTACTGTTTTAAATAATGAAGTGAACATTTAAGAAATGCTAAATGGCGATCGTGCAGTAGACTTGGGTGCTGCAGAATAAAGAAATTACTACGTAAATTTACGAATTTGAGTATCTAGCAGACAACCAAAAATCAAGACAAGAAGAGAGGAGAATCGTTGGAACTTGGAAGCACACAGCGCTACTAGCGGCCGAGCGGGAACCAGCCAGGGATTGACAACGTCCGCCGTAGAAACCGCCAGCTACAAAATACGTTAAAGTTAAGTGTTTTCTAGACTCAATTATCTTTGTTCTTGTAATCAAAAACTTGTTGATTGTGACAAGAACGTTGACTGTGGCAGAAGCGGTGTGCGGCTAGAATTAGTTTTACGTTCTTTTTGGGAGTTTAACATAACCTATCTTTTCGAATTTTCATTGTTTATTCAAATAATTTATTAGATCACGTCATTTTTATTGATAATAGTTTTGGGACGCTGGGTATTGCTTAGCTTTCTACAGAATGGCTAATCAGATGCCAGGTGCAATGGTTATTTGTGATCCTTCGGGTTCTGTAAATAAGAAAGATGAAATAGTCACTGTAGGTGCATTAGAGAAAAGACTATTTAGATTGGGAGCACAAATAACAGCACAAGTAACTACACAACTTACAGCTACACAAACACAATTAAGTGAGGAAATAAAAAGCTCTTATAAGTCTTTAGATGATCGACTATCAAAATTTGAGACAGTTATGAAAAATCTTTTGATGATTTAAGTGAGTGTTTTGAAAGGACTGATAAGCATTATAAAATGTTAAAAGAGGAAACTGAGATGTGTAAGAAGAAACCCATTATAGATACTGATATTGATAAGAGTCTAGTAATTAGAGGGTTTGAAAAAAATACGAATGCAATTCATTGTGAATCATTAAGTAATACAATTGAAAGTAATGATAGTAGGGATAATACTGTAAGGGAAAAATATGAGATGAGTGATGTTACAATTAATGGTGATGTAAATCATGTAAAGGATAGACAAATTGTCAAAGAAGGGTGTCATGTAAAAGAGAGGGAAGAGATTTTAATGAATGTAGATGGATTGGGTAGTTTGATGATTTTGAAGGATGTGAACTGTGACATTTTTTCCATTGTTAGGAAGAATTATGTTTGTGATTATGAATCAAAGCAGTTACAGAATAATGGTGTTGAACATTTTCAGAGTTCTTTATATATTTTTGAAGTTGGTTTGCCATGTTACTGTTCTGGCAAAGTAAGATTAACTGTAAACAGACAGTTGTTTTTTGTATCATTAACTGGGGAAAAGTCAACTGGAAATATAGAAAAAAGGTCTTCTTTTTTGTAGAGGGGTAAGCTATGCTTACTGCCTCATCCTGTGTACAAATTCAATCAGGATATTGAAGCTACAACTCAGAAAATGATGAATTACTTTAAGGTGAATGAAAAGATTTAACACTAGTGCAGGGCACAGGTGTGTACATATAAACTCTATCATATTGGAATTTACTATTATTATTAAGTTATAGTTAGCATATTATTGTTATTCAGTGCCACAAAACACTTGTAAATAGTACTGATTGTTGTGGCTGCACACAATTCAACAGTAATGATAGTAAAAGTTTATAATCACTAAGTGGAAGCTGTCATTTACCAATATTGACGATCTTGGTCAGATGTGCAGTCTTCGGCTGTTACCACAGCATACCATTACATAAAAGTTTATTGTCTATTAGGACTTTCTTTTTAGGAAATATATAGTTTGTAAGGTATACCGGAGCATTAGAATGAATATAATGAGTTGAGAAGAAATAAGGTGTTGCTATGATAGAATAAATGTGTTTTGAATTAAGAAGTAAAATATCATATAGAGAGGGTACAGCAAGACAGTCAAGACTCAGTCCCCGTGAATAATGCCACGATCCAGACATTGCCTCTAAATGATACTGAAAAGGTCAGGATTTGGTCACACAGGCATAGCTGAGGTCCAGGTAGAACCTTCAAATGACTCTGTTGTTACATCTCATAGCCTAGATATGAATATTCAAGATGAAGTAAAGTGGAGAGAAGTTATTACTTATAGGGAGAGTAATGTAATGTATTGAAGAAATAAAATAAAAATGAAGTTGTGATGGTGATGCTAGATTAGAAAGAAACAATGGTGTACCAGTCGTATTAGCGAGGGTTGATTGTACTGGTCCAGAGACCAAACATGTGATTTAAATAATGTGCCGGTTATCCAACAGTAAAATTGTTCAAAAGGATCGGTCTTATGAAGAATATAATGTACCAAGGGCAGGTAATGGAATTTTTAACTATTTGAATGGTATGCTTGGTAAACAGGCGGAGGCCATGACAGCTAAAGATGATGTTACTAAATAACAATTCTGTAGTATAATATACTTATTGTAGTTTTTTTTTTTTTTTGTTTGTTAAGTGATAAGGACAGTAATTCTGTGTCGCAATGTGTGTTACAGACCATAAGCCGTTTCAACAGTCGCGGCTCATGGAGACCCAACTAGGAAAGTCAATCAAGCCATCAGTCCTCGTTATATGTGAAAAAAAATTGTGTTTGTTAATCAAATGTACAATGTAAGCTCTCCTTACTAAAAAAAAAAAAAAAAAAAAAGTATGGTAAACTTGGGGGGGCTGTAGCATAACAGATGTTATAAGGACATCTTTGAAGTATAAGTTCCATGGCACGGGCCTATCAATACTTTTTAAGAAGGATTTATATAGCAACAGATATACAGAGATTAACTAGGAGATTGCCTACAGCAGCACTAAGGAGAACTTGCAGAAAGAAGTCCGATAATGTATTTAAGAACGATTTATTTAAAAATAATAAAAGAGTGATTTAAATTGTGCAGAATAATGGCTAACAGATTAATTATTTACTATAGCCGCACAAAAAGCATATTACGATAAATCAATATAAAGATAAAGCATAAAATATAATCACATCGTAAATGCAACACGGTACCTTTTCTTAATGTTAAACATGAATTGCATTTAAGAAATGCTACATGGCAGACCGTGAAGAGGACGAAAGTTGGAATTTTAAAATTGAATTGTAGCATTTGAGAAATGCTACATGGCAGACCGTGAAGAGGACGAAAGTTGGAATTTTAAAATTGAATTGTAGCATTTAAGAAATGCGACAAGCAAAAGTAGGCGGTTACAAGAAAGGGGAAAGAAATCTGTGTGGATAAATTTCGAACGGAGCGTGCTTACTATTACAACTAAATTAAATGTATTAAATTATGTACTGGTGAATGAGATTGTCCCTTCTCGTTTACGAAGGATATCTGAGATTGTGACAGCGTAAACTGGTTGGCCGTAATTTTTCGCTCCGCTTGTCTCATTCGTAAGTGGTTTCTGTCTGTTAGAGTGACACATGATCGCAAGTAATTCCAGCTCTGATTCAATTAAACGAAATTGCTTCAAGAAATTAATATCTGACACCTACAGCTTACCGTGCTCTTACACGATTCTGCTACCGAACCTGCTCTACAATTCTTTGATTTCGGTTACGCCAGCGACAGAGGAAACAGGTCAGTCAACTCGTTGTTCTTCGCATGTAACACGAACAAAATGTTGTAAAGGAACCAGGTTGCGATTATGACACTTCACGAAATGTAAGAGCGTGTGGCGCCATCTACTGCTTCAAGCAATTTCTCTGATTTTAATGGGCATTATGCAATACAAAGTCCTCCTGGTGACCAAGTGCTATTCGGATTTAAATATATTAACTGACAACTCGCCTGAGCAACACTTAAAAAAACACCAAATGACGGCTGATTTGGTCGCTGAGAAGTTAACCCAACTAGAGTATTTTAATCTCTCATATTATAATGACAGACAGCTTACTACATAAAGAAGCTCGAAATACACTTTAATTCCACATTTATTACAGGAAAACATTCAAAACCATTCTTCAGAATGGTCTTCAAAATGCTAGGAACATCACAGGTATTTCTTTATCTTTTTATTCCTCAAATATAAATGTTTAAGTTCTTTCTGATAATCTACAAAATATTTTGTGTTTTGTTCTAGTCCATAGATTTTAATATTTTCCCTGCTACCTGAGTTTTTCTGGTGATCGTTACCACAGAATATTTAATTAATTTTAGTGTCCCTCTTTTCATTGTGCCCGATCCATCTAAATTGCAATTTCAAAACCACGTTTCAAATTTCTGGTAACATCTGTTTCATGTGAGGATATTTTAGTGTACCCGTCTTTAATTAATTTATGGGTTAATTGCTTTATTACTTTCTTCAATTTCAATCTGCTCTTCGTGAAGTTCAAATTTTGTGCCGTAATCAAATTCCTCATATAGTGTATTTTAGGTTCAAAATTTGCAACCTGTATCTTTCCAACTTTGATGTAATCTAATTGATTCTTTTTATATATATGCTAAACTATAGGTTCGAAAACTGGTGGGTGCGCCTCCCCCCTCCCCTAGGAGGGGTGGTGGCAATGACATGTGAGGGAGGAGAGCGGGGTACCAGGTAATTTCGCCCCGTGTGAACGATACCTTATCTCTACAGTACACCATCGAAAGTATGCCTCCTTCACCGCCTGTTAGAATTGAAAAACTTTATTCTAACATCACAAACTTAAAATTTCCTCTGAGATGTTGTTGTTAGTACTGATAATTAGCCTCTTACCTTTTTAATAGTAAAATTTTGACGAGGAGGCGTGCGTGGGAAATTTTCTTTTGGCGGAAAAGGGGGGGGGGGTATGAAAAACCTTGGAACTCCTACGCTAGACTTTCCCACGTATACGTCATTCTCATATGATTGTTAATTATCCTGTTTGCTTCAACTAGTTCCTATTTCTAGAAGTCTCGCGCCTTGTTCTTGTTTTGATATATCATGTTGATGATCATCAGTTTGGTTCTGTTGGCAGTGGGTCAAAATGTCGAGAACATATAATTTTTTTCAAGATCGTAATTCCTCATTTTGTCTTTTCAATCATGCACGTCGTGTGCCAAGTGCAATTAAACAGGTCTATGGCATGTGAAAATGGTAATTCCCGGATAAAAACACAACTGGTGCTAAAATCAGCATTTCAAGTCTTATTTTCCATACATTTCACGTTCGAACGTGTATTGCAAGTCATGGATTACATCCTGATAATTTCGCCTCGGTGAAAAAACAAAAAACAAAAAACTACTACGGGCTTGACAGGTGAGCGGTGATATTCAGGGCTGCAGTCAGTAGGACCTAGGTTCAACTCGGGATACGGATATTCCGACTTCGCTATTGCGTGTTTTAAAAACCTTTGCAGCCGAATGCCAATATGGTTGACCCAGAAAGCATCAAATATCCTCCCCCAAATTTTGTGTTCGTGTGAAGTTGTTACTATCAATTTACATGACTGATAGAGCATCTTAACTAACATTCCTTTTTTCTTTCGGTCATTATGGCTCAAAACATTATAGCTGGAGAGGATGGAAAGCAAAGACCACGAAAGGAATTCAGCCATTGTCTTTTACATCAACCATCCCTACCTCCATCTGTAGCGGTATAGGGAAACAATGAAAACGAAAATCAGTATGTCCGGAGAGGGATTTGAACCCGTGTCGTCCCAAAAGGCAGGCCTGAGCGTTCCGCTCACCCACCACGCTCGGTTGGAGCTCACAGTACACTAAGTAAGTCTAACCGATACAAAGACGTATAGAGATATTATAGGTATACTAGCTCGTACCCGCGACTTCCTACGCGTGGATTAAGAATTTTTTTGCTAGAATTAAATATGGAAAGGATTGGTCCCAAACAATATCGAGTCGGAATAATATGACAGGAAAGCTAACACTATATCACTGTACCGTCAAACCTGTCTCTTGAAGAGAATGAATTTCCAACATATTTCTGTCACCATTAGATAAGGTCTCAAAATTTCGTGACTACAACTGTTAATCATACTGGAAAAAATATCCTGTGCCCTTCATACAGATTTCCTTATAAAATTCCATCACAACGATATAGCCATTTAGTCGTCAAAACGTAACAAAAAGACAGAGACTTACTTCCGTATTTATAATAATATTACTGTGGTTCACACTTACACACTGACTGCGAACAACACCTGAGGGATCATTATAACGTAAAAAAGTGTACACCTACAACATTGCAAGACTACCTATGATTTGCCTCGCATTGCACCCCTGACTTTCTAATATCTACAGTTTAACATTCAATCCGAATAACCTACGGCCCAGGCCTGACTCTTAAGATGAAATTTTTTTTTTTAAATCTTAGCTCCACGGAGATTTGAACCGGAGACCACGACGTTCGTAAGCAAGTGCTTTAACCACACAGAAACATGATACAGAGACGTCCATATCCAACGTGTCTGTCTATCGCCGTATTTCGAAGTTATGAGACAACATGTTTTATTTATACAGATAATTTTTCAACCAAATGTAGACAGTATTTTTCTCCTTGTTTCAAAGGATAAGTGTGCAAAGTTTCATCGAGATCGGATCAAAACTGTGGATTTGTATGAAGAACAAACAAACAAACATACATACGTACATTCATCTTTATATATAAAGATATGTTCGTCTGGGCCAACTAGGACCACGTTAAGCCTTTGTTTGGCTTGAATTTGCTGTGGATGTGTACACAACTAGGGGTGTTAGCTCTAGAGGGGACCTACAGTTTAACGTGGAATCCTAACAACGGAAGCGTTCTGGCGTACTTCACATTACACGGTAAGCTTAGGGCTTAAGTAAATCCCCGCCGAGACAGGGATTCCAACCGGGGACCTTTCCATCCCAGTCAGATGCCTCAACCACTGAGCCACAACGCCGCTCTTATTAAGATATTATTATAGAGATATAATTAAAGTTGTTCAACGTAGAATAATGTAAATGAATCCGAATTATTTTGAGGTTTGGTTTCTTTATGTCTGTAGTGTTCTGCCTTAAGACAGATCCCAGACTCCCGTAGGAATAGTATTGTTACCGGCAAAGTTTGCGACATTTTATAGAATGACTAGGCATTGTATATAATGCCTAAAACTAACCGCCAATGTATGAAACTATTCATATTTCAAACATTTTCTAGGCATTCTATAGAATGCCAGTAACCGGCAAAGTATGAAATACATCTCCGATTCGTTTCGAATATCACGTGACAAGGCACGTGGATTTTAACGGACGCCTCATTTGTCAGTTGCACTTCGCGGTTTGTTCAAGAATGTCAAAATACGCAATGTTACTTAAATTTGTTAAACAAAAAATTAGTCTTTTTACTGTGCTCCATGAAAATGTAGGAGCAAGCTGTGGTGTTGGAGAAGGAGTCTTGGTCTTTAGACATGAAACAACGATTCGACGATGAACTGTCCAAAATTGGAGTTAATGCTGATAAACCAGATTACCGATTATTGTTTATTTCAATTTTATACCACTCTTTTCATGTACAACGAGTAATCACAAGTGGAAGTACAACACAAGCTGACAAAACACTTAATTAAAACCATGGATACTCTAGACCGAACTCGAACCGGCGACTTCTGCAACATGAATCCAGCTCGCTAACCTCGCGCAACTGAGGCCAGCTAACGGATGTGGGTGAAAGTCACTGTTATAAGCCCTCTAGCTAAACATCTCCAACAGCGTCGCATGCCCACTCAGCCTACAATCAATCGTGACGATTTCTCCGTGGAACGTGATGTTGATCTCACTGTCTCGTTTTAGTACAAAACTGCCTGAAGATAATGTGGAGTTCTGCTTCCCACTATAACACCACAAAACTTCCAAAGGTCTGGAGATGAACTAACATGCTGGTATCACTTGATGATGACGAATACTAATCATGGTTAGGACTTAAAAGTTATTTGCAAATTCACCTGCTTCGTCCATCAGTAAATTCATTTAGTGCTACTTATGTTTTGATCATAGCAACGTTGGTGTACTGAAGCGTAATTAAAAGTTCCTTAGCGTATATTACGTCGTTTGGTCCAGCATCTTGAGCTAGAGGTTGAGGGGTCCTAAATATGATATCTGAATTTTTCCTGATGAAGGAATGTCTGTTGTTTAACCAAGGCGCTGTTCTGTCCACTGCTATAAATCCACATTTGCCACAGGAATCACGAAATATCGTATGGTGACTGAATATGAAATGACATAACGGTATTTGAAACTAAATGTAAATGTTTCAATTAAGTAGTACTGAATTAATGTCTGCTGGAATGCAATCTGCCTCAGTATTGACGCCCATAATCAACTGTCTCTGCTAACACCTGTTAAAGAAATCCAGCTTCCTTTACAGGTTGTAAAACTACTGAATCGTGAATTTATTTAGATGTTACTTCAGTATCGAAGAGTAATAGGAACGAGCTTTTTCTCTACTACTTTTGAATTACAGTAGGTTCCAAAAATTAACCTTGAAAAATACAAATCTTGTCCTTACTTGCCGTATTCTGATATAGTAAGAAGATCGTATCATACGTGAAGCAACCATACAGTCACTGTAAACATTGCAGTGTTCAGAAGAATCTAAATATTCTGAATTTTATTTTTCATGTCATATAATAAAATCTACCTCCATGAAGATAAAGTAAAAAGAAAATTAAGGGTTCGTATGACAGAAAAACTACCTACCTTTCGATTAAACGACAGAAAAAAATCGTTTATGGACATTGCGTAATGCAATCAATTAGCAACGTCAATTCATGCTTCGTGATATTTAAATACACTTTTCTGTTCTTCGAATATCACAGAATTTACACAAGTAACAGGTCTATGCATCGATGTTATATAAAGTGATAATAAATTCAGTATATTATCATGCCAAAACCACACTTATATAAAATTACAAAAGCAACGATCTATATGGATTAAAATTTTACATCATAGTTACTGCCAATTAGGCCTCTGATGACAGAATTCGAGGTTGTGAAGTTCCCGATCTCTAATTGCTTAACCTAAACAGTAAGGTTCTGCCACATTAAAAGGCACCAGCATCTTGAAATGAACCAGCCGTACATCAGAGACACGGATGAGGCCTTCAACGATTTTCACTCCAACTCTCTCTCTAAGAGTCTCACAGAAAACGCAAAGAAATTTTGGTCGTATGTACGAAAAGTCAGTTGTACCAACAACAATATTCCAGCACTAATTCGTGAAGGTTCCGAGGTTAATGAAAGCCGCAATAAAGCTAACGTACTAAATACTGTATTCAAAAATTCATTTCCTGATGAAAATAAGGATGGCATTCCCGTTTTCCCACATTGTGTCGAATTGGTGATGGAATCATTACGAATATATACTGTAGGTATCATAAAGCATTTAGAGCTCCTGAAGTGGGGGAAAGCACCGGGCCCGGATGAAATTCCAGCAAGAGTATTTTCAGAGCATGCCGCGGAAATCGGACCATTTCTGTCTAATATATTCAGTAAATCCTTAGAAGAGTGAAAAGTACCTTCAGACTGGAAAATTGCGCAAGTAACTCCGATTTTCAAGAAAGGGGGTCGAAGTGATCCTAGAAACTACCGTCCCATATCTATAACATCTGTTTGCAGTAGAGTTATCGAGCATATTATGTGCTCAAACATTATGAATTTTCTAGATGAAAATAATTTGCTTATGACAAATCAACACGGATTTCGAAGTATTTACACATGACGTAATGAAAGTTATTGATGCAGGTTCACAAGTAGATACAATTTTTTTAGATTTTCAGAAAGCCTTTGACTCGGTGTCACACAACCACCTTTTAGCGAAGCTTCGAGCGTACGGTATATCGGATCATCTTTGTGAATGGATAAAGGATTTTCTAACTGGTCGGTCGCAGTATGTCGTCGTTGAAGGAGAAAGTTCTTCCAGTCTAGATGTTACATCGGGTGTACCTCAAAGAAGTGTAATAGGACCACTTCTTTTATTAATTTTTATAAACTATCTCAGAGACAAAGTGAAAAGCATTTTTAGAATGTTTGCTGATGACGCGGTTATTTATGGGGAAGTAAGGAATTCGGCCGATTGATAAGAAATTCAGCGTGATCTGGATATTATTTTGGCATAGTGCGCTGAATGGCAACTTACACTGAATTGTAAAAAGTGAAAGACAATGAGCATAACTAACAAAAAGAATTCAATTGTTCAGAAATACGAGGTAAACAGTTGATTTATTGATATGGTCGATTCTGTGAAATATTTTGGAGTAACAGTACAAAGGAACATGAAATGGGTCTTACTCATTAATTCGTTAGTAGGTAGAGCTAATTCTAGGCTGCGATTCCTAGGTTGAGTCTTGAAAAATTGTAATGAACAAACAAAGCAGATAGCGTACAAATCTCTTGTGCGTCCACATTTGGACTACTGTTGTGCCATTTGGGATCCGTTTCGTAAGGGGTTGATTGACAGTATAGAGAAAGTACGGAGAAGAGCCGCTCGGTTTGTGACCGCTTGCTACAGTCCTTATGAAAGCGTCACAGAACTGATTAGTAGACTAGGCTGGGAGTCTCTGGTAGATAGACGACGCACATATCGTTTAAACTTATTGTTAAACATGCGTACTCCCACTTTCACTTACGGGAGTAGTGAAATACTTCGTCCACCAACCTATTTGAGTGGGAATGACAGGAAAGATAAGATTAGAGAAATAAGGTGCCGCACTGATTCTTATATGAATTCTTTTTTCCTTCGTACCATTCGGGATTGGAATGCACAGCAAAGAGATTAGCTATGGTGCTGAGCATCCTCCGCCACCCACAATTTTGTGAATTGCAGAGTATATATGTAGATGTAGATTAAGCTTCAGTAGGACCTACGTTCAAACATAGAAACTTTAAGATGTAGTTATCAGGTAGTTCGAGATTTGACTCAAAATTGTTGAAAATGAAAATCCTTAAATTGAATTATTGGTTTTGATATACTTATCTACCAACAGTGACAGTCCTTAAGTTGAATTATTGGTTTTGATATACTTATCTACCAACAGTGCAAGGTACTTATAACATCTCATTTGACTGCAAGACGTGCGACTACGGCGTAAGTCATTTATCGCCGTAAAAAATGGAAAGAAAAAACTTGGCCCAAGATGAGGTGAGTAGCAAATAAGATTCAAGATTTTATCATTAATAACAGCCGCCGACAAGCAGAGGCGTTATCTTAATGAAAGAGCACATGCGTAGCCTTAACAGGCTTATTTTTTTGCCATCTAGCAAGGAACAAATTATCTTCACGACTTCTACCAGTCAATCGGCGTTCCTTGAAATCACTTCTGAACTCGGTAAATCATCTCCGACCATCGCATTCATCAACGCACGTCCATGGCGCTGTGTTGGTGTCATTTGACACAAGTGCAAAAAAAAAAAAAAAAAAAAAAAAAAAAAAAAAAAAAAAAAAACACTTATTTTTTTATGTGTTTTGTGGTTGCTTATCTTCTGAATAAAAGGCTAAGCCCCTATGGATTCATTCTTTTGTACGCCTGTCATTCCCTCAAACTGAGCATAGAAATTTGTGTTGTGCACTACAAATTTTGTGAAAAAACTTGGGAATGAAAATAATTATAAGTGGTTTAGTGGGACGGGGGACTGAAGAATATGTTCCCTTTAGATAATCTTCATTGGTAACAAAGGATAGCTATCAACCCGTCGGCTCTCAAAATATTTCGATTTTCACCTTTATGCGACTGTTTGTGAAGGCTATTTTCCCAGTTTATTTCCGAAAATACCGATCCTAAAATTCTTCAAAATATACGCTTTAGTTGACGTATGTAATTACAAGGTCTCCAGTAGAATTTTTTATCACATGAAACTAATGAGAGCGAAAGTAATTAATGCTAAAAACAACTGCTGCTGTAAAAGATTCCTTATTTAATTTTAAGCTGCTTTTATTTTCATCTCGATTAGTTCAGAGACAACAGATGATGTCGAACGGGATTATATACAATTCGTTCCACAGCCACTGACTAAGCGAAATAAATGTTGCTATTTTCGTTTTACAAACTGCAAAAATTAATCTTCAACATGGAAAATGTAAGTAAGTATTCAACATGAAAAATTTTCTCCATTTTATAGTGAAACATTTAATATCTGTAGCGGACCGGTAAATAGCTTGCATTAGGGAGTGAACTTTTTTTTTTTAACTGCTTAATGTCTCTTAACAGAGAGGTCTTTAGAGAAGGGAAAGGATGGGGGGCAATGAATGGGAAGGAATTCGGCCATGGCCTTTTGAAGGAAGCATCCCGGCATTTGGCTGGAGTGATTTGGGAAACAATGGAAATCCCAAATCTGGATGCCCGGGGATTCGAACCGCCGTCCTCCCGAATGCGAGGCCAGAACGCTAACCGTTACACCACCATGCTCGGTGAAGTGAAGGTGCGCTGTTCCACTTATGGTATTAGATTTTTACATACTTATGCCATTTTTTTCATATCTGATAAAGTTAGCATCTACGTGTAATATGCTGGCATAGCTAGGTTCGGATTCAACGTTAAACTGTAAGTATCAGTGAAAAGAACTGGCCGTCCTACTACCAACACACTTAGTACCAGTACGTCTCCTGCGGGGAGATGCAATTAACTTTCTGATTGCGACAAACTGAGCTTTATTCCTATAGATTTTGGCTGCGACTTCGTCTGCGTAGAGAAGTTCTATTGAATCTAAGTATATCTAAATAAACGAGTTTATTTCTTTTTTTTAATATCTTTATTTGGCTTTCAGCCCTGCAGGCCATTTAGCCATTTTCTATTTACATGGTTAAATATAGTCATGTGGCCGGTTACATGATTCACTGTATGACATTGTATACTATCTTCGGTGCATAAAAGAAAAATACTGGTTTACAGGGTAAAAAAAAAATACATTAAAACCTTTATAATATATAGTGAGCCTTGCAATGATGGGATTTGTCTGTTACAATTATTAATACAGCTGTTTTTATAATTCCAGTTTGATTTGCCGTAAGAAAGCGTACATGAGGGAGAAGATTTTGTATTTTGCTAGTGGCTAACAGAGTAAAAATATTTGTTGGCAGTTGCTGCTCCAGCTGCACCAGTTTCTTAGTAATGTTGTCGGATATGTCTTTTTTTAGTGGACATCCAAAGAATATATGGTTTACGTCTTCTTCCTGACCATATTCGCAGTATGGATCGTCTACAACACTAATCCTGTATAAATGCTTTTAAAGCGTGCATTTCCAAATTTTAGTCTAGATATGCTGGTGTATAGTTTCCTGGGGCATCGAACATTTTAGAACCATGGTCGTTTTAAAATTACCGGGTTTAAACTTGCATAGTATTTTCCCTTCTTGATGGATGTGTGTTCCCATTCTTTGTCCCAGTCTTTGTATAGTTTGTCTTTTAATGTCACGATTAAGTCCGACATGGGTATCTTTACGTGGGTAGCTTTTCCAGTAACGGTTGCTTCCTTTGCTAGTTGGTCGGCTAATTCATTGCCTCTACACCCACAATGTCCTTTCACCCAGGATAGCACTACACGTTTATTACTGTTTTCCAAATCTATGACTATTTTAATGATTTCATACATAATTGGGATGTTACTTTGATTTAAATGATGGTTCTTTAGTGCCGTTGGCGCAGAGAGCGAGTCAGATAGCACAATGATGTTGTTATCCTGTAAGCTGCTGGCATATTTAAGGGCTTCTACAACTGCAATTAGTTCTACTGTCATAATAGAGGTTTCACTCGGCAGTTTGAACGTTCCTTGTTCCATACTATCAGGGTTGATGAATACACTCCCTGCGTGATTATTGTTTCTAGACCCATTGGTATATATGCACCTGGCTGGAAGCCATTTCTTCAATTTTTCAAGTATGTCTGTATATTGGGATTTTCATGGTTCTTTAGAGTATTTACTGTTACCTCTTTAAGTGTGTGCCATAGTGGTAATTCGTAGCAATATAATTGTTTACTCTTGCAGGCTATGTCGCTTAGTGTTTTGGTTTCAAGATATGCCGAAACCAAAGGTGGCATTCGTTTATGTCTCCAGTATCTTCTTGTTAGACAGTCCATTGATAGTTTGTGGATAGCATTTACTAGTTTATTATCTGACAGCTGTTCCTGTTTCAGTACGAACTTTGAGTATAAGTAGTTCTTGCGTAGGTGTAAAATAAACTAGTTAATCTTCGCGCATTACTCTAATGATCGAATCACATATCCGCATGTAGCAGGTAATACGGCAATAGTTTAACACGGAAATAAATGCATGCCACGTTTTCTGGTGGTAGTAAATTCGGCTCTCTTACGCCGCAAGTTACCGCAGTGCGTCGCTGAGGTTTACAGCCAAATTTATTATAGGAACCTTTAGAATGTAATGGGCTTCGAATACACGAATTTAAATAAAATCATCTAACTTAAGTAACTAACTAAGCAAAACTTTTGCTAATTTTGTTCACAATTTGGAAAATATATGAGATATAAGTGTTCGTAGTGTATGTATTTGACAAACAGATTATACTCAATAAGGGGGTATATTTCAGATTCATAGATATAGTCTTTGAGATAGTCACTGTAATAAAAATGGTCCAAAATTGAAATCTTTGAAGGCCACTCATCTTTTTATTTTTAATGAAATTTAAAGTATATATATATATATATATATATATATATATATATAGGTACATAATTAGTTCTCTTTTTGACGAGCTGTAAACATCTACACCCCACATTTCGTTTATTTTTTTCGACCAATTTTAATTCCATATATTTATTTCTCTTGCAGTTTTATGCTTTGCAACATTAGAGGAGAGAAACTGGTGGAAATAATTAGTAGTTCAGCCATAGCCTTTTGAAGGAACTGTCCCGTCATTCACTTTGATTTCTTGAAACCATGGATATCAAAAACTGGATAGCCGCACCAGTGGCGTTGCTAGGTCAACAAGGGCTCCGGTGCAAAAAATTTATTTTGGGCCCTCAGGCCAGACGGGCGACCTTTTTTTTGCTTTGTGTGCTGGTAGGGGCCCCCTGAACTGAGGATGGGGGCCCTTGAATTTTTCTTTAGGGGCCCCTGAGCAGTGGTTGGGGCCCCCCTGAGCAACGAGGGCCCTTAATGAGGGGCTTCCTGTGTTCACAGGGGCCCCTTAGGTGGCCCTGCGCTTGAGGGGCCCCTTGAGGTATGCTTGGGGGACCCCTGAGCGTGAGGGCCCCGGTGCACTGCACCGCCTAGCCCCTGAGCCGCACGGGGATTTGAACCCGAATGCCAGGGCCGAACGTTACCGCTCACCCATGTAACAATCCCGTAACATATATTTTTTTGAAAAATTTTAAATTCGGTTTTGGATCTACGAAACAGATATTATGTGCAGATAATCTGAATTGAATCTAGAGGCCTGTGACAGACGGACAAACAGCGAAGCCACAGCAACAATGGAGTACCGTTTCCTTTTAGGAAGGGAATTCAAAAAAGTAACTAAAATATAATCTGTTTCGGCAATTTAAATAATTTTTAGGTATATTTAAATATAAAATTCATATTCCTGTAGCTTTTAGAAAATTCAAACACAACGAAACCATACCGTATAGTAACTACAAGTAGTCTCAATTGTTGGTGAACCAGTTACATTAAATATGCGAGAAATAAAATAGCGATCGTAATAGTATGATCTTTGTTGAACGACCCTAACGTTCAGATCTTTAACGGACGCCGAAAACGCAGTGACGATGGCACACTTTTTAGCTGTTAATAATTACTGAATAATTTTTCCGTGGATTGATATTTATTCATTTAAATTTATCTCTGTTTAATCATTATTTTTCCTCGTGTGTCATTACAGTTGTCGCTTGACTCAATCAATGTCTGATATGCTGCTCACTACCTTGTCTAATACCTGATACTTATGCAAATAATCTATAGGTGGAGTTAGTATAAGATAGCATGTATTTCTTCGTTAATGTTTTCAGTTGATTTTTATTTTCCTTTCCGTCGGCAAGTAGGTGGGTTGATGATATATACTCCATATTTAAGGTTGGATTATGAGCTTTTAAGGTTTGCCTATAAAAATCCGACCGAGAGTGGTGGTGTAACGGTTAGCGTTCTGGCCTCGCATTCGGGAGGATGGCGGTTCGAATCCCCGTCCGGGCATCCAGATTTGGATTTTCCATGGTTTCCCAAATCACTCCAGGCGAATGCCGGGATGCTTACTTCAAAAAGGCCATGGCCGAATTCCTTCCCATTCCTTGCCCCCCATCCTTTCCCGTCTCTAAAGACCTCGCTGTTAAGATACGTTAAGCAGATTTAAAAAAAAAAAAAATATAAAAAAAATCCGTTAACTTTTTTAGATTTACGGTATGTCCTATCACTCTTTCTTTCTCTCGACGTTTAGAACAATGCGTACGGTATAATGATTGTACTCAGGTGACTAGTTCGATTTAAAGGAGTATTGTAATATCACAATATTTCGGCGATCTAATACGCTGTCGCCATCTTCACCAGAAGATCGCCGAAATATTGTTGTAGGCCTAATGGTAAATGTTATTACAACACTCCTTTAACTCAGCTAGTCACCCGAGAACAATTTTTGTATTCTCAACGCAGAGAAAAAAACTGCGTTCTAGTGTGTATGGTCTTCCTCAGTGGGGGAGGGCGAGGGGGGGGGGGTACGTCACCGGCTGATTGTGTTAGTATCTACGAGGAATTATTGTACGCAGTGTAAATCTCACAAAGTTATACACTAGCAGACCAAGCAGATGACTTGTCCTCTGAAGAAGAAGACTATTCGCATTGTTTGAAACATTGGAAGAAGGGAAGAGTGATCGGACGCAGCATAAATCTCACAAAGTTATTTATAACGTTATGACTGCTGCGAAAACAGCAAACTCTTTTTTAATCCATTGAGTAATTTATAAGTTATGCTTCAGTAAAAAATTGTTTATTATATTGAACAGGTTTTTTAAAAAAAATTCTACGTGACCAGCTGATTTTCGTTCATTTTGCGATTAATTTTGCAGTTAAATGATGTGTGACTGGCTTGGCTGACATTTAGTTGTTTATACTATTATGATTGCGGGTTGGTCATCAAATTTTAATTATTCATTGTTGGACTTTTATGTAGTTTTTTCATGGATTTTTTTCGTTCAACTTTTTTTTTCAATACAAAACTTTAATTGTGAGTAGCTTTTATTTAAAAAAGAAAAGAAAAACGAAACAGGTGTACATTCACACAATTCCAGACATTTCGTAAAATAATGCGTTATCTGTTCTACAATGCCGATGCTGTTGCAGACCATTTGTTAGAAAGTCAAAAGAATAAAAAGCAATAACTTCGAGAGCCCTTGTGTTGGGAAATTACTTCTGTGCACACCTTAGCCAATAAAAAAGCTTGAAATTTACTATCATACATGAACAACCACTACCTTAAACAATTAATAATCATGGAATAATTGCTATAGGCATTAATACAGAATGGGGTAGATGTGGGATTCTTGCCAAGACTAAAAGATTATATCACTAGTAGGTACCGAAGTTATTTTTAGCTGTCACCAGCTCTTGGATCTCTTGGTGTTTTGCATTCATTTGAATCGACTAGTTAAGGTGATTCGTGGACGCTGAAGGTTCAATAAGTCCTATTGAGTAGATCTGTAGCAAACTGTAAGTAGTAGTTACTGGGTAACGAGTACATCGCCTGATTGGAAGTACCGAAACGTTACTCACAAATTCATTTCGTTACTTGAATTTGTGGTATGGATGTCAGTTTGATTCGATAAACGAACATCATGCGGGAACGGCTGACCCAGCGACTAAATGAATTTGAATTAGAGAATGAACATTTAATCATCATGTGTCACGTATTTCTGGGAATTTTCATTTGAATCCATTTCGTTACAAAGGAAAATGTGTAACTACAAACATGTTGCGCGTACATTATTTTAATATAATTAATATAATTTACTGTTAAATGCTGATATTTTTAACGAAATAAATAATTTTGACAACATAAAGAGTTATTTTGTTTAACATTAAAATTTACAGAGCATAATTTCTAAATAGAATATTTTGAAAGATAATTTCAGATGGTTATTGTTTTATTATTGGTCATACCTTGGTGAGATTTTATTAATTTCAAACGTTTACGATATGCGTTTATTCTAAAATCGATATTTTAACTTCTACTTTATTTTACAGTAGAAATTTTACCTACACTTACTTTACTCAATTAACAATGTACTTAAATTTTACGAAGTACGAACGAAGTTATCTCACAACCCGTACGCGACATGACTCTATGCAATGCTTCGTACTAGGGCTCGATTGTGTCAAAAGTAACTAGTAACGAATCGATAGTAACGAGTACTGATTGGTTTAGTAACGAACACATACGGGTACACAATTTCTCGTTAGTTTTACAGCTCTACTATTGAGATTAAGATCTGGGACCAAAGAACGCATTGAAGAGATAAGTGGCTGAATGTGGTACGAGAAAGTATAAAATATAGATCACTAAAATGAACAGTGATAGATGAAGAATTTGGGACGACAAAAGTTGGACACCGCGAAAGAATGTAAACTGTCCTAAATGATAATGACGATGGTTACGTAGTCTCGAACCATTACTGTCTGACTGTCAGTGTTTCAGCTGGCCGCGCAATACGCCTCCATATTTGCCGTCTGATGTAACCCAGTAATAATCGCGTGAAGCGGATCGGCAGTTTTTGTTTTTGAATCTAAACCACGGAATCATTTGTAGTACTTCATAGGAATAAAGCAAGCTTTGCCGGTTGGTTAAACACAAGTTACGGGCTTCTGAACATATGATGCGAAACCACGATTCGATCAGGTGGCCTTGTGGTCTTCAGTCCGTCGCGTTATCTATGAGGCATCGGGCTGCTCTATTTGGATGGTGAAGGTCGCCCTTGGAAACCCGTGTAGCATAACTCGCTACCGCAAGTAATACGTGTTGCGCAATAGGCACAGTCATTGTGTACCATTGTTCTATCTGGTCAATGAATCGTACAAAACGAGACGGATAACATCTGTTAATGTCTATTTGAAAACAGAGTAGTTCAATCATATACCAAACACCACTTTCTGCTCATCGATCTCTATCTCTCGCTCTCTCTCTCTTGTTTATAAACATAATTCAAGACAAAATAAAAAGAAAATCAGACTCTCATACTATAATACTGTGGTGTGTTACTCTGGCATTAAACTGACCATGATGGGTGAACGGTAACATTCTGACCTCACATTCGTGAGGACGCGGGTTTGAATCTCCGTCCTGCCATGCAGATTGGGATTTCCATGGTTTCCCCAAATCACACCAGGTGAATGCCGAGATGCTTCCTTCAAAAGGCCGTGGCCGAATTACTTCCCGTCCTTGCCCCCAGTCGTTTCCCGCCTCTAAGGACCTCTACGTGAAGCCATAAATATAAGATGGACATCAATCAATGTGGAATCAAGATATACCAGTATTCATTGATAATTCAAAAGGAATCTCAGTCCAAGCTGCCTCCTAATTCTGAATGAAGTGACAACTTGTTGACTATTCGTGGTGGCTGTAGCATTAAATACATAAACTTTTTTCATTGACATTGACAGCAAGGAAATTGTCACCCAAACCGATGTGATGCGATATGTGTATTTACTTTTCAGTGAGTTGAGATACAGAACCGTTATTCTACTCTGATAATTGTGATTCTTACCATGTGTGTTTTATCTCACTGTTCACTGTTGATATCACAATATGATTCAAAATTTATGGCACTATGGTACTATTCTTACAGTAAGCTATCCATATTGAATATATTTTGGGAAAAGTCTAGAGGGTTGATGGAAGGGAATAATCTATCATATATCAGATAGGTTGTCTTCTAAAAAACTGTGTAGAGGGTTATTAATCTCAAGTACTTCTTTCAAAGCTATTTCTCTCGTTGTCAGGTCGCTAGAGAATTCTTAGATACGGATAAATAATAGAATGCTACGTATCTGATGGATAGTAGTACACAATAATGAATGACGATACGACGCAAAGAATAAGCAAAGATCCTCAGGGGGGGGGGGGGGGCGTTACGAGGTAGGTTCGCCGCCCGTGTTGGCGATTCCCTAGTTCTACACATTCGGAAGTACTATATCTACTCCACCGCCTCTTAAAGTTGAAAACCTTTATTGTAACATCACATGCTTAATGAGTTTCCTCGGAGATATCTTTACTACTTACAAGGGATACCTTTGACCTCGAACGCTCGGAACAGCATGAAAGCATGCTTAGAATAACAAGCGAACATAAACAAAACAGTGATACGTGTCATTTTCATGCAAAATCTCAAGTAACATTTTAATAGAGAGAAACAAAGTAACGAGATATCAATACCACATGAAGGAAATTATGCGTAATTCAATCAGGTCAGTGTATCGCTACATTTTCAATCAACAGTGCCAAAGATTCTCTGCTTAAAGTATTTATTATAGCGCAAACACGCATATACAACAGTACCATACACTTGATAGTGCTTATATTTGTCCTCAAAGTGCAGATGTGGGATTTCTAGAGAACAATGTGCACACCTCACTAAAGTCACGTTATCATATTCCAAATCACTTTCGCATTCACGCAGGCCAATATCAAAAGCCACACTAATTACATTCTCAAATGATGAAGTTGGGATGTTATAGCCTGGCTTTCACCAAGCATATTGCAACATAGGTTTATATGTAGGTGCAGCAAATTGATTGTAAATCACATAGTGTAGTTTCATGATGAAATAACGATCATGTGTCTTCACTTGTGGTTTGGAACATTGTAGTCTTACAAAATCAGTAAGTTACTTGAGGTAGAATGCAACGTTTTGCGTAAATATGACACACACCACTATTTGTTTTGATTATAATCACTTGTTATTCTAAGCATGTTTTCGTGCGGTTCCGAGCGTTCGAGGTCAAGGGAAGGGGGGAGTGGTAAGAAAGAGTTTGTGAACCCCTACTCCAATCCATGAAAAGCGTAATGTGGAGTATTTCCTCCACATGATTTGAGGAAACCAATGCAGTTTATTTTAACCGGTGATGCAGGGAAGAATAACCGGTGAAAATGAACTTGAGCCTCAAAGAAGATAGTGGCGGACTGGATGGAGTTGAAGTACAACGATCTTTTATCTCCAAATTGGAAATTGCGATTAAGATTACCGGTCTCCGACTGGAGAAGGCATTGCAATAAGAGATACCTGTATCTGTTTCTAGTTCCACGAGTTCGAAGAACACATCTGCGACAGGTTCTTCGGAGTCTTCAAGCTTCATCTAGTTTACCTCATCCTCGGCATGTTATTTTTATGAGTTGCGGAGGATTTGGTTTGTTTCCTCTTGATATCTACTCTATGATCTCAACTCTCGTTAGCGCTGATTTACTGAATCATCTAGCTAGCTGAAGCTATTTGAGAAATGAAGGCATTTACTTACCTAACAGGCCATGTGACTCATGAACCGGTTGTCGTCTTTCACATTCCACGTCACACACAAGTGACAGCATCAGACAAAGACACATGGTGTGCCATGAGGGCTGCCTCACCGCATATTACACAGCCGGTTAGCTCTTCACCGCAAGAGGATGTTGCGGTCAGGGCGCGTTAGAGGAACACTGACAGACTTCCAAAGGGCGCCCTCGTACTGCTACCGTCTTCCAGTTTACTGTCGCAGCCTTCCCTCAAGTTGCTGAATGAAATGGATGAAAGAAAACAGCCTGAAGACCTAACTTTGCTCAGGTGACACTACGTTTTCTATTCTGTCCCTATGTACGTCTTCATGCAGGAAATGTGCTCTGAGCAAAATGTAGAGTCCATCTACAGACCTTGGTACCTAGAGTTTATGGACATTGTTTTTCTCGATTCTAATCTAAGTATGTGAAGGAAATTTCGCCGTATTTGGTGAAATTATATGGATGAAGGAAGAGTAACTGCTGAATAAAAAACAGCCATTGTAAGTCCAGTGTTTAAGAGTGGTAATGTTAATGATCTCCCCTACTTCAATATTTTGCAAAATTTTAGAACTTGTCATTTTTTCAAATCTCATGTATTTTTTTGGGAAACTCAAATAAGAATGGATTCAGAAAAGGCCGATCTTTATGCTTTTTATTCATGACTTATGCTTCAGGGTAGATTTAGATTTATTAGTATTTTTTTAATTTAACACTGTACTCCATATTGGATTACTTACGAAATTTCATTGATATGACATATCCAGGCAAACATGCAACTGGGTTTCTGGTTACCTGAAGGATAGAACACAGTGTGCAGTTTCGATGGTGTCTTAAAATCACCGACCCAAGTGAGGTCCGGAATCCTGCACGGAAGTTTAAGAGGGTCTTTGCTCTTCCTCATGAATATCAATGATTTGTACGACGTAATGGAGGGGAAAATAAGACTGTTTGCTGATGATGCTATTATTTATCATGATATTAACATTCAGGGCGACTGCGCTTTGTTTCAAGTCGATGTTGTGAAGATACACTGAAGAGCCAAAGAAAGTGGTACACCTGCCTAATATCGTGTAGGGTCCCCGCGAGCATGTAGAAGTGCGGCAATACAACGTGGCATGGACTCGACTAATGTCTGAAGTAGTATTGGAGGGAATTGGCACAATGCATCCTGCAGGGCTGTCATTAAATCCGTAAGAGTACGAGGGGGTGGAGATCTCTTCTGCAAGGCATCCCAGATAAGCTCAGCAGTGTTCATATCTGGGAGTTTGGTGACCAGTGAGAAGAGTATTCCTGGAGCCACTCTGTAGCAATTCTACACGTTTGTGGTGTCGCATTGTGATGCTGGAATTGCTCAAGTCCGTCGGAATGCATAATGGACATGAATGGAAACAGGTGGTCAGCCAGGATGCGTAGGTACGTGCCACCTGTCAGAGTCGTATCTAAACGTATCAGGGGTCCCATGTCACTCCAACCCAGCCTCCACCAGCTTGAACAGGCCCCTGCTGACATGCAGGGTTCATGAATTCATGAGGTTGTCTCCATACCCGTACACATCCATCCGCTCGATACAATGGAAACGAGACTCGTCAGACCAGGCAACATGTTTCCAATCACCAACAGTCCTATGTCGGTGTTGACAGGCCCATTCGAGGAGTAAAGCTTTGTGTCGTGCACTCAGCAAGGGTACATCGATGATGTTTCGTTGAATGATTTTCACGCTGACCCTTGTTGATGACCCAGCATTGAAATCCCCATCAATTTACGGAAGGGTTGCAAATCTGTCACGTTGAACGATTCTCTTCAGTCGTCGTTGGTCCCGTTCTTGCAGGATCTTTTTCCGGCCGCAGGGATGTTTTACCGGATTCCCGATATTCACGTTGCACTCGTGGAATGGTCATACGGGAAAATCCGCACCTCATCGCTACCTCGGTGATGCTGTGTCCCATCTCTCGTGCGCCGACTATAACACCACGTTCAAACTCACTTAAATCTACATAACCTGCCATTGTAGCAGTAGTAACAGATCTAACGCCTGCGCCAGACACCTGTTGTTTTATATAGGCGTTGCTGATCGCAGCGCCGTACTCTTGAGTGTTTGCAAACACATCCCTATACCAGTTTCTTTGGATCTTCAGTGTAATAGCATCATGCTAGCCTGGCAGTTAGAGCTAAACGCGAAAAAGTCTCGAATCATGCAAATAAGATGACATGTAGCTCTGAACATATATTAAATGAGATTGTCTTTAGTACGGCAGATTCCGCTAAATACCTAGGGGTAACAATTCAAAATAATTTGTTGTGGAATGAATATATTGCAAAGTTGATTTGAAAAGCAAATCATATGCTCCGTTTCCTAGGTCATAATTTAAAACAATGTGCGCTGGAAATAAAATCGATTGCGCACAAAGCACTAGTCCGGCTTAATTTGGAATATTGTTCTCATGTACGGGGCCGCATCAAAAAGGGTTAATAGAGGCACTGGAGAAGGTACAAAGAAGAGCCGCCCGATTCGTGACAGGTGAGATGTTGAAGGGGTTGGGTTGGGAAGATCTTGAACACCGCTTGCATTCCGCTTGTCAGAAGCTAATTGAAAAATTTATGGCAGAACTATTTCAGGATGAAGCAAACACATTTTACTACCAGTACGATTTATATCTAGGAATGACCGAGAAAATAAGAGAAATCACGGCCAGAATCTATTCCTTTCAACGAGGTATTATGGAATTGATAGTAAGGCTTTATCGAGCGAGAAAACTTAAAATCTGAGAGAAATGGGTCTCGAGAAATCACTCCAGCCATGCTGATCTGGGTTTTAACCTATTCCTTTCCACAAGGTATTATAGAATTGATAGGAAGGCTTTATCGAGAGATAACACTTAAAATATGACAGAAGTAGGGTCTCGATAATTCGCTCCAGACATCCTGATATGGATTTTCCATGATAAAAAATAAATCCCTAATCTAATCATAAAGTCAATCTGTTATGGTGTGTACGGTTTTAACATACTGTCATCGCGTTTATAGGGCTAATTGTAGTAAACATTTCGACTGCGATAGATTCTATGACGGTACATTTATATTAGAGGACCTTTCTTTTTATTTCTCATTGTATCGACGTCACATAAAAATGTTAGGTAAGCTATTACTAACGTGGCTTAAGCTCTCTCTACGTACTGTTTTGTCATATTGGTGTGTTTTGCTTGATCTGTGCACACCCATAAAAAAAAACTACGGTTTTGGTCTTCGCTTCAAGGACAAAATAAGCTACTAATAGAGATAAAAAGTATCCTACATGTCAATTGATGGCATAAGAAATCACTACGTGCAGTGAAATGTATTCATTAGTTTCATAAACCATACACATATAACAAATATTTTAAAATGAGCTATTTCTGTCCCTATATCATCGGGAACTATGTTAATCTAGATACAAAGTACCATTTATGTTACCTGGTGTCATAAACTATCACTATGTGTGGTGTTTAGTTTTTGCATGATGCGTGGACAAACAGACAGTCAAATATTTCAAATTTTACTGTTTTTGTATCTCTAACATTAGTAGTTTCATTACACTTTTTAAAATGAATTTATGTAGGGATCCAACATATCTACGGTTTCATTACACAGGGTGTTTTTAAAATAAAACTTTAGGATCTTTTACGGAATGGACGAGAGAGTGATGTGATATAGGAAACTTAGTACCGCAGCAGCTTCAAAAACCATTAAAAACGTAGTCGAAGTAGGCCTCCGCCCTGTAAGTTATGCAGCCTTCAGTGGTTAGCAGGTAGGCGGTTGGTTAATGGTGAAAACTGTGGCTGAACGTGCAACTCATCTGTCTTTGTATCACTTTCGGCTACAGTTTCCACCGCTTACCATTTCTCTCCTGATAACCGCAATACTGCTGAAAGCCGCGTACTTTACAGGGGCGCAGGCCTAATTCAACCACTTTTTGAGGGTTTCGGAGGCTGCTGCGACGTTTCATCCCTATATCAAATCACTCTCTATATTATCCCCTAAACGATTCTGAAGTCTGAGCTATTTTTTTTAAAAAAAAAAAAAAAAAAAAAAAAAAAAAAAAAAAACACCCTGTATTGTGTAGATTGTACTGATTGAAATTTTTAACACAAAACCTTCTATGTTAAAAGTCAGATGGTAGTCGCTTGGCATAAAATTGAAAGATTGGCATTGTTTGAGATTAGTTATCAGTATCCGCTCCGCGACTATCCAACACTGTGTTACGTTGTCACTCATGCCATTGTAGTGAATTTGTAAGATTCCTATAAAATTTATTAAAGTTACATTAAGGTGCACTGTACCCCGAATTAAGAACGCTGTCAATAAAATAATAGTGTATTATTGTATGGCAAATTAAGGCCAAAACGTTCTACTAACCTCCTAGAAATCATATTAGATGAAAATATTTGTAGTATTTGTCTTTATTTTTGGAACAACTTGGCAGCAAAAATATTTTAAAAGTGACTACATTTACTGCGGTTCACGTCTTAATTTTCCGGTGAAAGAAATTTTTAAAAAAATCTTAACTCCCTGACTATTCACACCTACAACGGAAAAGATTATTTTTACTTCCACTCTCTTCACTTCTCCGGAATCCTCCTAGAATATAATTTCACATAATTACAAATGTGTTATTCGGTTTTGTGTTAAGAAAACACACGAGATGTTTGAAGTCTGGAAGTTTCCTCGTTTAAAAAGCCTGTGACCGACGATCAGACAGCAGAGAGACATCAATAGGGTTGTGTTTATATCTGAGTACGTACACCTAACGAGTATCATAACTATACATGTGGTTCGCAAATTAATAGTTTTGGGAGAATTTGATTTTTAAAAAAGTTCAGTTGTTGATATTGATTCCTAAAGGACTTCAACCTTATTTTTGAAATCTTTAATTTTGATTAAAAGGGCTGCGAATTTTGAAAGAATTACTTTTTTTCAACTTACTGTTAGTTTTTGATCGGTTCTTAGAGGTATGAAAGTAATAAATAAACATAATTTGTGGAATCAATTTATGTACATTGATATTTTTTTAAAAAAAAAAAAGAACCCCTGTAGAGATTGGTCGTGTGCCAAAATTCTAATTGCATCGCGTTTTCTGCCTCTGCCGACTTAACTGCACCAGTGGAGGAAATGAATTGAAGTGTCACTTTCTGATTTTTTTTTAACTTATGACTTTACGCCTCGTCGACGTAGAGCTCATTAGAGGCGGGATGGGCCTGGGGTCTAGGAATGGGAAGGAATTCTGCAATGGTCTTTTCAAGGAAGCATCCCGGCATTCGCCTGGAGTGTTTTGGAGAAACCATGGAAAACCCAAATCTGGATGCCCGGACGAGGATTCGAATAGGCGTCCTCCCGAATGCGAGACCAGAGCGTTAACCGCTCACCCACCACACTCTGTCACATTTCTGCTAGTAAAACGTGTAAAATGTTCTCTATAACGAATGGATATGTGTAATCTAAGAGACGAAGATTGGGTTGTATCCCACCATTAGCCTTGCAGGAAACCACCTAAAACCACAATGAGGACGTCTAGTACGCGGAGTCCAGGACTCGTACCTGGTCCCGTTGCACCTCCCGGATCCAGTGAAGTGGCGCCTCAACGCGCGCAGCGACACAGGCGGGTTTCCTTAGTATTAGATTACACGTGTAAAGTGCCTAGCTTTCATCTGATACGCTGATTTAGTGGCATGTCTGAGGAAGGTAACCATCGTAAAAGTACTTGAAGCGAAATAATTTACGGCAGCACCGGCAACAAATAAACATCATAAAGGCACCGCATTTGCATTTTCTCCGATTAATGTCCTTGAAATGAACATCAATAACGTTCATAAGTACACTTTTACTTGTTTCGTATTGGAGTGTGTAGTTGGTTGTATAACAGAGAAGGAATTTTAATTGTTTCTGTGCGGTCTTTAATCTGCTGAAGAGGCGGCTGTTTATCTATAACTTTCTGAATGAAACTGGAGAGTGATATCACAAAATTTTCAATGCTTTCACACTGATGGATTTTTGTTTTTCATTCATACTACAGCTGGAAGATGTATTGTAACAAAATTCTTAGAGATTTGAGCAAAATGCAAATTTCAAAAATATTTAAATTGAAAAAAAACTCAAAGGAAAAATTTGGTCGCTCTACCAAATACGTGTCGACATATCAGCTTTGCAAGAGCATTGATCCCTAGACTATTGCTATGACGTTGAATCAGAGTTTTTGGTGCTAATAGAGAAAACTGAACTAAAAAAAAAAAAGAAACTAGCAATGTCAAGTGTGAGTTATTCTCGAGCACTGAATTAATTAAAAAATTTGAAAAATTCTTAAAAATCAATAAAAAGTAGTTTTTAAATATAGTTTATTACACATATTGCAAAATTTCATTTCGAACGGCACATATAAATTTAAAAATCAATTGATAATCTTATGTGGTTGTTCCTAAATTTTGAAAATTATCAAAAGAAGAATTTTCATAACAAGTTTCATTCAATTCATGAAATTCTTCATCCAATGAAAAATTTGATTTCTTTAAAGGAATCTGATGAGGTACACTTTTTTTAAAAACTACTTAACGTCTTTTAACAGCGAGGTCTTTAGAGACGGGAAAGGATGGGGGACAAGGAATGGGAAGGAATTCGGCCATGGCCGTTTGAAGGAAGCATCCCGGCATTCACCTGGAGTGATCTGGAGAAACCATGGAAAACCCAAATCTGAATCCCCGGACGGGGATTCAAACCACCGTCCTCCCGAATGCGAGGCCAGAACGCTAACCGTTACACCACTACTCTCGGTTTGAGGTACAGAATTTTTTAAAATAACACTAACTATTTTTAACTACAAACTATAGAAAGGTCGCTATAGTTTTATTGCAAACTGTTGCAAGCAGTAGATTTTGAAAAAAAGGAGGAATAGTATTCTTTTTCTGTTTTACGACAAAAGCTTCCACAAATCACGGAACAATAGAAAATCGGAATATTTTTTGTAATCGGTGGATTATCAGCATTTATTTGATATTAATGAAGATTATCTAAAGGAAATCTTTTCTTCAGCCCTCTAATAAACTTCTTACAATCATTTTCAATTCCCATAATTTTCGAAATTTTATGATATAATCGTGTTGAAGTTATTAATATCTAAAATAGTGCACAGTTAAAATTTCTTAGTCAAAGGTATGTGGCAGAGGGACAAATGAGAGAAAATATAAGGATCCGTTTGTTTGTTTTGCTAAAAGGACAGATGTTACTCTAGAGCAATCGGTATTGATATATATTCGAATGGTTTGGGGAGCAGACGCGACACAAGACAAACACGTGTATTGCGATAAGTTTCGTTATTTGGGCAGTACAAATGACGTAGTGCAAGTACTACTCTAGTGCAAGTACTACTCTCACAAATACTGTATATTCAGCCACATGTATGAAACACTGAATTGAAACGTTGCTTGTTCAATCTCCTCAGAACGAAAAATGATGGAAAATAAGTCTGATTGGGTGAACAAGAAAAAATTATATTTCCCTATAGCAATAATGGAATGGAAAGCCGCGTAAATTCCTTGTGCCTTTTTGATATACCTGTAACATTTTTCTGCCAATGATTTCCGACATCTGGACTGTATTACGGCCGATTGTGAAACAGCGCAGCGTTATTCAAACGGAACGTAGTACAAATAGTGGTAATCTTCCATCTGTTGATACAAATCGATTTCTGAGATTTATGGGCCTCGTATCCGCGAGGATCGGATCCACGTTTTAGTTTTCCATGGTTTTATGATTCATTCCATGGAAATGCCGGAATGGTTTCTTCATAAATGCAATGGAAGATTTCCTTTCTTAACCTTGCCCATACCCCTCTCTCGTTTTTTATAACACTGCAATCGATAAGCCATAAAATCATTTTTAGTATTGTTATTATTATTACATTATTTTCCCTTGATTAATTATAAGTGTTAAAAATAATTGTATTAGTATTTATAAATTGATTTGTATTTTTGTAGTGTTCCACAAGCTGCAGTTTTGTATAGTATTGGGTAGCGTAAGTTTATTATCGTTGTAAGAATTTCTGGTTCTGGCCATCAACAGCTGAGGGCACAGCACATGGTTGTCGCCTGGTCTATCAAAAACGTATGGAACGTGTTTGGGGCTCCACAGCAAGGGAGCTGTGATATGAAAGTGAAGTATATTAGGAATTTGTTAAAAATGTAGTACGGGTATTAAACGTGAATTTCAAATAACGGTTCCCCAAATCACTCCAGGCAAATGCCGGGATGCTTCCTTCAAAAGGCCATGGCCGAATTCCTTCCCATTCCTTGCCCCCATCCTTGCCCCCCATCCTTGCCCCCCATCCTTTCCCGTCTCTAAAGACCTCGATGTTAAAAAGAGACCTAAAGCAGTTACAAAAAAAAAAAAAAAATTCAAGTAACGGTGATAAGTAATTTAACTGATATTTCTTTCGTAACAGTGATTATCATTTCTAAAATTAACAACTATCCCTATCACTTTGGGCGAGTATAAGTTATTAAAAATATTAAATTTAAGTTAGTTGAGCTGCAGCTGGCATGTTTTCGAGACTAGATTGGATCTTTCATGTCCTTAACGCGCTGTTACCGCAACTGGTGAGGAAATGTTATTGATTTACGGAATTCTTCAGACGCTGTCTGTTAACTGTCGGCAGTTAATTAGTACATTCTGAGTGGAAAACTCATAACTTGGATAAAGAACTGGAGTGAATAACAGTTAAACGTTGATTTAACACCTGTTGCAGAAAGCCGTACATATTACATAAACTATTTGGGCGATATAAAACAGTGCGTATATTTAACCAATACTGGGAATACATATTCATAAAATGGATGCATGAGGTGAAATACTCTACAAAGAAATATAACAATGAAATTATAGTTTCTAAGTTTAAAGTCTTTAAACCTGCCACAGCTTAATTAGCTCAATCAGTGAACACTAGCTGATTTTAACTCGTGTGAGAGTTTCACAGGGGAATGCCGCAGTTTGTCTAAGTGAGTAGATCAGGACTGCTCTCGACCGAATAAAACGCAACTGCAGTGGTGGCGGAAGGTTGAATAACATTACCGGCACGCTGATGTTTGGAAGACGTTGCAGCGAAATGGTGAGCGACTGCGGCTGTAATCTACCAATGAAAACAATAAGAAGATATCATGACTAGAGATGGGTCGTTCGCGAGTGAATCAAAGTATTTTCATCGAAAATAACCGGATTTTGAGGGGGAGATCTAAAAAAAAAAAGGTCCTTGGCGTCCCTAGTCGCATATGCGGCATACAGCACGGTATCCACATACGCTCTTACAGTTGTGATGGGAATATGGCCGCTGGACCTCGAAGTAAGACGAAGAGGGGCAATGTATTGGCTGAGGAGCGGAAACCTGGCTAAGGTGCAAGTTGGAATACCGGCGACTTCTAAAGCGGAAATTGTGCACGCGTTATTGGAGGCGTGGCAGTTGAAATGGCAGGATGGTGAAACTGGAAGAAGAACATGCTCCATTATACCGGAAGTGCGAGAAAGGTTGAGGTGGCAACATCTTGACCCATCACCGGGATTATTACATTATATCACAGGTCACGGCCCATACAACAGAACGTTACATCAGAGGGGGCTAAGTGAAACGAGTCTGTGCGAATGTGGTGAGGAGGGTACCCCAGAACACGTAGTCTGGCACTGTGTCATAACAGAAGCGCAATCAGCTGCAGGATATACCAATCCATGATATCATTCAAGATGTTTGAAAGTGGCAGGGGCTGGACCGCGTGACCGACGAGGTCTTGAAGCTCCTCAAGCGGCTCTATCTGGAGAGGCTTGAACAGCAGAGACAGGGATGGGTTAGGTAAGACTGAAGAGACGACCTGGATAGCGCGACACTGTCGGAGTTCAATAAGTAGGTACACCCTACGACCTGAAGAGTAGCTGGATTATAAGCGAATTCCAGGTGGAGGGTGGGAATTGTATTTGATGTAGTTTAATACTCGTTGGATGTAATGTAGTCATAGGAGTAGAACATTCCACCATTCGAAGAGTAGCCATCCCTACTGCTCGGATTTCCGACAGAGGAGTGTAAGGCGAATACCGGAGGTGGAGGTGTAATTTTGTATGTGTGTTTCTGTGTATAGTTTTTACTATTAGTGTGTAGTAGTAGTAGTAGTAGTAGTTAGTGTTATAAATGGTGATGGTTTAATTTTGTTAAAGTAGAATTGTTTTGTATTCTTGTACAATAGATAGCGAAGAGGTAACTTGTTAAACAGTGAAATAGTATTAGTTTTGAAACCTTTGTCCAAACCGTACATTTAATGTTATTTTGTTTTCGTTGCTATTTTTGTGTTGTGGTTGCGCTAGATAGTAGAGTCTGGTCCGCCTCCCCGTGGCGGGGACAGGAACCTGTGGCACCCTTCCACAGAGCTAGGAGGCCAGATAGCATAAATTGATACTAACAACTGTCAGCTAGAGCACTTGTAACTTCTTGTCATGTAGAAATGTGCAAATAGGGCCTAATATATTCTTAGGTGTTAGGCTATGTAATGTAGGTAAATAATTTTTTTTAAAATTAAATCCCGGAAAGAGGTGGAGTCTTGTGAGGAATAAAAGTGCCTAGAATTTCATTATATGTCACTAAAACCAGTGGTAGCCTGCATATAGTAGACTGTCCTAGCACTTTATAAGTCGAAACGGGATGGCGTAGTGCGGACCGCGGCGATGAAGGAAGCGACGATACATTCTAACTGTCCCTCGTAGAAAAACTGGTGAAGACAGTCCCGAACACTGTTGAGTGGTGCAGCGCAACTAGTGACTATATAGGACCATGACGATTGAGGAAGTGAAGTTCTCGATCAACGAGAAACGGATGGTTCTATGGGATGTCCTTATTCGATGCTCGGTGAACTCCGGAGAATCGTAGACCTGCGGAAGAGGGACCCCTCGTGCGTTGTCGCATGGTCCAGTATCCCCTTGCGAAGGCTTATGCGAGATAGGAGAAACAATGGATCTGATACATGAGTGACAAATTGTCCCACGATTGGTATTGCATTCAAACACTAAAGCGCACGGACATTCAGACATTATATGATTCAGTAAGATTTAAAACACACATGTAAATTGTAAGTTCCGTAAATAAAACTATAATTTATCAAATATATTGTTCTCTGGAAAAAAAAGGAAAAAAACAAGGGTGCGAGGTTTTTTTCATGTTTTTTTCACAAAGCTGAAAAAAAACATTCAGTTTTTTTTCAGTTAGCAACACTAGTTTCAACCAAAATCTCCTAAAAATAGAGGAATAAAAAATTATTTTTTTAGAGTTGCTGGACTGCCAGCTTTCATATGATACCCATAAAGATCATCTACAAACAAATTAATACTATTCAATTCCTCAAAATTATTTCAAATTTAATGGTATAGTCACGTTAAGGGTAATAACAAGAATAATGCGTAATTACAAATTTCTAAATCAAATAGTTCTCAAGTTATGAGCCTGTGACAGACGGACAGATGAGCGATGCCATAAAGATTCCGTCTTTGCTTCAGAAGGTACTGAAGCCCAATTTTTATTTTTATTTTTTTATAAATGTACAAATATCCGTTGCCTGTAAAATAAAAACAATATACGTGTTGTATAAGACACCTTCTATTCAGTTGCAAAAGACAATTAAAGGTAATGAATAAACTAAGGCCGACAGTTCTTAAGCACTAAAATGTGAACATAAAGACTTCGATCCTAATATCGTTGTTTCCTATTAACTAAAGAATTATACGGGTTGTCGAAGGAGGAAATGTCAGTATTCCTGGAGGAGAAAGAACAAATCATTGTGAGCAATGAAGTTCACTTAAACCTGTGTCCTGATCCACTGGACAAAACCATGTTAATCTGTTTTTATTAACAAAAAAAATCAAATCTTCCAGCTTTAACTTCAATGCATTTATGTAACGTCATGAGAAAATGCTTTTTTTTTTTCCTTGAATAGGTCTCACGTTTCCTAATGTGATCATGAACTTCAATTAGGTGATGAAGCAATCCATTTTCCATGATCAGATATTAGTGTAAGCAAGCTACCGCACGTTCCCTGATTTGATCAACAACTTCCATTAAGTGAACTAGCAATTCATTCTCCATGACCAGGAAGACCGTGGTGAGTGAGTGATAACGTTCGGCACAATACTGTTTAAAAACATGGTCCTGCCATCAAGATTTCGGTTCACCATGATTTTCTGAAATCACTCCAGACGAATGAAGGAATGGTTCCCTCAAAAATTCCATGTTCGAAATCTTTCCGTTACTTGACTCTTCTAGCTCTAACTTACGTCGACGAGCTGTAAGTCCGTAGAAAATTCCATGACACCTGTGTCAACAAGAATGATAGATCAATAAATCTTCTTACAGTTCATTAAGTACTGTTGTTTCTGTAAGCGATACTTCTAACATTTTGTGTGTTCATTTTGTCAGATTTAAAATAGCCGACAGTCAGCAATATCATCACAACAAATTTTGACTGAGTATTTAGACGCACGTGTCTCCTAAACACAAGAATTAGAAGTTAATGACCGTCACTAAGCAACCAGTTGTTAGAATACTACAAATTTTGTCATGTCCAGCCATTATTTTACAACACAGGATAGTAATGTGTATTTATGAACATTGTTGACCAACGTCAGGAATGAATCAAGCAAGAAATTATTCTGATAATAATAACGTCGTGTGAATTTAATGATTTAGTGACAGAGTTCGTTATCACCTGGACCATCCACCTCTGTTGCACTCGCCTAACCGAATCTTAACCAAGAATCGTCCTAACGTACTTCACATCAACAGAGCAAGCTTTGTCACGCCCTGCAAATAGTCCGGCCGTGATCGAGATTCGAACCCCGGACCACTCTTTCCCCAGTATTAGCCACTTTTCTTTTCAAGTGCAATTACGACGCTTCGATGTCAATAAAGCCGACATAAGATTGATCGCAAGGAATCGGAAGGAATTTGACCATGGTCATTTGAAGTAACCATCTCGGCATTTCGGGAAACTATTGAAAAGCGAAGTTTGGATGGCCGGACGTAGATATGGACCTGCTTCTTCCAGAATATCAGACCCAAGCTTTACCGCTAACCAACCAGGCCAATACAGCCATTAAACCGTTCAGGATAGTAGGCAAATACGCTAAGTTCAGCAATGAAATTTTTCACAGTATGCTGTTTTCACTACAAGCAGGTTTTAAAGTGAGGCTCTATCAATCTCCCTTAGCCCTTAGGTTAAGGGATTCTTGTCAGAAGTACTTGCCGTCTCGGCATTGCCTTCTTTTATTTGCTGTTTCCGTGTAAGTGCTTATTTTACTTTTATATTTTTCATTTCTGTTGAGCCTTTTATTTTTATATTTTTATTTTTTATTATATTTTTATTTATTTTTTAAAAAATATTTATTAATTTTTTTTAAATATTTATTAATAGTTTATTTTCTTTAGTTTAATTTAAATTAACAGTGTAATTGCATCCGTTTCGCATTGTATTTGTCGTTTTCTCACTAGTTTTCTTCTGCCAGCAGCTGGAGTGGTCTTCTATGTGGACCGTCGTAGTGCCCTAGAGAGCGAATAAGGTGGTTGTCGCTCTCCTCAGTTTTTTTGGTAAAAATGTCTTGCTATTTTTTATACCTATCCCGAAGTCTAGGGATCCTCGCTGTCTCATGGAGGATATCTGTCGGGAATCTTAGTGGCAGGTGGAGCGCTCTCTTCAGCGCCTTGTTTTGCATTCTCTGCAGCTTCTCGATATGCGTTTTTGCGGCATATCTCCATACAGGGGATGCATATTCCATAATCGGACGCACCAGTACTTGATATAATTAGAGGCCGCATCTGGGTGGTAGTGTGCTACTGTAATTCAACACTGGATAAAGTTGCCCCAGTCGTTGAAGATCTCTACACCTGACGTCTTCGTAGTGCGGCTTCCATGTTAGTTTCGTATCTCAGGTCACCCCAAGATATTTTGCCGTGGTCACCAAGGGGATTCTCTCCCCGAAGAGCCTCAGCATCGGTCGTGGTGGCTTACGCTTCCGCGTCAACATGATGGCCTTGCTCTTCGATGCGTTGATCTTAATTCTCCACTTGGTGGCTCACTCCTCGACGTCTTTCAGCACTGCTCGGAGGCGGCGTCCCACGAGGATCCGGCAGCGGGACGTAGTGAAGATCGCCGTGTCGTCGGCGTTTAATACCAGCTTGGTTTGTTGCCCCATCGGAATATCCGCTGTGTACAGCGTGTAGAGCACTGGACCCAGCACACTGCCTTGAGGTACCCCGGCGCGGATTGATCTTGTTGTTGATTTCGCGTCGCCTATTTTCACCATGAAAGTTCTTTGCTGGAGATAGCTCTTCAATAACAGGAGATATGGCCCTGGAACTCCAAGTGTTCCATTTTGTAGAGTAGCCCTCGGTGCCACACGGAGTCAAAGGCCTTCGCCACGTCGAGGAGGACCACGCCGCAGTGCTCTCGTGCGTTGAATGCTGCGGTTGCTTCCTCGACGACCCTCAACAGTTGGTGCGTGGTTGAATGGCCAGGTCAGAAACCGTGCTGCTCTGCTGGTATCATACCTCCGTCGCGGATGTGCACCTCCAGTTGCTTGAGTAACAGCCTCTCGAACAGTTTGCTGATATTAGGTAGACTTTGTCTCGGAAACTATGCCGAAAAGAACTTCCGTTAATACATGGTGATTCAAAAAAACGTGGCCAAAATGACGTGGTAGATCTGTCATACAATAAGGATCAAAAATCGCATAGTAACAGAGGGTCGCAAACGCCTGTATACTGGATCGGTCGCGGTGGACCAATCGCATGGCCACCACGATCACCAGACCTGTCTCCCTTGGATTTTTTCTTGTGGGGATTTTTAAAAGGACTTGTGTATGAAACACCTGTTGAAACGCCGGAAGACTTGGTAGGAAGAATCATTACGGCAGCCGGATGTGTTCGAGATACACCTAGTAACTTTTAGAAGGTGCGCCGTACCATGCAACGGAGATGCCGGGCTTGTCTCGATGCATCTGGCAAAAACTTTGAGCATCTTCTGTAGACTCAACATTTGGTTTGCATTAGTCGCATGTGAGTGAGTAATTAGCAATAAAATGATCTGTAATGGTTTTGTTTCTTCTCTTTGTATCAGTATTATTTTAGACGTCCTGTAGTGGCTCCGGATCGCAATTGCGACCCTCTGTTTCTATGTGATTTTTTATTCTTATTGTATGACTGATTTACCGTGTCTTTTTTTCCACGTTATTTTGAATCACCCTGTATAAGTTATTTCTTTTACAATTACTAATTCTTTCACTTCCACGAACACCCTGTATATTAGGACGTTCTAGTTAAACAGGGACTTTTGACTGTCTAAAATAAAAGAATTAACTGCAAGGAGAGAAAACTGAATTCTTTCTTGATTTACTCCTCTTCTTCATTTATACATTCATCGCAGGGTTTAAGCAATGAGTGTTAAACGCTAGCATTGAAAGATTTGTTAATAAACTTGAACAAACCCATAACAGTCTTCTTCACTTCGTTATCAGTCTGAAATACTGACATACGAGCAACTCTTTAAGGATCCAAACGGGTGATGTTATGAAGTTGCCAGAACGAACTTGTGGGTTGTCCTCGAGAAACCAACTCCTTCACTTATCAGATCAGGCCGTGGATGATTGTGTTCACTGTTTACAAAGGGATTTCATCTCTTTTGAAATTTTTCTACCTGTTAAGCACAATTATGGAGGATCGGGCATTCCATGTTCCAAAAGATTCTGGGGAAAAACACGACGGGAATCTTCACTGACGGAAGTACGGGCTTCTTCGAACAGATTACACCATCCAAATGTCTTATCATATCTAAGTGTATTATGTTCAAGGTCTTCTGTAAATATCCGTAGGTTTTATGCTTTCGTTAACATCATCAACACAGGCTGTCCCAGGCACGCACTGACGCTATTGTCTGCCATCTTCATTAACTGTCTGTACACTAACACCTCCTATCAGCAAAAGGACACACTTTGCCATTTCATACTACCTCAATACCGCCACGCTGGCATCCTTTTTTATGCTCATAAACTTAGAAATCTTGCTTTAACTTCAGCAGCATTCCCAAATATATCTGGAGTAGGCTGCAACGAATATTTGGCAAGTGTACAGTATTCGGCCACTTTTACCTATTCGGCCGAATGCCCAATATCTCCTACTGTTCGGAAAAATACCGAAGTTTTTGTAGTTGGATAATTGCTTGAAATAAAACGATTGATTTTTTATATGATATTACATTTTACTTAAAATTACAAAAATACTCGTGCTTAACCAATTTCCATAATGTAGAAGCAAAACCTACAAACATATTAAATATCTATGCACTTGAATTCACTTAACTTAGTCTACAACCCGAAGGTTGGTTGGATCCTCCCGAAGGAGGTATACTAAGTCATTGTGTCAGAGATAGAACGGTCAGTTCCTTTCCTCTGGGACCTACAGTTTAACGTGGAATCCGAACCATGGAGCGTCCTGGCATAACTCATATGACCAAACACAACTCTCAAAATTTCTGCGCCTGACGGGATTCGAATGTTTTGAAAGCAAGCGCCTTAACCACTGAGCTACCAGGACGCTATGCACTTGAATTATCATAGATAAAATTTGGGAGTGGAAGATTGTGATGCAGAAAAACTAATTTTTCTGCATTGTCAGGCAGTAGCATTAGTTACAAGGTGACAGTCTGAATTTAATAAAATGAATGCCATAATTTAAGCTGTTATTTCCAGAATTAATCTATTCAAAAAAAAAAAAAAAAAATTGGAAGGCACGAATTTTCCCACTGCCTCAACTTGTCATTGACAAACGTCGAAGATGATGACATTTTGGCCCATGTTCGATATTTAGCCTAAATGCCCTTCTCGCAGACTTAAAAACGAGGCTTTTGAAACCTCTCCCAACCACCTGTCCAATGTGTCCTGCCCAGTTAAGTTTGCTATCAAATGTAATGTCAAGGTATTTACATTTCGAGTCTTCAATAAGTAGCTCCTTCCTCACTTTATAATCATAATCAACCTTTAGCTTTTTGTCTGTGTACCTAATAAGCTGACTCTTTTTTGCATTTATCTTCATCCCATGTTGTCTCACCCAGCTAGTTATCCTATCTAGATCACCCTGCAGCTGTTTACAGTCTTCTATTGTGTTGATCCTTTTATATAACATTGTGTCATCTGCAAACAATCTAACTTCTGACAGTAAACCATGAACACAATCATTCATTAGAATAACGAATAACAATGGTCCCAATACACTACCCTATGGGACTCCCAAGTTCACTTCTACTTCATTTGATATTGCATTTCCTACCCTACCTTTTTCCTTTCTACATTTTAGGAATTCTTCCATCCAGCAAATCATCTTTTTATCAGCTCCAATAGTTTTTACCTTATTTAGCATTTATTTGAACAGGCAGGCAAGAGACAAGCGCAATAACACCGATTTTGGCTCCATCTGGCCGAATACTTTGCCGAATATTCGGCTACTAGCCGATACCCGCGACTTCGTACGCGGGGATTAAGAATTTCTTTGCCAGAATTGAATATAGAAAGTTGTTGGTATCGAAGGATTGGTCCCAAACAACACTGAGTCGAAATAATATGACAGGAAAGCCATCGCTATATCATTTTACCGTCGAACCTGTCTCTTGAAGAGAATCAATTTCCAACATATTTAAAAACAGAAAAACAAACAAAGGTGAGGGGATGTGGGGGGAGGGGGTGTTAACTAAGGGCAGCTTTATTTCAGCTTGATCTTTTATTCTTTCTCCAGCATGGCATCCGATTCTTGGGTTCTAATAATTTTAGCTGCTCGTGCTCTGCTAGAGCTACAACTTAGGCCAGTTAACGCCCGCAAGGCATGTCAAAAAAGAAGGCAAAATAAACTGGTGCCAGAAACATTTAAGTAGGCACAAAGTAATAGGACAGGAAAATTGACGTCTATACTAAATAATACTTTTTTTTTCTAAACGAAATTTAATAACAAATTATACAATAACATAATGCGCGAGAATCGCAGCTTGAGCAACCGACGTAATATTACAGACTAACACACACATCCGCCTCTCTGTCACCATTCGATAAGTTCTCAAAATTTCGTGACTACAGCTGTTAATCATACCAAAAATAAATGTCCTATGCCCTCCCTACAGATTTTCTAGTCAAATTCCGTCAATATCGGTGTAGGCATTTAGTCATCAAAACGTAACAAAAAGACTGAGACTTACTTCCGCATTTATAGTGTTATTACTGCAGAACACACACACACTGACTGCGAATCACCTCTGAGGAATCAATATAACGTAAAAAAAACTGTACACCTACAGCATTTCAAGACTACCTCCGATTTTCCTCGTATTGCACCCCTAACTTTGTGATATCTACAGTTCAACAATCAATCCGAATAACGGACGGTCCAGGCGTGACTCTTACGATCAAAAACAATTTTTAAAAACCTTTGCCGCCTCCGAGATTTGAACCGGAGACCACGATCGGAACATTAGTAAGCAAGCGCTTTAACCACTGAGCTACCTGACCGCTATATGGAAAGACAGTACAGAAACCTACACATCCAACGCGTCCATCTATCGCCGTCCAGTAGTTTTTCTAAATTATAAGACAACATGTATTATTTATACAGATAATTTTCAACCGAATGTAGACAGTATTTTTCTTCTTGTTTCAAAGGATAAGTGTGCAAAGTTTCGTCGAGATCGGATGAAAACTGTGGATTTGTATGAAGAACAAACAAACATACATACATTCATCTTTATATATATATATATAGATTCGGCCAGGATGTATTTGGCGTACGGCCGAATATACTGTTCGCTACAAGTCTAATATAGAGCTCTTTCCAGCGTGGAATTGCCTTATTCGCAAAAGAGTAACTGCTATTTGACTACGATTTTGTGGATGTGTTTTAGGAAACTGTTCGCTTCCCTCGTGAACTGGTAGCACTACGAGCAGAAACCACCTTGGAGCTGCTGGAATCCGGGTGGGCGACCTTGTTGTGTCTGCTACAGTAGTGCGTAGCCCGGTTATATAACAGATTCGAACGCTCGGGGTAAGCCTGAGATTTGCGATCGTATTTTTAACCTAGGCGTGTCCCATAAATAATAATCCTTGACTCTACTATTCCTTCCTTCCACAAGCTTTGTATGGATCTCTTCGGTCAAGGTCAGGGATTTTGTACCTGTATTTACAGCAATGCTACGAAACATGCTACATAATTACTCACCAGTCTCAATTACGATTTTTAGTCTGCTTCCCGAAATCATCAAAGAAAATCCTGGGGACGTCTACCTCAAAGACTGCACAAAAAGTTAACACTTACCATACAGAACACAGTTTACAGGCTTCACACACAGATGCTGACAGGCTCCCTCCCTTTGTATGTAAGTAAGAGGTCAGAAATCAGATTGCCTAACTGTCGCACATCTTTGAAAAAATAGAATGAGTTCAGATAAATAATAATAATAGTAACAATGGACTGTTCCGCCGTGAAGTATTAGGCCGAAAGCTTAAATTGAAAAGTGAGCATTTGCAAGAAATATGTGTACAAGATAATAATATTTCAAACATGGAAATTACTAACCTAAAATGGAGAGGCTTTGTTTTAGAAATGAATGAATTTGTTTGAGAATGGACTGATTCATATATCACTATTCAATTTTATAAATATAATATCAACATTCAAAATGTAGAATTTTTGTGAAAATTGATTTCATTATTAATTACCACCTTCCAGAAATTTTACTTTTGCGAATATTTATAAATACTTACCTAGCGTGTATATTTATTATTTGTATCGATACTACTAATCAAGATATAACACTCAACCAATCGAAATGGAAACATTAAAAATTACATGAAAGTACTCAAGCAGTCGTAGAATTTACTGAGATATTTTAATAGACCACTTATCAACCTTCAGGTTCCATTTTTTTAAAATCGTTGAAATGAGTCGAAATACATTAATTCCATGATATATTATGCGTAGTATGAAAAATAATTATTTTCACAGCCAGAACATTGAAGTAATTTATTACAAACGAATTTATACACACCTTTGATATACATGAAACCAAATTTATGAAATTCAGAATTTACTCACTTAAAAGTCTTCCATTTTGGATCGCTTACTTTTTATCTTGGACTTTTATCGCGTTCACAAAACCTGTGAACATACACCTTCACGCCAATTCACTAACTTTTCACGATCACTGCGCAACTATCTATTTTAAGATAATGGTAAAGTGTAAATCTAATATTATAATAAGCAATAAGTCATCTATGACGTCGTCTACCACGTCATGACGTCACGCTTTTCGTCACTTTTTTTTTTTTTTTTGTCCAATTTACGATCAGATATTTTGTTCTATGATACAGACGTTATTTAATAACAGTTCTATTTGTCAGAACACTGAAAGAAAAGTACATATTCCGTTTAAATCGACATATTAATTTTTAGTAGCTTTTTTAAGAAAAAGCTACTAAAAAAGCTTTAAAATTCGTTTGATTAGATTTTACTTATATATACTCTGGACGGCGATATTGTTGTTACAATAAGCTAACATTACATATCATTTTAAAAATAATGAACGTATTTTGATGAAAATTGTACTTAGTCAGCGAAGAAACGAATTGTATTAATATACGTGTGACTGAAGTATTGTTTTTCTGGCTGCAATTTTAGCGTAGTTTGTGGTTAGGTTGAAATACTACCTGGACCAGGATGACAGTTGAAAGTTTTTGGTACAGTGCAAGACACGAGGAATTACATGGAACTTTATTTTGTAACACTTCTATTTAGTTAAGCAACTGCAAATAAATAAATTGGCAGAACACTGAAAGAAAAGTATCTATTTCGTTTATATCGGCATATTAATTATTATTTGCTACTTTTTACCGAAATCATTACTTGATTTGAATGAAATTAGTTCCAAATTGAACGCTGTCTATGCGCATTACACCACAATTGAAACTAATATCACATGGCTTAAGGGGACATAGTCGCGAACAGGATAAAAAAAAAGTCGATTTTTTTATTTTTAGACTTGTTCAATGCTCCAATTATTTAGCTACAAAATGCCGTTTGTTTCATGTAAATTTGACGATTAGATTCGGAGTTATTAATTTTTTCGTGATGCGTGGTAATAGTGTGTCTGTATTGTAATTAGTGATGTTCCGGATATCCGTATCCGTATCCGTGTCCGCGGATATCCGAGGGGAAAAAAGATCTGTATCCGTATCCGTATCCGTTACTTTTTTTAGCGGATCCTTAACGGATCTTTGGTAAAGAATTTCATCAAGCACTTATACAAAATTTTAAAGATAGCTAGCAATGAAATACTATTAACTTCAATGCCAATTACTTTGTATTTGTTAAAATCTCATATCTGCCACATTTATATTGCAAAAATTAATTATTTAAACATTTATTTTACTGGGTTACCAAAGGTAACTGGTAACTTACCACTGTAGTAAGTTTAAATGTATTATTTTAACTATCTTTATAGTGAGATCAGATCTCTAATCTTTGTGATATGCTAGTTGAAATTGTTATTAAGGTACTGTTAAAGTGTTTACATCAGATAAAACAATCACTTTTATAGAAACTTTAAAAAAAATGTTATATTTAAAAATAAGTTTGGTAAATTGTACTTCAAAAAGAGTAACTTGAAAGCTTTGAAAGTTATTTACGATGAGGCCGTAAATAATTCCAACTGCATTGAAAATCTGCTAACTTGGAACGCTTTTTGCAGGTGATGATAAATATGTGCGACCCATGTGTCATAGACCTCCAAATTTTTTACTATTATTGCTAACAGCTTTTTTAAAAACTAGATGCAGCAGATGTTCTGTACACTCAATATTATCTACGTCAGATAAAGTGCAGGCACGCTTCATGTTGGATCCCCCATTTCTTACCATAAAGTGCACATTCTGTTTGGGATTCCCTACTCTTCAAACATACTTTGAAATATTGCTGAAATCTCCCCTTTTAAAGTGATAATTTTTCTTATAAAATATTTTGTAATGTTAAGGATAACAATGAAACACCTGACCAAAAAGCCTACCAGATATATGATGTGAAGGAAACTTTCTCAAAATCCTTCAACACGTTCTTTATTTTCGATCGTAAAGTTCGCTGCAAATAAATTACGTAAAATTATTTCCTTTCCTTTTAGAACATAATTTGCAACAACATGATCCATTAATCGTCGGAACCCAAAATCTTCTACTTGTTGAAAAGGTAATCCAGATAAAGCTATCATTTCTGCAATTAAATAGTTAATTTTTATTTTGCAATGTTCCACATTTTAACTTTTTCTATGTATTCGTTAAAAATCTTTTTCTAAATTCTCCCTTTACCGTTTTTAAAAGATATTACCTGCTGAATGTTTTTACACGCAATTTTCTTAGCAGAGATTTCTTTTAAGAGTAACTCATATTCTTGTGGGTGTTTCATCTGAAGGTGATTTTTTAACGAAGTTGTATCTTTATGTCAATACATTCCTTCCCAAATTTCGTATTTAGCAGATTCGTCATTTACTATCGTAAAATATTTCCGTATTACACTACTATACTTTTTTTGTAGAAGTTATTTTTATTTTAATTTAACTTACAACTTCCCAAAAAACACAATCGTATATAATCTACGCTATCCTATGTCATCTTAAAATATAAACATAAACACACAAAGTGCAAGGTCAAAACACGTGGCGTATGCTGGATGTTCGTTGATAATAGATCGTAGCTGACGACTTTTTCACTGTCGGTCCAAGTTGAGAAAGTTGAGATCCGTATCCGTATCCGTATTCGCGGATCTAGACACTAATGATAAGTATCTGTATCCGTATCCGCGGATATACATTTTTAATGTACATTAGTTTCTCGTATGTAAAACGTTTAGTACAGATTTTTCTCAAAACTACATTTTTTTATCTTTTGGTACACTTTTCTCAAAAACCAAGACTGATAAAGACATCAGACTTTCAGCATCTCTTGTAAATAAAATGATGATTAATAAGATAAAAAATGGGACCTGTCATAACAACAAGAACAAACTAACAAGGTCCAAGGTATTTATAAATAGTTATATTTTTTTATCTTTTAGAACAAAAAATCATTACTCATAAACCATATAAAATATATTAACAAATCTTGATGTGATTTGCAGATGATGTTTTATCTGTATACTGCGAAAGTTTCAGGCCTGTATCTCCATTAGTTTCTTTAGAAAGTGTACCTGAAGTTTGCTTGTTTTAACATTGATTTCTTATGGGAGGTCCTTCGCGACTGTGTCCCCTTAACGTAAGTAGTTAAGATTTATTTTTAGTATCTTTCGTTTTCACTGATTTCATATTACTGTGGTCATTATTTCAGCCGCTAAAACATTGATTTGCATCACGGATAACAAGAAATAAAGATTTAAGAACCTGTGAAGATTTTGAATCAATTTTATATCGCGATGCATGATAACATTAACATCCGATACAGGGAACGTATTGCAGCTTTGATTTTCTATAAGTAATATTAGCGGAATTTGTGGTTCGGCTGAAATGCAACCTGAACCGAGCTGACAATTGTTTTGCTACAGCACAAGGAACGAGGAATTACATTGAGCTTTATTTTACAACAATTCTACTTACCTGGAGAATTGAAAAAAAAAATGAATGAAATGCCAGAACACTCCATTCAACCCATCATTTTTGACGGGCTTTCTGGCTAGTAAGAAAATAAATATCACGGATAGCCCAGCACAGGAAAATTAATATTTCCTTCGCTGATTTTCTGCATATTTCTTCAGCTTTGAAAGGTGTCATTCCCAAACAGAGCCACTCGAATTAATAGAAAGAATCGATCAGTGTCGATCTGGTCTCTTATGTCATTACCCATCTGAAAATTTTAACACAAAAAGTGAAACAATTTAAAAACTCGCGAAAGTAACTGAATAAGTAAATGTGGGCCAATAAGCTCCATCGCAATAAACATAAGTACACAAATAAATTTGTAAGCAGCGTTTTTCGTGGGATTTTTTGGTCACAGCATTACGTAAAAATACCTAACCGATTTCGATTAGTTTTCTACAGTGTGAAAGTTTATGGTTTAATTTATAAACTGCGGTGTAACTTGTGAACATGTGGACGGAGCAATAATTGATAAACTGTTGGTAAATTGAAAAGAAGAGTGCCAAATATCACAACAAAACAAAAATGAACACTCCTTTCGTAAGATAAACATTTATGTGCCAAAGATCACGCTGCATTACAAATAAACTCCTCATTTTTTTTGATTATGTTAAATTGTTGCTACAACTTTGGTTATTTAGTAATTATTAAAAAAATTAGATAAAGCTGCAGGCAATTGTAATAACGTCAGTAACATAGCACTCGTGCAGGCAAATTTAATTATTAAAACTAGATTTATTGTGTGTCTTGCGGACACCACAAAATTGTGTTTCTTTCTTTTCGTCTGCGAATTGGAAGGTCTACGCCAAAGAAGTTGCCGTAAGATAGTAGTTAATAATAATAACACAGCATATTCATCGAATATTTTAGACATTGCCAGCACTATTTCCTTAACTTGTTCTGCTATTGAAGAAGTGCCTATGAGTTAAGGACAGCAGTTTTCAACATACGAATTAAAGAATTCCGTAAATTTATTTGGAATTAAGTAATAAGGTGAAAAACGTCGTTATTGAATAGGAAATAGTTAGAAAGAATTAGCCATCATGAAAGATATTTATGAAAATGAGATCTTACCTGCTCAAAAGGAAAAGAGTTTGAAGTCTTCCTGCATTACGTCTCCGTCGTGGCTGAACCCATAGTTTCACTATGCAATCCGAACCACCTCGCGTTCATAATGTACTTCCTATACTTAAAACACACTTTGCAGAAGTGTATGTCAGCTAAGTGCCAGTAAATATTACTGGCCGAACCGGAATATGAAGAGAGCACCTTGAACTAGCAAGGCTGGGGCCTTCAAACAATAAGCTACAGGACCACGCTTTCAGTCGAGGAGCATGCACTTGTAACATTATAACATGCAGCCTGTTATGCATATAGCCAAACACCTCGCGGAATGTTTTCATATCTCTCAGCGTTTTCGATAAGGCTGGTTTCAGAACGGACAGACTATAGTTTAGTGCAAATCAGTAGAAAACCAAGAAATCAGTTTTGTCTGATGTAATAATGTGCCAAAATAATTTGTTCCATGTTTTCGTTAGTTTTTGATACTGTTGTTTTACTTAATTTAATATTGCTCTTTTCCTTTCATCCCTTATTCGTGCGTGTGCTTCATCACTTTCAGCCTCTGGTGTCGTCATATTTCTTTTATTTATTACTTTCTAACGGGCTGAGCAGGTCATTAGAGGCAGGAGGCAAAGAGGGAGGCAAGAAAACGGAAGCTATATGGACATGGCCTTTTGATGAAACCATTCGCCTGGAGTATTTCCGGGAATCCATGGAAAACCGAAGTCTGGATGGACGAACGGGACTTTGAAATCAGACAACAGGCGGGATTCGTATTTTGATTATGTAACTAAAATTAACAGTTACAAACAAATTATCCTTTTAAAAATGTAGTCTTAAATTAGTACTATTTACGTTGTAATTAAATACGCTTTCATTTACTTTAAAAAATATGCCATCTTCCTATTTTCCCCATTTTATTTACTTTTGCTTTCCATAAATGAGCTAGTAATTTACATTTACTGTATCGGAACAGACACTTCATAATTCTCAAATAATACAATAACTATTACATTCACCACTGACTGGTATTTAGACATTTAGTATTACGACGATTCTTCCTGAAATTGTCGGTGTGTTAGAATATGTGGAGCTCTTGCAACAGTCCCCTGGCCCTCAGCCAGGGGAATGAAAGATATTTAAAAAAAAAAGTCTCTATCACCAACAATACTCTTCTCCCCTCCGCCTGTAGAAATTATCTGGGTCACTAATTCGACTGAATCACGAAGATATTATCATCGACTTCATTCTGGAAAACTGTTACTGTTAACGGCAATTTGTAGACCGTAACACCATCTTCAGACTTATTGACAGATTTCCCCTAAAACTTAAAGTTTGAAATTGGCCATTGGAAGTCTACACTTACTGGTATACTTTGATACTAACCTGACTTCCTTTTGTCTAGTATGGAGCATGATACAGCCTGATATGACTCAATTTCCCGCTGAAGATCTATCCTAAAAAAACTGACTTTTATACTATAGTTAGCAGTAGCGTAGTAAAATTTGTAATAAAATAGTGGTGGTGGGTTAATTAAGAGGTTATGTTACTAATATTATTCTTTTATTAAAATTTAACCTACATGTAGTCAAGCACTTAAATTTTTGTAATAAAACGCCTATACTTACAATAGTACTCTAACTGTAAATAACAACTCACTTGATTTCGCTAGGTAGCCGAAATCTATGTTACAACTTAATCGTTTTGTTATTGTAAATATGGCCTAATTTAGATGTTAGGCTGTATAAAGTTGTAACAAAATAAAAAATAAAAATAAACTTCCATTTCTTTCTTTGTTCTTTACTTCCACCTATGGACTCGCAGGTTTCCGAGTTCCACGTTAATGGTACCATTTCCAAGAATTCCTCGATCGCACTCGCCTTGGAATTCCTGTGGATTCCAGTTCAACGTTGCCTATCGTTTAGTTACATTTGGCCTCCTAAACATAACCCATTTCCTCTTATTATTCAAAAATCTTCTGTTGATTTGTGATTTGCAATATTTTTTTACCTAACACATCTTCACGCCATCTGATATATAGAATTTGATGCAACAATAATTAGAAAAAACTCGTCGAAACTGATAACTTCCCATATTTCACAAATACATGGCTGTTAAATAGTTCGATATTGCTCTTCTCCGAGATGATGCGGACTTTCCAGTGTGAATACAATTATACGATACGTTCAGATGATTGTTTTCGTCCGTCTTTTCTCACGCTAATTTCTGTCTTTACCCAAACTCACTCTCCGTATCGGCCAATGAAACCCCTTCACCAACTTCCGTTCTTGTAGTTCACTTCTCCAGAATTCTGTGCCATTTGCGTTCCCTCTTTTCGGTTTATTTTCCTACTATATCCCTGAATCTCTCCCGTGGCTGCCTTTTGGCCTACAGTTGCCCGGTTGCAGTTTATACGCTTCTGTAGTTATTCTGCGAAGTTCATTCTTACGACATTCCCCTACAGTGATCATTTTCTTCTTCAGTCTGTCGACTTTGGCCAAGTCGCTTATCTTCTCATTCTTCGCCCTGTCGAAGTTTCTGGACAGTCATACTACCTGGATTCTCCTTACATCTACTGTTACAGAAACAAAAGGATCCTCACAATTTTTATCACACATACTTATTTTAAAATATGTTTCGCAGCTCTGGTGCTACTCCTAAAGAGGCTATGTGTTATATGTGCTGATCGGCAGCAATAGAAGTGATAATTTTATCCTTTTAATTTTAATTTAATTGAATTTCAATGGAGCACACGCTTCGGTGGCAATTTCCTAACACCCAACTTCCCGCTATCCTTCACTCACCTGCATTTGCCCTCTACAAATTTTAACTTTAAATTCTTTTAACGTTTTCGTAGGTTATTCATCATTCCCCTTGGTAACTCATTCCAATCCCTGACACCCTTACCTAAAAAAGAAAATCTTCCCACACCCTTGTGCCTGAAATCGAGTGCCAGCTTGTGGTCATGGTCATCTTTTCCCTTCCATGAACTACTTTTCATACCTACTGCAATATCTTTCCATGCCTCATCGCCAGTATACGCCCTGTACACTCCCATTACCCTCATCCTCCTCCTGTCTTGCAATGAATCCCATTCCAGCTCCTTTATCATATCTGTCACTGATTGCATTCTGCGATAATTTCCATAAACAATCTAGCAGCCCTTCTTTGCACCTTCTCCAACTCCTGTATTTGATACTCAAAATGTGGGTCCCATACTACACTACCATATTCGAGCAATGGTCCTTTAGCTTGTTGAGTTTGGCTAAGCCCTTCATTCGTCATTCAGCCAGTCTTATCTTACCTGAGTAATATTATCTCAGCTACCTGAATTCTCTTGATATTTGTTGCTACCAGGAACAAAAGAAAGCTCATGCTAACCTCTATAATACATTATTATCAATAGTCATTGCAGACCTAATGCTAATCCTTAAGCGCCGACAGAATTTGTACCGCAAGTACCGAGAGTGGTGGGTGAGTGGTAACGCTCTGAGCTCGCATTCGGGAGGACGCGGGTTCGAATCTTCGTACAGCATCCAGATTAGCGTTTTCCATAGTGTCCCCAAAATCGTTTCAGGCGAATGCCGGGATACTTCCTTCAAAAGACTATTACCGAATTCCTTCCAGTTATTTGCCTCCAGTCCTTTCCCGCTTCTAATGACCTCAACGTCGATGGGTCGTAAAACCAGGAAAAAAAGCAGCGTTTGTGTTTACCCTAAATCTTTTGGGGTATTTCTCCTATTAACTTCGAATAGTTCAATATCGTCAGCAAGCCACACTAACTTTCTCTATTCACCAATATTCCAAGACCTTTGCTTTTATTGTTGACCACCTAATTCACATATAAATCAGATATCAAACATGAGTTTTTATCTCTTAGGGCCATTCATGCTTAATTCAAGATATTTCAGAGAAATTTAATTAATTTATTGCAATGGAGCACAGGCTCCGGTGGCAATTTCCCTACACACCCATCTTCCCCCTATCCTGCACCCACCTACATTTGCCCTCTACAAATTTTATATTTAAATTCTTTCAAAGTTTTCGGTAAATTATTCATTGACAAAGCAGGTCAAGTTGATGGTATAGCAGTGGATCTGTCCAAGGCATTTGACAGAGTGAGTCATAAAATGGTGTAAATAAGGTAAAAAACTTTGGGGTGGCTGAAAATGTGATTTGCTGGGTATAAGAATTCTTTTTTAAAAATATATAAAGCAAAGAGGATGATATAAGATCTGCAGTATCAAAAGTGATGAAAGTGACAATGGGAGTACCACAGGGTAGTATTTTGGGGCCATTCACTTTCATTATACTAATGAATGATTGTGTAGATGATTTTCAGATAGTAGTTAGATGTTTTGCAGATGACGTAATGTTATAAATTCGGATGACAACTGGAAAGAACTTTGAACAGAAGCAGGGAGACCTGGACAGGCTGCGTAGGTCAACATGGAATGAAGATAAATGCCAAGAAGACTCAATCGATTAAGCACACAGATAATAGTACATTTTTAAGTGCGAGTTACTATCGAGCACTGAGTGTTCCGTGCACAGATTGTGTTAATTTGAATTCACAGTAAAATCATGGGCGCCGGGAGATGGGTGCAAGGGGGTGGACTTGCATCTCCCCTGCTATGAAAGAAAATACGCAGAATAAGATTTAGAAACAAAAAAATTCACTGTTTGAATAATAACTTAAGGCGCCTAGGTTGTTGTCCAAATTTGTTAACACCTTGTCAATAAATTCAGTATTCTTTTTATTTTTAAATAGAGCTCATCGTTCGTTTTGTCTTTTGAATTTTATATATATTAAAAAATAGACTGTGTATCCCTATATTACACATTTCAGCCGCCACTACTTATCTACTCGTGTTTGTGTATAGTAGTAGACTGGAGTTTCTTATCGTTCACAACGTTGACCGAATGCCGATAGCTGTGGGAGATACGATGGTTAAAAGTGCTCAATGCAAGGAATATTCATATTTCGACCAAAGACTTGTGTGTCCCTATATTTCTCTTTCCTGCCACAACTACATAGAACAGATCATTGGTGCTTGTCGTGTGGTAGTAGCATCGAGTCTCCCATCGTGCATTTTGGTGGTTAGATGTCGGTAGCTATAGAGGTGTGGGAGATATGGTGGTTGAAAGTGGTCGACCTGGGGCACTTTCGCATTTCGACCAAAGACGTGTGAGTCCCTATGTATCACTTTTCAGCCATAGCTATCTAGCGCAGATCACTGGTGTTTGTGTGATGTAGTAGCATAGAGTCATCGATCGTGCACAACGTTGCCCGAATGTCGATAACTGTGGTTGTGTGGGTGATCTGGTGGTCGAAATTGGTCGATTAACTATATTTTCATATTTCGACCAAAGACATTTGTGTCCCTATATTTCTCTTTCCTGCCACAACTACATAGCACAGACCATTGGTGTTTGTGTGTGGTAGTGGCCCTGAGTCTCCCATCGTGCGCTATGATGGTTAGATGTTGGTAGCTGTGGGGGTGTGGGAGATATGGTGGTTGAAAGTGGTCGACATAGGGCAATTTCCTATTTCTTCCAAAGACGTGTGTGTCCCTATGTTTCACATTGCAGCCAGGACAACCAAGCGCAGACGACGGGAGTTTGTGTGTGCTAGTAGCCTGGAGTCTTCCATCGTGCACTATGGTGATTGCATGTCGGTAGCTGTGGGGATGTGGTAGACATGGTGGTTGAAAATGATGAACCTGATAAAAGATAGACATGTGTGTCAATATATTTCACTCCAAAGCCAAAACTATCCAGCGCAGTCCACTGGTGATTGTGTGTGGTATTAATCTCAAGTCTCCCACCGTTCACCATGGTTGTGTTATGTCGTTAGCTATGGGGGTGTGGGAGATATGATGGTTGAAATTGGTCGACGGAGGGCAATCTCATATTTTGACATGTGTGTGTCTATATTTAACTTTGCAGCCATAAATACCCTGAGCAGATCACTGATGTTTGTGTGCGATATTAGCCTCGAGTCTTCCATCGTGCAATATGGGGATTACATGTCGGTAGTTATCAATCAAAATTCTTTACAATCACGAACGAAGTCATGGGCATCAGTTAGTAACACATATAAATCAAACACAATCACGCAAATCCGTTATAAAACAATAGTCTTGTAAAAATTTGAAAAAAAAAAAATATTTTAATTATATATTTATCATCAGATTCATAGAATGAATTTCCAAGAAATTATGTGCTGTGGAACTAATTTTTTCAAAATCGCTTATTTAGTTACTGTGTGCAAACCATAAACTCATGAAACAATGTTACAGTTTTCTTGTAAACTGTAGCAAGCTAAGAATCACTGTAATAAAATTTAAATAATTTTCATATCATTGGTTTTGAAAATAAAGGGAGAAGTAGTATTTTTACTCTTTTAAAATACCATGACTGTATTCTTTCCCGTTACTTGGCCCCAGTTATTTTCCGCTTCTAATGACCTCAACGTCGATGGGTCGTAAAACCAGGAATGAATTTGAACTTTATTACCAGCACTAACTTTAGTCTCTGTTACAAGTTGTTACCATTTTTAGATTCGACAGGTTGCAAGCTTTCCTTTGATACTCTTGAAGGTTTTCCATTGAAATTTTTTCCTTCAGCGTCTGCTAAACCACTTATAACTATTTCCCCCACCCCTCTCTCCCCAATGATTTTCCTAATATTATTATTGTTATTTTTCGTAAGAATACATCAATTACATTAACAGTAAATATGATTATACAAGTACAGAGTGATGTCAGTAGGTATATCCATTCGATTATACCTCCATTACAAGCGTGGAGAGCAGACCGACCACCCAGCAAACATATGGAGGGACAATATTCCACGACGTGCTCAATCTGCCCACAACGCAGTCACAGTAGCGATCGTCCTTTAAACTCCAGCGGTGCATTTTGTCACGTAAGTTCATTTTAAGCAGCGGATCATATTAAATATGACACATATACTTCATATTTCAATTACCTTAACCTTTGATTACAAAAGTAATACAAACCCACAACATACATGAAAGTATAACGATGGAAAAAGTAATAAAAAGTAATTTAAATTTATTTTAATAATATCATCGGCGGCAGCAACATACTATCTGTAAATATCTACATAATAAAACAGGAAAAGGATTGCCTGTTGAAGACTTCAAATGTAAATATCTTGGCATAACATTTGATAACAAGCTCAACCCCGCAGGGGCCTGGTACGCAAGCGCCAGGTACGGGTTTGGCGAACCCGCGGTACCCGAGCTGGAAACTTGTTTCCCACACCGTTAACTCCTACCATGCTTCAACGACCACCGTAGAGCGTGGCGGTGGAATGCTGTGTGCCTAGGGGAACGGGGATCTTGGCTTCATCGCCCGGATCGCGAGGACGGTAAAAACCTCAACCTCAAGGTCAGCCACGTGCCGAGGAGGTGAATGGGTGGAGAGGGAATTCACTCGCTAACGTGCAACCTCAGGGGCACCTGCGCACCCCTGTTGTATCAGCATTTCTGTATAACATGTTTTTACTCGTGGGACCAAAATTCCTTCTCACAAGCAAAAACAAAACCCCTGCGGTCCGGGTGTGCCGCAGGAAAATAAAATACACCCAATACAAAGAAGCGGGCCAGGGTTGATAGCCCTCCCGCTTCTGAATGCAATAGTAACGGGAAAGTTTGTTCCATAGCGAACGCTTTCATTGTAATGCAGAGGAAAGAGGGGACATTTGAAAAAGTGTCTCCCTTTTATATCAATAAAGGGCTTGAAGGACTAGTAGGAACTTTGAGATTGGTTAAAAAGCTGAGGAACGGGACGCTGCTGCTGGAAACAACCACCAGTAGGCAGGCTTCCCAGCTCCTTAACTGCGAGAAGCTCGGGGAGTTCGTAGTCAGTTGCGAACTCCACAGAACCCTAAACTCTAGTAAAGGCGTTGTCACCTGCGGGACATTATGGATTTAGGGACTGAGGACTGGTTAAGGAGTGGGAAGAACAGCAAGTGGTTGAGGTGCGTCAGATTCAACGGAGGGTAAATGACAGTCTTGAAAAGACTGCCACCTTCGTCCTGACGTTTGACACTCCAGTGTTGCCCAAGTGTATTAAAGCCGGATACATTAATCTGAACGTCCGTCCGTATGTTCCGGACCCAATGCGCTGCTTCCAGTGCCAGAGGTTCAGACATACGACGGCGTCATGCAAGGGCAACCCCACCTGTGGTAGATGCGGCAAGGGGGCACATGAACCGGGTGTCACTTGCACGCTCCCACAGGTGTGCGTCAACTGCTCCGGGTCGCACCCTGCCTGGAGTAGAGAGTGTCAAGTGTATCTTGAAGAGCGCAAGATACAGGAGTTGAAGACCAAAGAGCGGATACCTTATGTAGAGGCAAAGAAGAAGGCGAAAGCGCTCGCCGCTCCAATTTTTGGAAGTAGCTTTGCCAAGATGGTCTCGACTCCCGTCAGGAAAGAAAGTGTTGCTACGCAGACGTCCTTTGCAGACATGGGCACAAGCACTGTGTGCTCATGTCAATGCAAGTGTGGTGCAAAATCCACCCAGGTCATCACACCTAAGACCGCGGATGTCGCTAGCAACACATCTGCAACCTCGACCAGTCCAGCAGCAGTAACAAAGACCCCACCAGCAATGAAGTTAACAGCACCTCCTATTCCACCGCGTGCTATTGAAATGGTAGCTATACCATTAGCTACCGGTGGTAATAGAGGTGACCAGAAGATAAGAGGTCCTAAGTTTAGACAGACTGATCCGACCCAGTTTGTCAAGTCCCCCTCTTCTTCTCCTTCCAGACTGCCTAGCGGTGGGCAGAGTAAGGGTAAGAAGCAGAGGAAGAAGAAGAAAAAAGATAAGGAGGATTTTGAGGAGTCCTCGGGTCGGAGATGTCTGTCACCGTTTCTGGACAGGAAGACACGGAGATGCTGGTGGACGAGTCTGGTCCCGTTCCTCGGCATGATGTGACTGATGACCCACCCGATCCGGGGCGGGTGAGGTTAAATAGGTAAGGATGGCTCCCATACTTCAGTGGAACATCAACGGTTTTACAGCTCACAAAGAGGAGTTACACCTCTTAGCACGGTCTGATCCTTTGTGTCTCTGCCTCCAAGAGACACATTTCAGACCAACACACCAACCTGTGCTAAGAGGATATGACGTGTACCGTAAGGACGATACCGAGGGTGATTGAGCGAAGGGTGGAGTGGCGGTGTTTGTCCGAAACACTTGTCCACTCGGAACCTGTAGCTCTCACCTCTGATTTACAAGCAGTGGCAGTGAGGATCCGTGGTCCTATAAAATTGACCGTATGCCCCTATCTATCTACCACCTAATACGCCCGTCAGTTATGACGACCTATTCAACATCTTGCGGCAGCTTTCTCGGCCATTCCTCCTCTTAGGAGATTTCAACGCACATAGTGCATTGTGGGGCTCAAACTCCGATTGCCCCAGAGGCCGAATGGTTGGTAGATTAATAGAGCAAGAAGAAGTGTGTGTCCTCAATACTGGTGCAATGACACATTTCACCAATGCATCCGGATCGTCCTCTGCCATAGACCTTTCGTTGTGCTCCCCCTCAATCGCGGACATTGGGTGGTGCATTGGGAGGTGGTTCGTGACCTTCATGGGAGCGACCACTTCCCAATATGGATGCACGTTGAGTTAGACCGTGGAAGAGGTAATAACCGACGCAAATGGAACGTCAGAAAAGCCAATTGGGAACTCTACCGCCGCTCCCTTACTCTAAAGGAGTATGACAGTATTGACGAGAAGGTGAACCACCTTACACAGGCGATTCACCAGGCAGCTGACGTCTCCATGCCGAAAAGCTCCGGAACGCTGCGAAGGACGCCGGTCTCCAGGTGGAACGACGAATGTAGTTCCGCCATTCTGGGTCGCAGACGGGCGTTGCGGCGTTTCAGGTTGTACCCAACATCCGACAACCTGGCAGCGTTCCGTATAGCCAGAGCTAAGGCACGTCGTGTTATTAAGGAGAGCAAGAAGAGGTCATGGCAGAACTTTGTGAGCACTGTAAATCGTTCCACACCTTCGTCGAAAGTATGGGTGTCTATCCGCCGTATATCCGGAAGGTACTCCCGTCCACCAGTATCTGGATTGCTGGATCACGGACGTATTATTACTGACGAACGAAGCATAGCACAGCTGATGGCGGAGAATTTTGCCGCTATCACTTCGTCCACCAATTTCGACCCTCGGTTCCGGCAACGCAAGATTGCTGCCGAGAGGCGAGCGCTGTGCTTCGATTCGTCGAATACAGAGGCCTACAACTGCCCACTTACATTTTGGGAGCTGGAGTCAGCGTTGAATAGCGCTAATGACACCGCTCCAGGGTCTGATAGGATCCATTACCAGATGCTGAGGCATCTAAGTAAAGATGCTAAGGAGTACCTTCTGGATATTTTTAACGATATATGGACCGGAGGACACTTCTCCGACTCGTGGAAAGAAGCAACATTAATTCCCATTTTAAAACAAGGGAAAGACAAATTGTTGCCAGGTAGTCATCGTAGTATTGCCTTGACTAGCTGCGTGGGGAAGACACTGGAGAGGATGGTCAATCGCCGCCTCATCTGGTGTCTTGAATCCCGTAATCTGCTGAGCCGCTTTCAGTGTGGATTCAGGAAGTTCCATTCCACCTTGGACAACCTGATCCTCCTGGAGGCGGCAATACAGGATGCGTTTATCCGCAGCCAACACCTTGTGGGTGTCTTTTTCGATCTCGAAAAGGCTTACGATACTACTTGGTGGCATGTTATTTTAAAACAGTTGCACGAATGGGCTTTTAGAGGTAACCTACCCCGTTTTTTAAAGTCATTTTTATCTGGTCGTTGCTTCCGGTACCGAGTCGGTAGTGAAGTGACTGATCTTTTTATACAGGAAAACGGTATCCCTCAGGGGTCAGTTTTAAGTGTTACACTTTTTTCCATTGCTATTAATAGCATTGCGGCCATTATAAGGAGTCCCATACGGTTCTCCTTATATGTGGACGACTTTTTAATTTTTATTGCATCGTCCAGCCTGACAAGCGCAGAGCGGCAGTTGCAGCTCGCGTTGAACAGGCTGGACGAATGGTCAGTGCACACCGGTTTTCGTTTCTCCGCTGAGAAAACGTGGTGTGTACATTTTACTCGTAGTAGAAGCCTTTTACTAGAGCCCCACCTTACCCTGAGGAATACCGTTCTAAGTTTTACTGATACTGTTAGATTTCTGGGCCTCATTTTAGACACAAGGCTCAACTGGCTTGTGCATCTAAAAGATGTGAGGGCCAGGGCCTTTAAAGCTCTTAATCTTTTAAAATGTCTGTGTGGCAGGTCGTGGGGCGCTGACCGCTCCTGCCTGCTATAATTTTACAGAGCCTTTGTACGTTCGCGTCTAGAGTATGGCTGCATCATATACGGTTCGGCACGGGACAGCTACCTACGCATTTTAGATAGTGTCCACCATGCAGGAATCCGGCACGCCACTGGTGCCTATCGCACTAGCCCAATACCCAGCATTTGTGCTGAGTCTGGCGAGCCGCCGCTTTCGACCAGGCGGCACTTCCTCATGGTGCGGCACTATGTTCACATTGCCGCAACACCCGGTAGTCCCGTGCACGACGTAGTAATGACGCCAAATTATGGTCAGCTATATGATATTCGCCGTAGAGCGACCAGACCGTTCAGCCACCGTACAAAGGCTATTTTAGAAGAATATGGTTGTGAACTACCAGCTTTTTATCACCAGGGTTGGAGTAATTCTCCTCCCTGGCTTTTAAAGAGGCCCAGAATGGTTTTAGAAATGTCAAGGTTCCACAAGCTGTCTACCTCATCAGTGTTTTTAACAGAGTCTTTAGTGACATTTTAAACCAGTATCAGGATTTAACCCGGTATATACGGATGGGTCTAAGCAGGCTAACGGAGTAGGCTGCTCCGTAGTGTTCCCTCGAGCGACTTACAAATACAAGCTGGATAGCATGTGCAGCGTGTACACTGCCGAGTGCTAGGCCATACTAAAGTCGCTCCAGCATATGAAGGTAAGCCGTTATATGAAATACATCATATGCTGTGATTCCCTCAGCTGCATTCAGGCATTAGGAAACATGTACCCAACAGACCGTTTAGTCCAGCACATCCAGGACGCCCTTCTTTCACTAACAATCATCTGGAAAGGAGGTTTTATTCTGTTGGGTACCGGGCCATGTGGGAATCAGGGGGAACGAGGCAGCTGATGAAGCTGCCAAGTTAGCCTGTGACAAGGTCCGAATCGACTTTGCACCGGTCCCAAAGTCAGACCTTGCCTCGGCGGTGAAGAGATTTATCTTTGATATTAGGCAGAGGCAGTGGCTGGAAGTCGAGCATAATAAGCTCCGGCAGGTCAAACCGACCGTTCAGCCGTGGAGCAGCTCCTTCCAGCAGGCGAGGAGGGATGAGGTTCTCCTTACTCGCCTCCGTATAGGGCACTGTCCTCTCACGCACAGCTTTCTTCTCCACCGGGAGGACCCACCGGAATGTGATGCTTGTGGCGTACCTTTGACGGTACGCCACATTTTAACAGATTGTGTTTTATTTTTTGACTTAAGGGCGGACGTTGGCTTAGCCAACGATCTGTCCCTTAATTTAAACGATGACGGTGACAACGTGGCTAAGGTTTTAAAGTTTTGTTGCTTGGCCGGTCTTGTCCCAAAAATTTTGGGCAGATCGGCCTAGGTTTTAGATTGGATTGGTGGCCATTTACAACCACCAATCCAAGTACTGTTTTTACTTGTGACAGTGCTTATGTGGCTGGCCCTTTTACAGCCAGCCAGCTAACTTGTTTTTTAAACTGGTTGGCCCTTTTACAGCCAACCAGTTAATATACGTATTTTATATTTTATTGCCCATTCAGAGCAATAGTCTCAATTTTATATTTTACGTTGTCGTCTGTGTGGGCGATCTCTTTACAGTCGGCCACGCAGACGGTATTTTGTTAGGATGTTAGTATTTTATTGTGCTGTCTCTGTGGCCGACCCTTTTACAGTCGGTCACACAGACGGCAATTTTGCCACGTTGTCACGCCTGGTTGTTGTAAGGGCGCTAATGACCCCGTCGTCGACGCGCCCTAAAACCGAAATAATAACAACAACAACAACAACAACAAGCTCAACTGAGTAGGACACATTGTACGGGTAGTAGGAAAAGGTTTCAAAAATCTATACTTGTTGTAAGGGTGATGAGGGTGCACGAGTGAAGTAGAGGAACTGGGTTACAAAACTTTGATCAGACAGTTGGTGGTGCAGTATGGGACTCACATTTTGGGTATCAAATACAGGAGTTGGAGAAGGTGCAAAGAAGGGCTGCTAGATATGTCACTGGAAATTACCGTAGAACACAATCAGTAACCGATACGATAAAAGAGCTAGATTGGGATTCATTGCAAGACAGGAGGAGGGAGAAGGGAGTTAAGGGAGTTTAAAAGGCCTATCTATTTTGGTGATGAGGCTTGGAAAGATATTGATGTAAGAATTAAAAGCAATGCATGGAAGGACAAAAGTGACCATGACCACAAGCTGGCAATCGATTTCATGCACAAGAGTGTGAGAAGATTTTCTTTCGAAGGTAAAGTGGTGAAGGATTGGAATAAGTTACCAAGAGAATTGATCAATAATTTACCAAATTTAAAGTTGAAATTTGTACAGGGAAAAAGTAGGTGGGAACAGGAAACGGGGTAAATTGATGCGTAGGGAAATTGCCACCGGAGCGTACGCTCCATTGCAAATGAATTAAATTATTTCATCCAAATAAAAAATTTATTTTTGTGTCTGTCGAATCCTATTGATTGCAAGAACTATCAACACATAATTTTGTCCACGTTTTTCTCCGATATGAAAGCTCTAAACACAAAATACAGACTAAGGTTCAATGCAATACTCTATAACATCGTTTCTTAACCTTCTTCAACTTGAGGACTAGTAAAATGTGAAAAATAATTCTACGGACCATTAACTTAGATTGGCCTAATTTTTATACTTGTTGTGTATTTTAATCAACTCTACCAATTGTTATCGGCGTACAGCGGTCTCTTAAGACCTACAGTTACAAGAACCTCATAAAACTGCAATTAACTTAATTCTTAAAGCAACGCCACTATCTCTGATGCCAGCTAGAAACGTAACTTTTTTTTTGTAACAGTTTAACGTCCCTTTTTAACAACGTGGTCTTTAGAGACGGGAAAGGATGGGGGCAAGGAATGGGAAGGAATTCGGCCATGGCCTTTTGAAGGAAGCATCCCGGCATTCACCTGGAGTGATTTGGGGAAACCATGGAAAACCCAAATCTGGATGCCCGGACGGGGATTCGAAGCTAGAAACGTATTTTCTGATAGAAACTATACGGTCATATCCTCAAATATACCAGGGTTTGATTGCTGAAACTTTCATGGCGTTTACAAAGTTTGGTTTATGGCTCATAATCTCCTACAGTCTTATACAGTACGAGTATTGTATTCCTTTCGCGTAAACAATTTTCACACCGAGCGTGGCGGGTGAGCAGTTAACGTTCTGGCCTCGCGTTCGGGAAGGCGTCGGTTCGAATACTCATCCGGGTATCTAGATTTGGGTTTTCCATGGTTTCCCCAAATCACTCCAGGCGAATGCCGAGACGCTTCCTTCAAAAGGACATGGTCAAATTCGTTCCCTTGTCCCCAGTCCTTTCCCGCCTCTAATGACCTCGACGTCGACGTGGCGTAAAGCCATAAAAAATTTAACTAATTAATTTTTTGTTATGAAATACTTAATTCAATTAGACTTAAGTTTTTAACATTCTGCCTGCGTATTTGCGGACCACAGGTTGCGAAACATTGCTCTGTAATCTGAAGAGCTGTGCTTTAACTTTATGATAACTTTCATTTGTTTGCTAGAATAATTTGAACAAATTTCCTATTTACTGCACAAATGCAAAAAAAAAAGTATCATCCGTCCACTCTAGTGCGAAAAAAACATAAAAAAACACACAAAATAGGGTGTATACTAATCTCGCGTGTTCACAGTGATACTCGCAATTTAGTATAAAACATGTTCAATTCATTTAGAATCCTTCGATTATTATCTTCTTTCTGATATGCGCTAAGTCAGGTTTTCTCAAACTTATAGCTCCATACCCTTAAAAAACTAGGTTTTTATTTTTTGAAAAAATAAGGATTTTTATTTTACAAAAGTAGGTGGGTACAGGATACGTCGGAAATGGGTGCGTAGGAAAGTTGCCATCGGAGTAATACAGTCACGAAAAGCAATATGTTATTGATTAATGTGATTGATGGGCTTTTTTTTCAGCTTGAGTTGAGTTTACAAACATGTAACTCAAGTTCAGATTCAATTCACCATTGTGCGTGTTACACTCTTGGACAGCCAGTCAGCCGCCATAACGTAAATCTTCTCGTGAACCTCCTACGATCAAGTGGCGAACCCCCAGAGGGTTCGCGTACCCCACTTTAAGAAACCCTGACCGAGCGTGGTGGGTGAACGGTTAACATTCTGGCCTCGCATTCGGGAGGACGCGGGTTCGATTCCCCGTCCGGGCATCCAGATTTGGGTTTTCCATGGTTTCCCCAAATCACTCCAGATGAATGCCGGGATGGTTCCTTAAAAAAAAGGCCATGGCCGAATTCCTTCCCGTTCCTTGTCTCCAGTTTCATCCCACCTCTAATGACCGTCGACGAGGCGTAAAGCCGTAAGTAAAAAACACCTGCGTCAGGCGAACTATTGTGCTACATATGTATAGTTTTGGTGTTAGATCAGTATCTTGATACTTTAAGGTTTCCGTTTTTTTTTTTTTTTTTCAGAAACCTCTTTCAGCTAGGGTTGTTTGCTTTTTGACATCTTAAATAGCAAAATTATCTTTAGTTCTCTACTGCTTTTGACGCTATTTATCTATTTTGTCTACTATAAATGTTATCATTTATGGAGCACTTTGTTTATAATTTTATTCACTCCGAAATCGTCCTCGAATAATTTTGTCGTGCCAATCAGTAGTTTTTTTATATCCTCAGTCTTATCTGCCAAAAGGACTATCTTATGACTAAATCGCAGCACACTTGTTGTTTTTCCTTTTATTACATTCGTCATGTTCTCTTAAACATTCTTTATTTAATGTAACCAAATTCATAAAACCACACAAATGCATCCATATTTATCCTTATCCATTCTTCTTATATTTGCTGTACCTTATTAGAGAATATTGTACTCTATTTCGTGTACTCTATGATCTACGAAAAAAATAGAGTATTATAAAGTAATCTTTTTTAGCTAGCACACATTCTGACATCATGGGTAGACTTTTTACGCAGAAAATTAGGATCCGAAGCTATTCACTATCTATGGAAACGCCTTAATTTCACTGAAGAAAACTGGTTACTCCCATTAAACAAATTTAATTTAAATTCACCCTTTTAATATAAAAATTTTGTTTGTGTTATTGAAGCTTTAAAACTGTATCAACTGCAAATTGCTATCGACAGTTTATATGAAGAAAAAATACTGCTGAGTGAGTTGATTGGAAAACTTGCAGATGATAAAAGTTTTACTGGTTTGCCAACGTTTCAAAAATGGCTTTCCATCTATAATATAAAAATGAATCGCAAAATGTGTTGGTAAGCGCATAACTCAACAACGCCTGGACCAATTTGCCTAATTCTTTTTTTTTATATTTTCGTTAAGGCACAAGGAAGGTTCTTATGGAGAGAAAAAACGCAAAAATTGGAAGGAAAATGGAAAAAACAACACTTTTACTTTCCCTCAATCAAAACAAAACAAAGGCGCGTTAGGATTATCTTTGGTATGCTTTCCAGTTGATTAGTCTCTATGGATATTAATCTATGCCTGCGTGAGATCAGCGAAAATAATATCACTGACGTACGTGTTATAATTACTTCCTCCGTGCGTGGCATTTTCTTGGTTGCCTTTAAATTTTCGCTTCTCTCGAAAACCAATTGTGTGTTTATTTGTTCAATTTGTTTACATTTAGACCCATGTCGCCTATCACGAAACTTTCGACTATGAAAATAGAATGCATCCGTTTAGAAGGATGCAATACGAAGAGCACCTAAAAATCAAAATCGATTTCTGGTATTTTAGTTGAGAAGCGATATGCATTAGCGTCTGATGATCGAGCCACACTTATCATATTATTTTAAGAATGCAAACTTCTGGTAAGCCTTGTGGTGATGGGTTCCATTCGTTTTAAATTATGTTCAAGTAGAATTCACTATGATTGAATTGGCTGCGAATAATAATACTTTCTTACTTTTTAAATCTATATAAATAAAAATGAATCGCCAAAAGTGTTGCCAAGCGCAAAACTGGAGAACGGCTAGAACAATTCAGCAATTTTTTAAAAATATTTTCGTTAATCCACAAGGAAGGTACTTATGGAGAGATAAAACGTAAAAATTGCGAGTAAAATAGTAAAATCAACACTTTTATTTTCCCATACAAACCAGTCAATCAAAACCAAACAAAGGCGCGTTAGGATTATCTCTGGTATGCCTTCAAGTTCATTATGCCTGCCCAAAATAAAGTTCGACGGAAAAAAAGGGTTTGCGTGTCATCAACGAAAATAATATTACTGCCAGTCAATCAAAACAAAACAAAGGCACTTTATGTTTATCTTTGGAATTGCAAAATGGTCGATCTGAAGAAATGTTTTCAAAACAACCCATTGGTATTGGTAATGAAAAAATCCCTGTAGACGTTTTGACTGGCTGCGTTACATTTCCTGTCAATTTTTTGGTGGAATGAACGGGCTATATTACAGACAAAAACACGGATATAAATGAAATAAATTTCAAAATTCAAAATGAAATTGCCGGTGAATTAAGGATATACAAATCAGTTGATTGCGCAACTAACCAAGATGATGTCATCAACTATCCACCAGAATATTTGAACTCACTTGAATTTGCCAGGATTGCAGCCTCATAATCTTCAATTAAAAGTAGGATCGGTGATCATAATGTTGCGAAATATCAACCAACCGCGTCTTTGTAATGGCACACGGCTAGCAGTGAAAAAATTACTGAACAATGTTAACGAAGGAACCATTCCAAAGAGAAAATATAAGGGAGAAGATGTGTTGATAACTCGCATTCCAATGGTACCATTTGTCGTACCATTTAAATTTAAATGATTGCAATTTCCAGTGCAGCTTGCTTTCCCTATGACCATAAATAAATCCCAGGGTCAGTTGTTGAGTGTTTGCGGCGTTAAAACCCATGAATCTCTTATGGACAGTTGTATGTTGCCTGCTCCCGCATTGGAAAACCTTAAGCTTTATTTGTTTACGCGCCAGGTAACCAAACAAAAAAAATCGTGTACCATAAAGCATTACAATAAAAATAAATATAATCACACTATTACTAACTTCATGCAGCGTACGAAATAGAAAACTTATTTTTGTAAGTAATCGTGGTTTATTATTGAGAAATTAAATCAATAAATAAAGTGATCACTCTGCAATACGTTTTATTAAAAAAAAATTCTATTGGACTACGATAGAACAATAACTTATGACAGAAAGAAGTCTGTCGGGGCAGCTAGTTTTCAATAAAAGTGAAGATTTTGAAAATATATTTAAAACAATTTTTTTTCTTTCATCTGTGCCTGCCCATTTAGAGAGGTTTTCTGTCATGAATGCAAAGTAAAATGAAAGAAATAATTTTTCTCTTAACTTAACAATGTATGAACTCATCATATATTTAAATGTAGACTGTACAGATGCTGGGGAAGTGCTTAGGAGAAATAAGTATTTGTTGAATGTGTCAAAAAGCAATGAAAATTTTCTGATCAAACATAAAAATTAAAAGTACTCATTTTCTATACATTGTACCCTATTTTTGCCATTCAAAACACAAATATAGTCTTATTTTTTCAAAAAAAAATTGTAACACAGAACAGTTCCTGTCCTTTTAAGCGTGCGAGTTTTATACCGAGCGTAGTGGGTGAGCGGTTAACGCTCTGGCCTCGCATTCGGGACACCGGTTCGAATCCCCGTCCGAGCATCCGATTTGGGTTTCCATGGTTTCCCCAAATAATTCCAGGCGAATTCCTAGATGCTTCCTTCAAAAGGCAATGGCCGAATTCCTTCCAGTTCCATGTCCCCATTCCCATCCCGCTTCTAATGACCTCGAAGTCGACGAGGCGTAAAGCCACAGCGACTTTGTTTGTCGTTCAGTGCATTCATTGTAACGGGAGGGCGGGTAAGAAATTTGTAATTTGACGAAGCATCGGTATTAGACACAATAGTATAGTCTAATGATAACTTTCCTTCATAAATTAATTTATATAAGGCAGGTTTGTGCAACAATAATACCTAGCTGTAAAGTGAGTGTTTGCTTTTGCACTTGCAACTGTTCGGGGAAGCCCTGTGACAGGCCCGCGGTCCCTGCCATCTGTTGGCGCGTGGCCGAAGCTGCGTAGTCAGCCTTGATTGGTGATCGCTCAGTTAAGATTCTTCAGTCGCGTGGAGCGGAGTGCAGAGTGATGTTGGTCTGTGCGGCGCGTGTATCCGATCCTTCAATAGCTGACAACAGATAAAGGTAATTGACAGCTGCCCAGCTCTATTCGGACTTACTCGACAATGTACCAGAGCCCTATAACGCCGTATGGAAGCGAAACTGCTTCCGTGATTTGTGTGTGGCTAACGTTATTTCGTTCTGAGAGATGGTAGAGAAAGTTTATTAAATTCTGTGAAGTGTGTACGTTAAAATAAAGCAGAAAAAAAACCGTTTATGGTCCTGGACAATTACCTTTTTCTGCAGTACATAAATGAGTGTTTTGTTCAACGTTAAACAGAAGATACGACAATAGCTTCATTGAGATTAGCAATGTTTAATCGTAGTCTTCATGATCATTTCAGAAATGACTTTTGACGCCTGTTGTTTCGTAGGCTTCCATCTGATGTTTCCTCCATTACGATTTCCCATTTGCTTAGGATGACGTCTCCAAGATTTAAATCACTCTTGTACACTGTAGCGCTCGATACGGCGGGTATATTTGGAATTACTAGCATAGCACACGTGGTTCGAAATTACTCCTCCCGCACGATGAAATTGTAAGCAGAAAGTTTAAACTACTCATTTTTCATCTTGTGACTTTCATTAAGCATGAAGGTATACAGTGATTAACGTTTTACTTGTACGAACTATCACCTGCACTTCCCTTGGTAAACATTTCTGTCTTAATTCAGTTGTACAGCGTCAGATTTCTGTGAGGCGAATAAGATTCATGAATCATCCAAGACAACTTTCCAGGAATATTGTTCCAGGAGTTGTTCAGTGTCTTTGGTGTCCATCTGTGACTGGCGTGTTTCATTTATTTATTTATGAATAATCCCACATTGAACCGCTCTTACGTCATGGGGCATTAGAAGTCAGAAACATTAGAAGTCCACAGCTGGTATCGTTAGAATCTTTGCTGCTGCCGCTTCCTCGAATTATTGCGTGATTGTCTTGCCGTAGCTCGCTATTTACCGCCTCGTCCACTAGATGTCACTGTAATGACGCTTCGTACCACGCGCCAGATACAATAGCAAGTATCAACACAATAAATCATTGAAACTGTTAAAACTAAGTACTGTGGCACGTCATGGCTTATATCATCAAGAATTATGGTACTTTGATACGCAATAATGCTTTTGTTTCTTTCTATCTGTCGAATTTTGTTTATAAATGAGCGAGAAAACAAGTTATTTTATACAATGATTAGCTTTTGTACACTGATTCACCACCGTGGACCAAGTTGTATGGACGATTTTTCCCTGCGCCCCCCAAGCTGTGTATTAAGTCGTAGCAACAACATAATCAAGACAGTAAACATTGACGGGTCACCAGCAAAAAAAAAAATGCTAAAATAATTCCTTTCCAGTTACCTTCTCATTCCGGCGGTTTGATTTACGTTTTCAGCGTATTTTAACGTGCTATGTTTCAAACACATGAAGAAACAAATTTGCACGTGAAAGTACGTGTAAATTAGCCAGTATTAGTACACATATTAAAATTATTTATATCTCTGAATTGAGTGGCTTACATACGTGTAATATCCTTTTTATGTGATATAAATACATCTTTTAGTTTATTCATCAGCTGTTTCATTTGCTTTTTGTGTTCGCTTTCCAATTTTAGTACACTATCTAAAATTATTTTTATCTCTGAATTAAATGTTTAATTCACTCAGGTTTAAATGCGTTTTTCACTGTGTAGAAAATCAAATGTTTTTCCTGCAATTTTAACCGGCAGTAACTTTTAACTTGCATTATGACACTAATGCCATCTTTGATTTAATTTTTGTTATGTTTCATTCTCTCAATGTGTTCGCATTCTTTTTTATCATTGTTATTTATTTTCTACGACATCTCTTTGATTTCGTACATCTTGACTTTCATTTGAGCGTAGTGCGCACATATCAAATAAACATAGTATTTGATCTCGTTCATCTTTTCATTCTTTTCATTTGATTGTCTCTTATTTATCACAAAAATATTAATTTTTCCTTTTCTACGAATGTATTAAACCCATCTCTTGTTACCCCTTTGATTTCATTCGTCTATTTAATTTACTGGTGATCGCATTACACACAGTAAGTGATTTCATGCGTATCGTGATTTTTTTTTTCATCACATAAACATTAATACCACCGCTTCTACGAAAGTATGAAATGTGACAAATGCTACATTAAATTCACCTTTCCATACCAGACCCTTGTTTAAAATTTTAAATGCATAAATTCAACCATATTATCTCTGCGTTCAACCATGTTGTATTCTATGACGACCAAAGAAATAAATTTCCTGTTTTATAGTTACCGTAAAACAATATAGAACCAAAATTAAGAACTCAAAACATTTAAATAGAATCGTGGAACCATAAAATTTTGGCTCCAGGTAAAACCTGGCATTTCTGCAGTCATGCTGTTACCTCTATAAAAGTAATTAAATGTTTTCGTTAAACAATTGATCATGAAAATAAATTTAAAATTCAGCCCAAATTCGATGAAGATTCTTGATTATATTAAAAAATGTGCGTCCTCTTTCCCCCCCCCCCCCCCTCCCGATCCGTTACTGTATCCAAATAACAACGTACGAGTGTTTCACTTTTTAAATTGTGATCCTAATCTGGACTCAAACATCTTTTGAAATAAAAATCATTTCATTACAAACAGGTATTACAGCATAGATATTTCTGTTGTATACAGTTACATTTTGACATTTATCAGAGGTAACTGCGTCTATTCCGCCGTCGTCAGAAACGCCAAATGCCATATTTATTTGTCGGATTCTTCTTTGTGTTAAGTTTTTCATTTTAACTTTGACTGCTGCCAGATTTTCGTGATCAATAGCAATACCGTGCTCTTTTAACGCAAACTCCAGAACAAGAAATTTTGCACTCTAACATACTCATTTTTTTAAAAGCTTAGAGCAAATACAAATTCATCTCTCTAGCTAATTTCAGTCACTCCCTTATTGTAGGGGTATCAGTAAGTTTGCAGCCCTACATTTTGTCTGTCTGTCTGCGAAATGTATTTTATATGTATTTTTGTTTTAATTTTGTTTGTACAGAGTGTAATTTTTCAGGAGGTGTGTGGGGACGATTCAATTTTGGGCTAAATTTCTGTGAAACGGCCAACACCTCACACCCGTTGCCGATAGAGCCATTTGAACTGGTGCTCAGAGCATAAACTTTTGCCTAGAAACTAGTTATGCAGTCACTTTTCTGTCATAAGTTGACAGAACTGTTTCAGCGATTGTTTTAAATAAGTTGTGTAATATTTTCCTAAATCTAACGACGGATATTTCCTCAGAATATATCAGAACAGAGAAATAATGTTTCAAGCGCTTCTTATGGCATTTCTTGCGTATTTACAAGAAACAAAACATTGTATGTAGTCCAGGCATCTTCCTAATCTGACCATATCCAGGACGAAATCGCAACGGTAATTTCCCGACATATCGCAATCACAAGCTACCTTAATGACTTCGAACGAGACCTGGCTTCCATGTTGTCAACATTCACATACACATTGGTTTTCAACACTGGATTTCGTGAGGCTAGTCTACACGTAACGTCTTGACGGACGTTTTACTTAATCGGGCAAGACGTCAGGTAAAACTGACCAAAAACTCATGTCCACACTCTTAAATCTTTGGCTCAGTTTTATCAAAATCATGGATGAAGCATTATTTTTGGTAATTATTTCATTATGCGTAGTGAGATTTGAAACAAAAGATGGTCTAGTACATGGTTGCTATTGAAGAAAAGGTTCTCTCATGTGAATTTCCTTCGGGAATCACGTCATGGACCTGAAGATTGGTGTAATTAGTTACGAATGGATACGGACACTTATTTGAAGGTGCTATCATTAGTAATGCGAAAAATACACAAAACAAACCATTGTGTAGGAGACTGACTATTACTCTTAGATTTATGCAGCAGGTAGAAGATACAAAGATCTAGAATTCACAAGTTTAATGTCGAAACAATTTCTCAGCCGCCCAGAAACTTGTCAAACTATAAACAAAGTACTGGAACCAGTAAATATTCACCACCTTCAACTGCGAAGACGTGGGCTTGTTCTGGAAGATGTAAAACGTGTAAGGAAAACATTTAAGATGTACTTTAATAACCGAGGATGAGTACCGTCGCAGTACAATGCCATCGCCCTTTGAGGAGAATTTGATAAAATAAAATAATTTTGAAATGAATAATAATTATTTATGTGTTTTATATTTACCTCTACTATTGGTTAGCTATTTAATAAATCAACTTTTTATATAAAAATTTCTATGAGCTGTTGTAATTATTCGCAGTAGATAATAACTTACGTCAGTTTCTGAATCATCCTTTATATTTCCGATTGTTTCTCTTGGCCTTGCTTTATCATTTAAGTATGAAGGAAGATCCAAATAACAAAGAGATGGTTTTGTCGTCGACATCAGCACCAGAACTTGCTGAGTACTTAACTTTTAGTAACTCTTTACGAAAAACTGAACGCAAAAAGAATTGATTTTTTTGCAACCGTTTCCTTTGTATCTCCATGGTCCACTTTTTGACATTTATCTACGAAAACATCATATGTTTAATTTTTCTTGTCTCGGTCACTGTAGTTCATTCAATTGCCGTAGATAAGGATAACTACTATCTAGGATACAACTCAATTAATTCCTTAAATAAATAAATAAATCGTATGGCCACTCTACTAAATATGGCGAATCACCGCTTCGAAAAAATATTGAAAGCAAAAACAAAATAATAGATATTTGCATTCCGCACAAGCTGAGATATGATTGCAGAGAAAATTAAATCGACAGTCAAGGCGTATGCGCATCTTCATGCAACTACATGCGGTTAAACAATTCTCCCGCCTATCCGTTTTCTAGAAGTCGTCCGTCTTCATTCAGTTCAGATTAAACGTCCGTTTTTTTGTCCGCACACAATATTTTGCCTGATACATTTTACCTGATCAAGTAAAACTTCCGTCAAGACGTTTCATGTAGACCGGCATTTAAATAGCTTTTTTTCTACTTTTCCCTGGACTCATGAACTGTGCCCAAATATTCTGCATTACTATACATACTAATAGCGTATTATTATTATTCAAAAAATCTTCGTATTCAATTAACTGCTCGTTATCAGCGTAGAAATTCGAAATTGCACTTACTGACATGATTACGCAACCTACCATGTTTCGTTTTAATTTTCTCTCCGAGCAGCCACCGTGTTAAATAAATACGTAACTAAGAATAACCTTTCTTTTTTAAAATGATACACACGACAGAAGAGAACACAGTGTCGTTTTCTTTTTTCACGTATGCCCCGACTGTATTGGTACGCACCATTCTTTCTAAAATTTATATGTTACAACCACATACTCGTGACTCAACTTGCGTGACACCGTCTTCGGCGATACGTAAACTGCTTACAGTTATAACAACACACTGTAGCTTTTACCGGCTGCTTCGCACGCGCGGAGCTTGGTGTGGTTAGTAAAGTGTTCCTCTTTTGTTTTTCTCCCAGTACAGTGATCGGTAAAAGACAAGCCGGATACGTCTTCACGACAATAGTATTAATAATAGTAATAACGTCTGCAAGATCTAAAGACTAAGCAAATTGCCAGACATCATTATTTTCTGCACTTGGTGGAGAGAGTGATGAGGGGATGTACGAGAGAAGTAAAGGAATTGGGTTACAAAACTTTGGTCAGACCATTGCTCGAATATGGTAGTGTAGTATGGGACCCTCATTTTACGTATCAAATACAGGAGTTGGAGAGGGTGCACAAAAGGGCTGCTAGATTTGTTTCTGGAAATTATCGCAGAATGTAATCAGTGACAGATATGATAAAGGAGCTGGAATGGGATTCATTGCAAGACAGGAGGATGAGGAAGGTCATGGGAGTGTACAGGGCATATACTGGCGATGAGGCATGGAAAGATATTGCAATAGGTATGAAAAGTGGTGCATGGAAAGGAAAAGATGACCATGACCACAAGCTGGCATTCGATATCAGGCACAAGGGTGTGGGAAGATTCTCTTTTTTAGGTAAGAGTGTCAGGGATTGGGATGAGTTACCAAGAGAAATGATGAATAATTTACCGAACTTTGAAAGAATTTAAAGATAAAATTTGTAGAGGGCAAATGTAGGTGGGTGCAGGATAGGAGGAAGATGGGTGTGTAGGGAAATTGCCACCGGAGCCTGTGCTCCATTGCAATTAAATAAATAAAAAATAAATAAACAAGCTGTGTTGCCAACCTTTACTGAGAATAACAACGAATTAAATAAAACACCACAGTAGTTATAAGCCAACTGTTAACGTATGATTACACCGTTTGTTTTCTGGGTCTTGACTTATCATGTTGAGTGTGGTTTAGTAATTGTTTGTGATTTTAAAATATTTGTATCTCATGTATTGTATCATTCATTTGGTGTTTTGTTTTTTAATTCGTAAAAATATATTTCTAACCTTTACTTATAGGTGCTGTTAAACAGCCGCTAAAAAATTAGAAAAATAGCATATAAACCACGCGAATTAAAAAGTGAATGGATTGAGTAATTTGCGTTCATTGCGAACTCAAAAAGTAATCCCACGTGTTTTACTTGTAAAGAATAGCTTGCAAATAATAATAAGTCGAATGTAGAAAGACACTTACTTTTAAATAAAACTTGGCTCATTTGTAACAACATACCCCCTTGGTTATATGTGAAAGGAACCTGCATGGGAGTGGGGGAGGAGAGGGGAGCACACACTTTACGTGTAATTGTCGTTTGCAATCTGCTAATAACGTAATCATTGCCAACTTCATAAGTGAGCCAGAAAATCGCTATGAGAGGAAATCCTTTTACAGTTGGCTAGAATATTAAATGTAACTACAGAACCTGTAGATTTTTAAAATTTTGCTGTTGTCTTAAATAAATTTAAAATTATTCCATTGGCTGCTAAAACAGTAACAGATACAATGGTTAAGATGGCCCAAAATGTAAATGACTATAAAGTTGAAGATATTAAATCTGCTTCAGTCATATCAATAGCAAACGTGAGATATAGCACACGTTTGCCTGTTTCGCTATATTTCATCAGAAGGTCCTAAAGAAGAACTTTCAGGATTAATTTTGCTTAAAGGCCAAACCCGACGAATGGATATTACAAAAGCAGTTGATAGTCGTATCGATAACACTTACATCTCACTCACTAAAATTAAGTGAATAGTAACAGACGGATCCAAGAGAATGTTACGTTCCGAAAAGGGAGTTGTTTTCATTTGCAAAGCAAAAATTAATCACGAGGTGATTACTTTCCACTGCATAATCCACCAAGAAGCTGTTTGCGCACTAATCTTTCAAAAATAACTTGGTCAAATAATGATTTAGTAATTAAGATTGTGAACAAAATTGTAGTACAAAAGCGTAATCACCATCAATTTAATGAGCTTCTTAGTGAAATGAACAGCGACATTCAGAAATTCTTTTTAAAAACTTGCAATTTGGCGTTCAAGACATAATATGCTATAACTATTTGCTTCTTGCTTAAAAAATCGAAATATTAAAAGTGGTTTCATATGAATCACTCCATTAATTTGCGTGCCACCGATGTTACACTGATTCGCCTATAATTTTCTACCCTATTCGTCACCCGTCCTTTATATGTATTGTGTATATAATTATCCGGCAGTTTATCTTAAAAACCGATAGATGTTCTCTAAAAAATTACAAATGTACTTAGAATACCAACTTGAGCATGGACATTATCATGTCTACACATGGAATATGTACTTAAAAATATTTTGGTTCCTTAAGATACAATATATGATGTTTGGTGAAATCAATCCGAACAATAGATTATTTTCCTTGTTTTAAGACCGCCAAATTTTTAACGCTACTAAGATTTTTATAACAGAAACTCTGAAAATTACTAATTTTACTCACAGCTATTAATTCGTGTAATAATCAACAACTGCGCATATAAATAGAAATATGTTTGTAACAAAATTCATTAGCCCTATTGGGTGGCCGTTGAACGGGAAACTTCATTTCGTTTGAGTGTTTCTCATTCTAGCGAAAACAACCGTTACGAAACCAAATTGCTGTAACTGACGAAATCTAACGATTTAGATGTTTATTTTGAGACGAAGAATGACAGTTTCTAACATCACTTGCGAAGTCCTTTGCACATTTTCTTTCTTTTTTTAATCTGCTTAACGTCTCTCTAACAGCGAGGTCTTTAGAGACGGGAAAGGATAGGGGGCAAGGAATGAGAAGGAATTCGGCCATGGACTTTTTAAAGGAAGCATCCCGGCATTCGCCTGGAGTGATTTGGGAAACCATGGAAAACCCAAATCTGGATGCCCGGACGGGGATGCACATTTTAATTCGCTGCTAACATCATCGCAAGTCAACGTCTAAATTGACGACTTCAATGCGCGCTGGACGTTCAACAAGGGTTTGCTGAATGTATAAAAGTGTCCTGGTGATGTATAAACACATGAAATTAGAATTTATATGGAAAGATAGATGAAATACACCCAAAACTCACCAAAGTTGAAGGGAGGAGGGCAGCAGCAACACAAAACAACACAAAAACAAAGAAAATACAATATTTCTGGCAAAACCCTTCAAGTCAACAGATGTAAGTGGCTGGGCTTGCGCAAGACTTGCGTACGACGCAGCCACTCATAGAATGCAATAGACTGTCGGAGGTGGTGGGGGGAGCAACGATAATATAACCGCGAATATAAATCATAAGAAAGATTAAAATGGTTGAAAAAAATAATAGTAATAAAACATATATATAAATAAATAAAAACTTAATTGAAAAATTATTGCCCATTTCACCAGAAATACAGCTCGCTAACTCAGATTTTTGCCTAAAGCCATATTGCAGATTTGAAAATCACAGATATTTCTAATAAGGTCTCCATCAATTTTTGTCTGACATTGATGTCTAACTAATTGGCCTATAATTTCGCCCCCTTCTTTATGGCCCGGTACTACTATGGCATTTTTGTTTTCCTATGCTAAGCAGCAAATCTCCAGACTAATACAAGCTAAGGTATAATATCGATTCCGCTTTCTTTAATACTTTTTTGATCATATTATCCACTCCGGCCCCTTTGTTTTCTTTCTTAACTAACTTCGTAATTTTTTTAGTCTGCTCATTTCCACTTATTTAGAGAAGCTGCTCCTCTGGTTGTCACCCTCCCATTTATTCTTCTCCATCCTTATTATTTATAATTGTCTGAATATCTCCCCCGACACTCAGTTTTCTAACATCGCCATAGAAATTTCTAGGTTCATAATTGGGTTGTTTCCACGCATTCATTAATATTCCTCATAAAACCAACTTTTGCTTCCCTCTGTGCTGCTATTAATTGCTTGTTTAGTTGTTTCTATCTTTTAACTATGTTGTGTTCTCTTCTTAGCAATCTCTTTATCCTCAGATTGTGTACGAAGGTCTCTAGGTATGGTGTGAACACTGTTGATGTTCGCCCGTCTAATGGGGACGCTAACTGTTACGGCCTTCTTTGTGTCTTTTTGAGTCGTAGGCTTGAGTGGACAGGTACAGGTTTCACCCCCTTCCTGCTTTTATCTGTTATGCGCATAACGAAGAAGATATTAAATTTAACGCACAGTCATGTACTCGCATAATAGCATTAAATACCGAAGGTAGACAAAGACAAATCACTCCAGTCAAAATTTCCTCCGGTAGCTGATATGACTATATAGAACAGGGATGGCGAACCTTTAGTAATCTACGTGTCATTTTTTCTGAAGAAATGTTGAATGAAGCCATGACGTGCCATCAAACAATCATTACTTAGTAATTAATGGCGAAAGAAATAAAACTAAATAATATCATCTTAAAACTTTATATTTGCAACCAGAAATATACATTTTTTATTACTAAGAAGTAAAAAAAAAATCAAGAGTTTTGTGTTTATATAAGTAGATGAAACTTCTGTCTTTGCAAATTAGGTGCCAAACAACTTATATTAGATTTATACTTTGTTACTTTTAGCAGCATGCAAGCAGAAGTGGAGTCATTTGATAAACGATTTCGAAACGAGTCTTTAATATAATTCTGGTTCGCTTTTTTGACAAAGATATTTGTGATTTGTTTCATAGTGCCGTTCTACATATCACTGTTCCAGAATATAAAACACTCACCTTTATTAATCATGAAACATTTCTCAGTCCGCGGAAGTTAAAATTCTCTATTACACTTATCTTGCTCTTTTTTTTTTTTTTTTTTTTTTTTACTAAACTAGCCATGTTGTAAAGTTGTACATATAACTCAAACAAACTTAAACAAAAAGCAAGAACTATGCGTAATTGCTAAATGCATTCAACAACGTCAACAAAAACAAACAAATGAATAAGTTAGCTTAGCGGCCCTATCGCCGATGCACAACCTGTGCTTTCTCACTCAGTCCGTTCGGTCAGAAAATTTGCTGGAAATCTACCACTTTTCAGCAATCTGAAGTAGTTCCAGCACCGGTAGTTTCGTTCACGTTGAGCTTTGTTAGTATGATCTTAAATTATGTAGACAAAAAAAAATTAATCATATCTATTAGGTAGCTAATGCCGTGCCAAAATTATTTAGTCGCGTGCCATCGTCGGCACGCGTGCCATTGGTTCGCCATCCCTGATATAGAAGATTGCGCAAATACAGTATTTGACTTTCAGCTTAGCAGTTTAAACGTTCAGAAAAGTTGCTAGCAAATATTCTCGTTCTTTTAGTATAATTTTCTCTAAATAATAGATTGTGTATCCACATGTTAAAGTTACACATGCTTTCGGAGAACTTTTCAAGTGTAGCTGCGGGTGGATTATATCAGTAAAATCAACAAGCAATAATCTCAAGGTAAACAGATGCAAAGTGTAAATTAAATTGCCCGCTATGAAAAATTTGTTCAAAATGTACACGTTTCATATGTGTGAAAAATTTCAAATCTTTTCTGAGGGAAATAAAACAGAAACTATTGAGGGTGAAGAAACAATAGAGGTATTACATTACAAGCGCACGTAGAAATTGTAATTGCTATCATTTGAATGTTTCTCAGATTGATTATTTTTGCAAATGTTTAAGGTAGTATATAGGTTGTGGAATAAATTGATGAGGGCGTTTATTACGATATATCATCTTCATTTTGTTCAGTGAGTGAAGTTTTCGTAGGGAGAATTGAATCCGTCAGATAATTTTATTTATACAAATAAAGAAGGTATTTGAGTTACTGCTTATTGAGTAACAAACATTGCAATCACTAATGGAAACAACGACAAATTTTTTTAGTTACTATCAACGACTCCTTCAAGCACTACACTTTTTCGGGCAGTGGTAAAATAAGAACGAGATAAGAATGAATAGTGCTATTCGTTTGAAATTTGTCACACACGTTCCTCAGATCATACCTTAGAAGAAGAAGTGTACGTGAAAGCAAAATGAAACCTACCTTGGACTGGTGCCACACGAAAGTTACGAAACAGTGCTTTTACATTTACCCTTTTTCGACATCGCTTTTAACGGCACTGATTCCTGTCTGTAGTCTCTTTTATTATACAAGCTGAAGTTTATCTCAGTTTTTAACTATTATTATTAGTACTATTACAGATCACGATTCGGCTTGATTAATGACGTTGGCAATATAGTGTTTTGAAAGCAACATAAATTAAAATTAAATAGTGAAATCCTTGTACCTTATCATGAACCATGGAGTGTCAGTTATAATTCTTGTCCAGGGTGCTTATGTAGCAATACTAGTGCTTCAGCTCATTCATGCATTAGGCCAGTGTTTCCCAACCTTTTTTGGGTCATGTCCCACTTTCAACATTTATTTGCCCCCCCATACATAATTTTTAATATAAAAAATTATTTGTTATTAAAGAAACTGATATAGGATGGTTTTTGAAAGCAAACACTTTTAATATTATCATAAAACACAGTAAGTAAAATTAAAAAACATATAATGAAATACTAAAATTCAAATTCAAAAGATTTATAATAAACATTTATTATGGCAATTTAGTGTGATCCTTTTAAGAATTTGCTTTTTTGCTATATTTTGTAACCATATCTGGCATTGTGTTTAAATAACCCAAAGAGAAAGCGGTAAAGTCGTATCAAGCAATTTCTAAATCGCCCCCCTAAAAAAACCAAATTGCCCCCCTGTGGGGCGTGGGCCCCACGTTGGGAAACACTGCATTAGGCGAACCGCCACTGATTAAGATTATAACACTAAGCTCTTGAAACCTGGCTCAATCGAAGCGTAATGTTAAATTCTTCCACTAACCTTGCACTTTTCTCTTGCAGCAATCTCCAATAATGTAACAATGTTGTTCACGGCACAGTTCACTGTAAGGGAGCGTCCATAAACTACGTGGTTCAGTCTAGGGTCGAGGGGGGGGGGGGGGGGAGTGCTGGAAAACTACGCTGGGCTACATGGGGGTAGGGGGTGTTCCGAGCCAGGCCACGTAGCTTTTAATTCATATTATTTGTCACAGTCAAAATGAGGAACAGAACACACAACAGCTTGTGGATATTTATTTCCGTCATTTAATTATCTCTGTATGTAATTTACGATAGTCTGATGAGAGAAAACAGTACAAAATGTCTTCTGGAATCAATAGAGAGAAAAAAGCTGCGAGCTACGTGGAAAGGGGGGGGGGGCAGAGGCAAAAGCCAGGTCGGGCTACGTGGGGGGAGAGGGGGAGGCAAAAATGGTGCTACGTGGTTTATGGACGCTCCCTAATAATCATTGGTTCAAGCAGCATTCACCCTGTCCAACATAGTTCGAGCTTTGTTATCGGAATTAACATCCGTATTTGCGCCTCTACTTGAACAGTAGGTAATGAAGCTGTGAATTTTCGAAGACGTTGAACACAGGAAAGCTATTGCGGCTTTTACAATTTTCGCGGGCGATTATGACGCACGAGTATCGATACTTAATTTGATAGATATATCGATATAATAGCCAGAGTTACTATAGGACGCGGATTTCAATTTCGTCTGATATCACTATCAAGATAAATGAATGTATGTTACTGGTGACGATCAATAGTATGACTTCTAAGAATTTATAACTTTCCTCGAGATCGCCATAGAGAAAAACGTATCAGCACAATTGAAGAAGTCATCACTACGCTTCGATTGATCGAAGTTTCTTGAGGATAACATGATTTTTAGGGTATTATCTGAATAAAAAATTGAACAATTATGTACTAGCTCCATCTGTCGACCCTTCCGTTTGTCACATCCTCGTAACTTCTGAACCTTTTAACTAAGAAATCTGTAATTATCCACGACTTAAGTTATTGGTAACCTTAGCACTATTATAAAATAAAATTTCGAAAAATCATGAGAGATTAAAATAATTTTAGGAGGTTTCTTCGGGCATACTTATTCCTTTCATTCTACCAACTGTGTATGTTTTAGGAATACCTATAAAATTATTTAAAACAATCAAAATAGCCAGATTTCGTTAGACACCCAGCCGACGAAATTCCATTTCTCAAACATTCAAGTTGATATTCCCTTTCTAACCAGGGCCGCATTTAGACTCTGTGGGCCCCTAGGCTATACATGTGGTGCGGGCTTCCCTGTCGGCAGTGGCCCTGGCTGCCACCGGCTAGTCTATGGATGCTTAAATTCAAAATTCGGCCCAAAAAATGGGCGACCTCTTTATTTTTCTTTTAGCTCTACTACTGGCCCAGGCGGAGGACCCAGGGTTATAGTGCGGGCCCCCTCTTTGTGGTGCGGACCCCTAGGCTACAGCCTATGTAGCCTATGGTTAAATGCGGCGCTGTTTCTAACTGTCTCGTTGCCACAAGGTTCCATATGGACACTGCCGCTCAACGCGGTGTCGGGTACTCTAGTTCGAATCTCGAAAGCAAAAATAGTTTTCCATACTTGGCCAGCAGGGTACAGAGATTGTTTTTCATAATTCCCAATCACTGGATTGTGCAGCAAAAATTGTGTAAAATCGGAAAACTCTAGGCAATCCGTATCAAATGAGAACATACGACACCCTTAATTGTGATTATTCAGTCGCATCAGTTGAAGACGTTAAACGTGGCGTCCCGTTGGTATCTTCAGGAAGAGTAGGCCTAATAGGGCGGCATGAGTATCATCCCCCTCTTCCTTTTATCTCTTATTCCCAACACAGACTACACTGAACACACACATCATCACGTCATCAACACATATTCACGCTGGGGAAGACAAGCCCCCTTCAACCCAATCAAACTGCTCTGCGGAGTTAACTCCCGCCGAAGTGCCCTGACCGTGGACACATGGGATGGCGCAAACTTGGACTGTTCTCTCCGGATCTAACAGGACTGACGAGACGGTGCGCTATTGTTGTCGCTACACTGTCTGCCACAGGCCTCGAGCTCGTCATTGGAATAGGTTGTAGACTTCGAATTTGCGCAGTTTTTGTGTTGCATTGATCAAATTCCGAATATCGTATTATTATTATTTTTTTAAAAAAGTATGTTCTACTGGGTTCTGATATAGTTTATATCTCGTCAGATAGAAGACTAGGATTTTCTTTTTCTTTTTTTTTTTCTATTGTAAAATAAAGACTTGAGTAGCAACTGAAATTGTTAATTTTGTGCCATTTTTATTTTGGGTCTGTCTCAAGGTATTACCTAGGAACATTAAATTCTTGTCCTATGTTGATTATATCCAGGAATTTAACAACAAATACTACAAGTACTTACATTCTATAGTTCGTAAGTTACGAGCTAAATAAGAGAAATTACTTAGTAACATTTTAATACTGTCGCATTTCATTGAAAGCGTTATTAATTCAGAGTGGATTGCATCCTAATGGAATCTCCGTTCAGGCATCCAGATTTGGGTTTTCCATGGTTTCCCCAAATCACTCTAGACGAATGCCGCGATGCTTCCTTCAAAAGTTCTTTATCATGGCCGAATTCCTTCCCGATCCTTGTCCCCAGTCCCATCCCGCCTATAATGGCCTCGACGTCGACGACGTCTCTCTTATTTAGCTCGTACCTTACGAACTATAGAATGTAAGTACTTGTAGTATTTGTTGTTAAAACCCTGGATATAATCAACATTGGAGAAGAATTTAATGTTCCTAGGTAATACTGTTTTTGAGATAGACCCAAAATAAAAATGGCACAAAATTAACAATTTCAACTGTTACTCATGTCTTTATTTTACAAGCCATAAGTTAAAAAAAAAAAAAAAATCAAATCCATCCTGATGGATGGGACAGGTAGCACCTACTAGGCAATTAAATAATAATTGAGCGATTACGCCACCAGTGTGTGCAACAACGTGCCAGAGCATTGGTGGAAGGTGAAGCGGAGTCCACTATCTAACCTGAAAATATCTCGAGCACTAAACGAACGAAGTCTTTCCCGCAGACGTCATTGAAGTGTAATCTTCGCTGGTTCGCTGCCGGATGATGCTATGGAAAGACGAGCTCAACGGCGTGCTCTACCGTCATCCTGACGCTACAACAACCGGAACTGCAAATTACATGTCAAGCGTTGAGTTTTGCGCGTGAAGTGAGAACTTTATGACGGTTCCTGGATTGAGGAGTGAACTCGATGCGTCACGCTGCTGAGTCAAAAGGGGCGACACGCAATTGCGCATGCACCACGTGTAAAGGGCCCCATACAGACAGCAACTTGTTGTCCAACCATGTCTCCCAACTTGGTTGGCCAACACAAAAACAAGTTGGACAACATTGTTGGCCGACATCAGTAGAGAGAGAACCAGCATACAGAGAACAAGGTGTTTACTTAGTAATGTTGGAACTAGAAGAAATAGCTTTATGCACAATTATCGTTGACTGCCAGCGCGGAAAATGAGAGGGAAAGAAAAAAAAGAAAAAAAAATTGTGCAAAAAAGTGTCTCCAAAAACACCCCAAATTTTCACACAAAAATTTACTGTCGGAGATGCACCTGAAGATTACAAAAATTCCCACTTCTTTGAAATCAATCAGCAATCTTCCCAGCCCTTGATTCTTGAATTTTTATTTTTATACTGGCTTTGCCCTGCATGCGTTGCATTGCCTCTTTCTTTCTTTTTGAAGTATACACGTGATAAATACTATCAAAAACGGATAAAAATTGTGGGTTTGTATGAAGAACGTTGACCAAAATTAAAGGGGTTGTGGTAAAGGTGTAGAGGGGTGGGTTGTGCAAAACAAATATAGACAGTATATTTTTGTTTGTTTTAAAGTACACATGTGCAATATTCAATCAAAATCGGACAAAATATGTGGGTTATGCAAATATCATTTGAAAAAATTGAGGGATGTGTAGGGGAAGAGGGGGTGGTTTTTTATATTTTTTTGGTCAGAAACCTTACCACGCAGGCACAGAACAACTCGTTAAACCTTAATCGGATGAATAGTATAGGAATCGGATAAAAACTATAGGTTTGTGTCAACAATGTTAATTAAATTAAGGACACGGGTGGAAGGGAGAAGAGATTCGGTTTTTGTAAATCAAAAGTAAACAGTATTTTTCTATTTGTTCTAGTGTATACTATTGCAAAGTTCCGTCAAAATCTAATAAAACTGTTTGTCTATAAAGAACATTGGCAAAAATTAAGGGGGGGGGGGGGGTAAAGGGGAAGAGGGATTGAATTTTAAATCATATGTAGGCAGTATTTTTCTCTTTGTTTTATATTATACATATGAAAAACGCCATAGAAATCGGATAAACATTGTGGGTTTGTACAAAGAATATTTGAAAAATTTAAGGCTGTGTAAAAGAAGAGGGGGAGGGGGGTGTTCTCGGATTTTTTTTTTCAGACACCTTTACAGCCTTGCACACAATAATTTTGTAGAGTTTCATTGTAATTGGATGAATGGTGTAGGACGAACAAACAAACAAACATTCTTTTTATATATTAGATAAATCGGATTTCACTTTCCAAAACTGTGGTAGACTGCGAAACTTTCCGATGACGGTGTTCCATGCATCGTTGTTCTGAATAGAATAGTAGTCATCATGATACCACTGTTAGCATAGATCACTAGCACTACCTCGATGAGAAACCGGTGCGGACTGATGTTGGCATTCAGGTTGGACAACTTGCCCATACACACTGTAACACGTTGGCACAACAATAGGCCCCGCCCACAAATATCAAAAGAGTTTGAAAACCACCAACGTGTGATTTGGTCTGCCAACCTACCCATACACACTCCAACTTCACCTACAACACAACCAAGTTGGCCAACAAGTTGCTGTGTGTATGGGGCCCTTAAAAGCTGCAGACAAGCACGTTAGTATTCTAAGGACGTTTATCTGTTGTGAAAGAACGTTTGTCGATTTATAAGACAAACTAACGGATAACTATACACAGCAAAGGATAGACGCGTCAGATGTTGTTAACACGCAATGGAAATAGTCCTCTGCGTTTAACCGAATGGTACAAAACACGATTACTTTAAAATATGTATTATAAATGAGTGCAATTTATCACATTTGTTTTTGTGCATGTAGATATTTCTCTGTGTGAATTACATTTTCTGTTTCTTTTACATTGTTGTTTTACGTGGTTAGGGGTAAGCATTACATTTGCGAGAAAGAGTATCAACAGAGACCGTATCTCACAAGTTGATTGGCGATAATGTGCTTGTGGCAGGCTAATTCTTGGTAAGTTACGCAAAAGTACAATCAGCGCCACTTTGGAAAAAGAAAGACAGATGATGTTATCACTACTTCTGTCGTGCGTCCCACGACACTTTTTTAAAAAAATAAAAAACTCAGTTTTGGCCATATACTGAAACTGTTCGAGAAATCTCAACTTGGTGATATTTTGATGACGATCGCAATGTGGCACTTCCGCAGCGGTAGAAACAGTTATAGTAACACATTGGTCGGTCTAGAGTGGAAAATTCCAGTCAGTTCCCTGTCGCCTGTACGGAGATCAGCTTGTTATGCGAAAGCAATTTGGCGATGTCTCGGTAGTATGAACGTAAGTTGCTTGAATTCAAAAGATGGTGTCTCTATGTCCTTTCCCTCTCATAACATTTAGGGCATTTTTCAGTCGCAAAAATTTCTGCAATCGCGTTCACGCTGAAAATCAGTGACTATTTATCGATACCTGCATTTATGCTCTGCAGTTTAGAAAATTTAGGGTAACAGATATTAATTTCTATAAAACTATTCTATTCTCCATGTATTCTCATCCTTTTTTTAAAAAAAAAAAAAAAAAAAAAAAAAAAAAAAAAAAAAAAAAAAAAAAAAAACTGCTTTACGTCTCTTAACAGCGAGGTCTTTAGAGACGGGAAAGGATGGGGGGCAAGGAAGGGGGCAAGGAATAGGAAGGAATTCGGCCATGGCCTTTTGAAGGAAGCATCCCGGCATTTGCCTGGAGTGATTTGGGAAACCATGGAAAACCCAAATTGGATGCCCGGACGGGGATTCGAACCGCCGTCCTCCCGAATGCGAGGCGAGAACGCTAACCGTTACACCGCCCCGCTCGGTTTCTCATCCGTAATGACATGACGGAAAAATTTATACATGAAGGCATCATCACTACGTCATCTTATTTCACTGATGTTATATGGGTAGCCACTGCGAACCGAATTCTGTGATGTAAGATGGGCTGCTGACACATGCGCGACGGAAGAAGAAATTGACCTTTTGGTATGAAATTTGACAAACACGTTCCATAGCCAGTATTATTTAAGAAAATTTGTGCATGAACGCCTCTAAATGTATCCTTGCGCGGAGATTATAAGTAGTGACAGAATTATTGTATTCTCAAAAGTTCTGGATAAGTGTCACGCTACATGAATCTCATTTCATCAGAGTCAAAATTAGCATACTGGTAGTATAACTTTGAATATCATTTAATGTGTCTTGTTGAGATAAAAATAGTAAAAGAAGAAAATAAAGTTCAAGGCCATGCAAAGTCATCGCTTCCTCTAGAAGTCTAGAAGATATGTAAATTTAATGTAAAACGTTGTCAGAAATACCTCTTCACTTTTGTTGCTTGAATGTTCAACACTTCAATAAGTTTGCAACTTGTAATACCGCATCTAATAACTTTCATTTCGTTTTATACGTCTTCGGCGGGCATGAAAATATCGTAAGACAAAACTTTTTGTTCTTTGCAGCATTCATTGCATTCTTCGACACTTCCAGATAAACATTAACGATATTCCATTTGTGTCAAGCAGTTATGTAAATATCGGACGGAATTCTCCGTATTATTATTTTTTCCCCCCCTCGCTTCCGTATTCTAAAGTATACTGAAGGTCATAAGAAGGCTCCCTCGCTTTTTATGTATCTCTTAAATTAAGAAATTGCAAGCTGATCGTAGACAACCGTGTGTATTTGTGCTGCAACTTGAGACTCCTTCCCCGGTCATAAATATTACAATATACTATTTTTAAGCAGCCTTAGGGATTGTATTTCCTTCTGATTTTTGTTCCCAAACATCAGCAACATTACTAATCCGAACGAATAAGAACCCGGCAATTTCGCTTTCCGCGTTAAAGTAATAAAGAATCAAGACGGTAAAATTGGTCCGAGTTAAAATTTGTATCCTGCCGTACGGTTATTACTAATTACTTAAGTGAATTTTCTAATGATCCCAACCACATGCTTCGTATACATCGCCGCTAGAGTTGCATGTGAACACGTTTCCTTTGGACATTCGTCCTATGCGCCGGAATGTTTAGGATATCTGTTGACTGCGCACGAAAAGTTTTACTGGATTGATGTTAGTCACCATAGATTTTGACACTCCAAAGCAGCTATTGAAACGCTCGGCCAATATATCCGCTTATACTTGGCCCACATTGAAATTCCTTCTATTTATTTTCATCTTTAGCCCTTCATCTTTACCGAAATCGTTCGATACAAATGTTTTACACTCAAATCAAAAGCTCATGACGAGAGGTGTTTCTTAAGACAACCACGAGTGTCTTAACTTCTGGAGTCAGGCGGTATAGGTGCTTAAAGTTTCTATATAGTCTTTGGCTACCCAGTGGTGTAACTGAATTCTGGATGTAGATGACACACTCGAACAGTGATTCTCTGACAACCCACAGGGAAGCAAATTTAAAGATGTATCCATGTTTCACAGAAATAATGGTAATTAATTCGTGATTGTTATACAGAAAAAATAACCCACAAAAAATCTTGCACGATACGTTACTTTGCTGTGTAATTTAAGTTGTTTAACAGTAATGTACAGCTGAGTTTCAATGGTTTGAACATCTTTACTCCCGTTCGTTTGGAGAGCGGAAATTTTGGAGGCGACAATCAGGCAGCAATTACGGTTTCAATTGGTTTCTCAACGCATTTACCTAACGGCTGACCTTGGAGGCAAGAGAATCATCTGGTAAACAAGGGGAGTGAAACTAAACCGTATTGTAACAACATTTTCATTGTGTGAGTTCGCTGTGTGTGTGTGTGTGTGTGTGAGAGAGAGAGAGAGAGAGAGAGCGAGAGAGCGAGAGAGCGCAGGCGTGACGCTGGTATACCAATTTTGTGTACGAAAGAAATACATAAGGCAATAGAATAATTAAAATTGGAAACCACCATTTTTTGTCATTTTTGCATCATTTTCAGTTCGAAAAATTTAACCTAATACATCGTGTAATTTATACGATAGGTAGAGTATTTATGATTTGCTCTTGTTTTTGAAAACTAAACTGTGTTTATATGTGGACGGTTTTGAGATTTAGTTTGCATTTGTTTTTGTACCCGGTTAAATGGGCGGTCCGGTAGCTTCAAATTCTAATATGCCACAGAGGAAAACACAAACATCATATTCCCTGTAAGCAAAAAGATGAGATTTGGGAGCGTCCATAAAATACGTAGCTTTTCCAAGTGGGAAGGAGGGAGGGTGGTTGGGTAGAAAGCTACACTGGGCTACGTGGGAGGGGGGAAGGGGGGAGGGGAAGGTCCGAGCCTATCTACGTGGCTTTACATTAGTTTTGCGCATAATAGTTCGCGACTAGGAGCGCTCAGTTTAGTTCGCAGCCCCTTCGCGAACTAGGTCACTCTTTTAGTTCCCTAGTTCCTATCTCAAATTCCAGAAGAACAGCTCGTTCGCTCGTTTTGCTACCGCTGCTGCACGCGCTCTTTTGTTTATTAAGGTAGGTTTTTATATAATGATCAGTGATCTGCCAATGCCTGGATTATTAAGGACAGTAGGCCACAAATAATTTTTGTATTAATTGGTCGGTTGTGGTCGTACAAATGTTGTGATAAAATATTTTCATCTAACACGAAGTTTTTTTAACACTGTAGTTTTTAGGCTCTTAACACGTTTTTCCTTGAAAATAGAGTATTATTTAATAACCTGGCAAGGAAGATAAACTGAAATATGTATTTTACCATAATTATTAAAACATATCCTCTCCTCTGCCGACCCGCCTTTAATGACCTCGACGTCTGAATAAACAAAAGTAAAAAAAAAAATTCGTATGCAGATCAATAAAATTGATGTAAGAAAATGTGTGTCTGTCGAATCAACGGGTCGTGTCGCATTTCAAGTTTTACCGTGTACAGCAAAAATCACTTAAGCAGATCAAAGAATCATTCCCTGGTAATGTAGAAAGAAAGGTGACATAATTGCAAAAGAAAACAAAAAATACAACTTTTCTTAGTTCTTCTTTTTACGCGGCACATTTAGTTTGTTCTATTTTATCAGTTAATAAACAATGATGAATTCTTCTTCTTCTGATGTGCAGCTGTACAATCTCCGAATACCCTTCAGCAACGAGTTCCTTCTCCTTCCAACAGATCTTTTACCCTGATGAGTTGCAATAGCTGATACCTCTCGCCTCTCATAATGTTGCCTAGATATTGAGTTTTCTTTTGCTTTACAGTGAGCAGCAGTTGTTTTTAACCGACTTCAAAAAAAGGAGGAGGATCTTAATTCTTCTGTATTATTTTGATGTATGTTCAGCGATATCTTCGCCAATTTTGGACCGATTTAAATGAAATTTTTATAGTGGATAGGGTATACCTCCAAATTGGTCCCATGTGAATTTCATTGAGAAACCACTCCTTTACACCCCTTAATTTTTATATTATCCCACATTTTTTATCCGATTTCGATGGAACTTTGGACATTTATAGTCAATAATGAATAGAAAAATACTGTCAACTTTTGGTTTGAAAAAGCTGAACCCCTCTCCCCCTAACCACCCCCTTAGTTTTTGTCAATGTTCTTTACACAAAGCTACAGTCGACACCATTTAACTGATCTCCATTAAAGTTGGAATATACATGTAATTATTCATGGAGAAGGTTTCTGACCAAAAAAAAAAACTATTCCCTCACCGCCATTACACCCCTTAATTTTATACAAAACTACAATTTTTTATCTGATTTTGATTAAACTTTGCACGTGTATACTTTAAAATAAAGAGAAAAATCCTGTCAACATTTGGTCAGACAAAGCCCAACACCTCTCCCTCCTTCCACGCCATTAATTTTTGTCATTGTTCTTTATAATAACCTACAGTCGACACCGTTTGATCGACTTCCATGGAAGTTTGCGCTTATATGTATTTTTTCATGAAGAAGGTTTTCTGACCAAAAAATCCAAAAACCACCCCTTCTCCCCATTAAACTGCTTAATTTTTTACAAAACCACAGTTTTTATCCGGTTTAGATAGAACTTAGCACACGTTTACTATTAAACAAAGAGAAAATTTGTCAACTTTTGGTTTGCAAAAACTGAACCCCTCTCCCCGTTTCTACTCCCTTGATTTTTGTCAATTTTCCCTTTAAAAAGCTACAGTCGACACCATTTGACCCATCTTTATGATAGTTGGTACATATATGTATTTTTTATGGAGAAGATTTCTGACCAAAAATCCAAAAATTACCCTAGCTCTCCTTTTAAACCCCTTAATTTTTGTACAAACCTACATTTTCATGCGATTTCGGTGGAACTTCGCATGCGTATACTTAAAACAAATAGAAAAAGTAAAATACTGTCCACATTACTTTCACAAAAACGCAAACCCTATCCCCCTTTAATTATTGTCAATGTTCTTTATATAATGCTACCGTTTCTATCTGATTTTGAAGGAAGTATGCACATATATGCCAAAACAAGAAAACAAAAAGACAAAAACAATAAGGAATAAAAATAAATATAAAAAAATCTTGTTACTACTTACATACAATTAATGCTAGAAACATGTTTCACCAAAATTGAAACATACAGATGATACACCGATATTATACTAACTGTAAAGCGTTTACTGCATGATGCAGCATACCAACTGACACTGTAACCCCAGAGATATGCCTGGACGACAAACGAAGTCGGACACAGATTAAAATACTGTCTAATTTGTTTCCCTAAACTGTCTTCTACAGTAACAATTTCTTCCTCACTACATGCTGTAAAAAAATTGGAATTTTTGTTCGTACTCCCCGTGTCGCCTCGAACACCAAATAAAGTTCAGTAATTCGTTCTTCACGATGTGGCAGCTGGCACCGACTCCAAAAATAACTGATTAATGTAAAAATTTCAATAACAGTAATGTAAAATATTGTCCATTTAGATTTACTTTCTTCTTAGCAAGCTATAAAGTTATTTTAAAATTTAGTGTGTGTGTTTTTAAGGCGGTTATTATGTTTTTTAAAACAATTATTTTTTGTTTATCCATCCTATGAAGTACTTCTTCGTTTGAGATTTTCAGCACCCAAGGTATGCGTAAGAGACGACGATACAAATACATTTCAAAAGCATCAATTCTTTTCTCTAGATTTTGGTCTAATGTTCTTCTTTCACACCCCTAGAGAAAAACAGAGATCACGTAGCTGCGAATCATTCGTATTCTCAGTTGAAAACTGTCTGATATCATGAAAAAAAATTTCATGCTAATAAATTGTCTCCTGAATTGAATGAGGAATTAGATGAGGAAAATGTTTTCAATAACAGCTCAAGAAGAAAAGGATCCCTAGCAGTACCTGAAGAAGAGGTTTACCCAATAACTAACTGATCATTAGCAGGAGTAGATAGTGTCACCATTCCATTCATAATAATTATAGAAAAGTATATAAATCAAATATCGATATAACGAAATAATTTTTGATGACAGTTTAGTAAGAGAAAACAGCACAAAATGTCTTCTTGAATTAACAGGGAAAATGCTATGTTTAACACCGGGGAAAATGGCAGGGAGGTCAAGGCAAAAGCCACGTCAGACTATGTAGGGGGTTCAGAAGAGGCCAAAATGGAACCACGTAGTTTATGGACGCTCTTTTGAAGAAGAAAAAAGCTGTAAAGCAAATTGGCACTTATAAACAGAATAAGAACCAGAAGATAAAGACAGCCAATATGACTAAACGGGATCAAAAACCATATCCAGCACAAAGTACAACTCAACCCTGTGTATATGGAACAGTTGACAGATTATATAATCAGAAAAAAAAGCCAGTAGCAACCTTAAATATCATTCTTTCCGAAACTAGAAAATCATAAAAGTAAAACAAACTAAAAGGTAATTTGCAGTATCCTTGCAGAAACCGCTGAAGAGAAGCCTGTATTTGACTCTCAAAAAAATAGTAACTGTAAAGGACTTGATGTCCTCGTCACTTCATAATGTTAAAGTGGTAATTTCCTACCATTCTTACTGTTTGTAAATTATTCTGCATGTAGTTTACTACATCTGTTCTAGTCCACCATAACAACAAGTGAACGTGTTCTCTCCTTGCAGTAGAAAAAGTTTTTGACAATACGAACAACAGAAGTAGAAGTAGTGTGGGGAAGGACTTTAGTATATTATTTGTTTCTGAAGATTAAAATAATACCAAATAAAGTACGTGCCGTTGTCTGAATAATTATCCAGAAGGTGGGAAAAAATGCCAAGTTGAAAATTTCATGTTTTTTTTTTTTTTTTTTTTTTTTTCGCTGCCTCTGCGGCTGTGATTGAAGTCCCACTACCTTCGATAGTATAACTTCTAGGTGTTAGGATAGGGTGTTTATTTTTGGGACACTTTTTATTTCACTTACAGGGGGAAAACCAGGGCTATGACCATTTAGGATGGTCTTAATGGTGAAAAATACCTGCGGAGTTCACGTACTGTGCTGCTCTATGATGGCTGGTATAGAATACTGAGGGGAACTTTATACTTATGCCAACGTGTTGGCATTACCGTTCCAATCGACTCAGTTCTTTCGTCTCTGGCGTCGTTCAATTTCTTGTGGAATTTTTCTGTTAGATTAAATATCTCGGTATTAATTAAGGGAATATTTGTCTCGTTATGTAGCGTTTCTATTGGTGTATATCGACTCCAACCGACTCAGTTCTTTCGTCTCTGGCGTCATTCAATTTCTTGTGGAATTTTTCTGTTAGATTAAATATTTCGGTATTAATTAAGGGAATATTTGTCTCGTTATGTAGCGTTTCTACTGGTGTATATCTGGGTGCGTTTAGGATCATCCTTAGGCATCTGTTCTGGAGTAGCTGGATTTGTTGTAGATTGGTTTGGCTTGCCAGCCCCCATATCTGGCATCCGTACAGTAAAAATGGGAGAATAGCCGATTTATATATTCTTATTTTTGTATTAAACTGTAGATTGCTGCTTCGTAATACTGGTGAAAGGTTGGAAATAATTGCTATTCCTTTTATTTTCCTATTCATGATATGTTGTCTAAAAAATAATTTGTTATCCAGTAATACACCCAGGTACCAATGTTCTTTAACCCAGGGGATATTTTGGTTCAAATTATTTTTAAATTTTTGTTTATTTCCGGCCTTTTTTGTGAAATAGATTCCCACACATTTTCCAGGATTGATTTTGATTTTATAGTTTCTGCACCCTTTACTGATTTCGTCTAGTCCTTGTTGTAGGCGAGTAACGTTAAGATAATGTCTTCTTCCTGATGTGTACTCTGTAGTTGCTTGTCCGTGAGTAAATAGTCCATAACAGTATACAAATTTCAGAAGCAATTCGCCAATCTGCAGTGATAACGGACAGATTATTCTACCAGTTACAGTGTGCCTGATAATTATGCAATAACAAATGTAAGCTTAGACTACTTGTTCGTATTTCACTCTTGTAAATTGTTCTCACCCGTAATTGTTACTGCTGAATATCTTCTGTTATGTTTTTAATGCATTTATGAATCCGAGGAAGAAAAAGATGATTTTAAGGTTCCCACCTTAAGAACTGAAGATCCGTCTTTAAATCACCGTCTGTCTAGAATTTTTACGGTCGCTAGGTTCCCTTTGCACATTAAACTCTGGGCCAAATTAAGACAGTTCGGGTCCGTAGCAAAATGTAAAGAAGGGGCCCTTGGTTTTTCGTCCGGGGTGGTAGTAGAGCTAAAAAAAAAAAAGGTGGGGTCGCCCATCTGGCCGGCACGGGGAGGCTCCGGAACCCTAGGCGGGAGCCCCCGCTATAGGAGGCGTGGGGCCCCCCAGAAGGCGAGGAGCAAATAGCATTTGCTAACTCCTGCTACGTGGCTAATCCGAACTGTAGGTCGGGAGGGAAGGAACTGACAAACTACCTATGACATTGCTTAGTACGTATTCTTAGGGAACGTGCACAAACCACGTGGCTCGGTCCAGGGGGAGGGGTTGGCTGCAAGGCTACGTTGGGCTACGTGGGGGGAGGGGGGGTTCCGAGCCAGGCCACGTAGCTTTCCTTTCATAACATTTTTGACAGTTAAAATGGGGAACAAAACACACAACAGCATGCGAATATTTATTTCTGTCAGTTTATCATCTCCTTACATAATTTACAATCGTCTGACAAGAGAAAACGGTAAAAAATATCTTCTGGAATCAAAAGGGAAAAAAGCTATGTGCTACGTGGGGGGGGGGGGGGGGGAGAGGCAAACGCCACGTAGGGCTACGTGGGGGGGAGGGGGGGTTCACAGTAGGCCAAAATGGAGCTACGTGGTTTGTGCACGCTCCCTTATGGAGGATCAAACCATACTTCCGCTTGTGAACTGCGTTAACCTGCCTTCACCTCTACGTTATTAGCGTTCAGTGGTTCATTTTACAAGTTAAATTGTACAAGCCAACCATAATTGAGACGAAATGTGTTGCAAATTGGAATGTGTTTCCGATTGATTTAATTTCGATGGAACAGAGGGTGGTGGGTGAGAGGATTCGGGAGGAAGCATGTTCAAATTTCCATCTGGCAATCCAGATTTCGGTTTTCCATGGTTTCACGAAATCACTCCGGGATGCCGGGATGGCTCATTCAAAAGCTCATAGCTGATTTTCGGGAGTATCTCGTCATCAGTCTCCCGCCTGTAATGATCTCGACTTCAATGGGCATAAAGCCATAACAAAAGAAAAAATTGCAAACGAACATATGCCCCCGTAGCAATTTACCTACTTTACTGTTTTACGAACTATTGTTTTAAACTCTCTCAGTGTTTGAGTTCAACTGTTTCCATTGCTTATAAATTTAAATCCCTGACTGTTTTATCTACAGATTTTACCTGTACGTTATGCCTGATGTCGAGTTATAGTATGTGGTATTCTCTTCTAAATACGGTACTACGTTTACATGCGTGGTTTGTGGAAAGGCTGGAAAAATGCACTAAGGAGGCCACAATTTATATATTTTTCAACACCAAATTTCTTATTTCTTAGCTGATCGCGTCACCATGTGTTATCGATGCGAGAGTTGAGATAATCTTTATGTGTGTCTCATTTCGGAATAAAATTGGGCAATCAACATACAACGTTTTCCTGTTGGTATCTCACATTGGTTCGTATTCATCAGATTGAGAATTCATTTAAAAATTTTCAAAAATCTCAACCTCAACTCAACTATCCTCTAGTCAAGAGTTTCGGAAGTTGATCGTTGGGGAATCGCTACCAGATTTACGCCATGGCTACTGACTATGGCCTGTTCAGTTAAGAGAGGCGGCTCAAGGTCAGTCTGCTCTATCCTCACACCTCTGCCCTTACCCCTACATGCGAAGGGGTAATTTACCACTCGGTTGCCTGGACGTAGCAGCTGCTCATAGAGACAGGAAAGGAGGGGGCTGTGAGGTGAGGAATGGGGCCAGGGGATCTTGACTTGGAGCTGCCAGTTTGGAGTGAACAGGGTATAGCTGTCTCGCGAGTGCAACACAAGCGACAAATAACTCCGTAAATTATTCATCGCTTCCCGTGAACATTTTTGGATTATAGTTTCTTTCCTTTAGGCTGTTATAATCCATGCAGTTTCTGATTGTTTCATTGTAGGGTATACAGTATATCTGGTATAACAAAGCTGGTAAACATAATAACCCAGTATATTTTGAAAAATATTACTCCTTTCACTCGATGTTCCAAACAAGTAATTGGGATTAGGTAAAATACTAGAACGTCAAAAACATTCCAAGGTTCGAATTCTGCATTTCAATATACAGGGTGTTACAAAAAGGTACGGCCAAACTTTCAGGAAACATTCCTCACACACAAACAAAGAAAATATGTTACGTGGACATGTGTCCGGAAACCCTTACTTTCCATGTTAGAGCTCGTATTGTGGACGGCTGTGACACAATACGCCATTCTCCAGGGCTGCATCAGCGCATCAGGGATTCCATGCGACGGAGGGTGGATGCATGTATCCTCGCTAACGGAGGACATTTTGAACATTTCCTGTAACAAAGTGTTTGAAGTCACGCTGGTACGTTCTGTTGCTGTGTGTTTCCATTCCATGTTTAATGTGATTTGAAGAGAAGTAATAAAATGAGCTCTAACATGGAAAGTAAGCGTTTCCGGACACATGTCCACATAACATATTTTCTTTGTGTGTGAGGAATGTTTCCTGAAAGTTTGGCCGTACCTTTTTGTAACACCCTGTAGATTTCCATTATGGTATGTTTGGTATCAACAGAGGCGGAAGCATGTCTTATGGTCATGCCTTATGATATAACTGAATAATTTGTGACGGACGAAAAGCATGCGACGTTGTTTTTAGTACGGTTGTCTTATGGGTCGATGCACACTCTAGACATTCATTGCTTGCTATTTGTCAAGCCAAAGGAGCTCTTATTTTGGCCATCTGACAAAAAATGATCAAGTAATTTTGATCAAATAATAGATAATGGTTGTAAACATGAAACAATGGTTAAAAACGGGATCAATATGCGGAGAACGTCCAGATACTGAAAGATTATCCAATTCACAAACTTTTAAAACACCATCGAGTTAAATTGCGTGTACTTTGACTGAAAGTGCAATTTCAAACGAAAATTCAGCGGAAACAAATGATGCAGGACAACACATCATTCCATTGGCAAAAAAAGAGATTATCTGAAACCTTCATGTACGTGCAAAGAAGAATTTCAATACCTAGAGTCAAAGTGTGTAATATGTTCAGAAGTTCTTGCAAATATCTCGATGAAGCCATCATTGCTGCGAAGACGTTTGGAGACAAAACGTCAGCAGTACGTAGACAAGCATTTAGATTTTTTTCCCGAAAAAAAAGACCTGGATTCTTAAAAAAAAGTGTGACAAATACTGTAACTACTAACTCTGAATATTTATGTGCGACTTTCCTTGTGGTATACAAAACTGCAAAGACTGGAAAGTCATACAATATTGCTGAAGAATTAATTTTACTAAATATATCGTTAGTTACGTACTAGGAGACAAACCGTCAAAATTTTTTAATAAAATACCTCTTTCAAATGACAAAATTGCACGGCGCATACAAGCCATGGCAGGCAATGCTGAAAATCAACTTGCAGAACGATTACAGAACAATTATTTTGCAGCTTAAAGATCTCTTGGGCATTCGGCCGGATCAATTGATCGTACTTAGACGAATTTTCGGTGACGTAACGTGTCATCATCTTCAGATTGCGTCTGCTGACCGCTGTGAAACGCAGTCGAGGACGCGTCTGCCGGGCCTGACATGCCGGGGCGGTATTTATACCCTTCGACTCGTCCTCTGTTCTCCCACCGCGGCGCTCCGATAGCGGTGATAGGGGGTGGTACGCTCCAACGCGTCGAGCAGTGATCCTCGGTCTCCATGTCATCCTCGTGGCGCACTATACCTTGGCTCTGGTGTTTGCGGAGCCACTTCAGTGCTGGGTTCCAAGTTTGGCTTAGTTGAAACCCGCTGTCTTTGTTGATGATGTTATTTCGTTGCCGGATCTCAATGGCTTCCTTGTATAAACAGTCCTAAAAGTGAGATGTGTTGGTCAGAACTTCTGTATCCTCATATTTGATAGTATGCTGGGTCTTTTAGACAAAGTTCAGCAATTACTGCTTTTGACGGCTGCTATAGCTCGGTGTGACGTTTATGATCGGTGCACCGTTCATCAATCGTGCGAATGGTCTGTCCGACGTAAGCTTTTCCGCACTCGCACAGTATATGGTATACGCCAAGTTTCCTAAGTCCCTGATCATCTTCAACCGAACCAAGAAGTGGCTCAGTAATGGCTGGTGGACGGTAAACGCACTCGATGTTTTGTCGGCGTAGAATTCTGCCAATCTTGTTCGATACATGGCTCTTGGCTTGTCCTCCTCGTCAGTTGGTTCTCGAGTGGTCTTCTGCCTGAAGGCGCGTCGAATATGTCGGTTGTCGTAGCCGTTACTCTGGAACATGTTCTTGAGGTGTGTTAGTTCTGCAGACATACTGTCAGAAATGACACAGGCTCTGCGAACCAGTGTATTTAGCACGCCTTCCCTCTGTGACGGGTGGTGGTAGCTGGAGGCATGTAAACATTGATCCGTGTGAGTGGCCATACGTTAAACACTGTGTCCTAATGTGCCATCCGATCAGTACATCAATAAAGGGTAGTTGGCCGTTGTGTTCCACCTCCATTGTATCTGGCTATGGATGGAATTCAGGTGTTGCAGAAAAGATTGAAGTTCTTCTCCGTGGGCCAAACGACGAACGTGTCATGCAAGTATCTGTAGAAAACTGCCGGTTTTAATTGTGCCGATTTCAGTGCTTCATCCTCAAAGTGCTCCATGTACATGTTGGCATTCACAGGTGACAGTGGGCTACCTATATGGGTATTTCTGAAGATTTTCTGTTATGCAAACCCTTGGAGGCTACGACAAAGGGAGATTATATTTTCAACGTCATCGATGATTGTTTTTAAGAAGATGGAGTAAATTGGATAAGGTATGTTGGTATTTCGACTGATTATGCCAAGGCCATAACAACGATGTCTGGACTAAGCAATATATTAAACATTTTGTTCTTGAAGCAAAACTTACGCATTTGGAGAAGCACTGATGTCTAACGAAATGCCTGATTGTGATTCCGTGACATGGTCAGCGAACAAGTTTCATTACTGTTAGCCTGTGAGTGTGCTGGTTGTCTGAATTCTCAATCTGAAATGAGATTGAAATTGCTCCAAAAATCGATTTAACTTGCAACAAGAAACAAACCCATTCATAACATTAAATAATGACATATTGCACTTTGTGACTGAATTACTTTTTTTAAAAAAAAATCCTTTTTTTAAAAAAAGGGGTCAGTTTTTAAGGAGGTTGGCCATTATCTGGGAAATTTAATAGGGATACGAGAATTAACAAGTTTGAGAAACCCTGCTCTAAACAGAGAGCAGTCTGAAAATTGATCATATTAATTCAGGAACTTGGCTCACGGCAGCCGCTTATTAACATAACTATCTCGTCATTGGAAAAATGTGGATTAAGTCATAAATCACTTATTGCTTTCTGTGGGACAACTGGAAGAGTGTTTTCAAACTGTAGGCAGTGATCAATACAGATAAGGAACCACAGCGTAAAGCTTATTCGTTTGGTTTAATTGCTGTGCCGATAGCTTTTTCGATGAATTAATTAAAATTAATTAGCATTTGCTAGCGTAGGATCTAATAGGTGGAGGGGGGACAAACCGGGTTACTTGCCTCCGGCGGCAAAATCATGTTTGAAAGGCGGCAAATTTATGTGCGATCAAATTTTTTTTCTCTCTCTCTCTCTGCTGCCTCGCGCGGTGGCAATGGGGTGGTGACATTAGGGGCAGCAACATTACCTTTTAAGGGGTAGCAATCTCACAGTTTTTGCCCCGGCTCGGAAAATCTGTAGATCCGTCACTGGTGTTTGTCGGGAGCTTCGCCTGCGTGGACCTACGTGTGTGGATGAATTCGAAATGTCTGGTACATGGTTCAAAATTAACATACGAAAATTCGAAATGTATAAAAGTAAATGAAATATGAGATGTAGTCACATTAATTAAAGTACGTGGGTGACCGATCTTCGCTTTGCATCTTACGATTTCTGTTCAATTTTCAGGATTTTGAGTAAAGTTTGATTAGTGTTAAACGTTTTTCTTGAAGGCTTCCTAGGCGTTTTGAACTTGCTCTAGCCAAAGAGAAGCTTAAATAACATCATTAAGCTTACTGGTACCTGGAACTTCTACAAGATGAGTTTAGAACCGTTTCCGAGATACGAATACAAGAACCGCTCTTTTTTTGTTAAATCGTGTAACTAACTTGAAAAGTAAAGTGTTATCTTTCATCTAAATCGCTAGAACCATTTCCGAAATCGTCTGGTTTACCACCTCATAAATTGCTTAAAAAAAAAAGGCTATTATTATGTTAAGTAAAAATCTTAATACTAGTCAGGGATTAATTATGGTGCAAGATTAGTGGTAATTCACTTAGGGGACTACTTCATCAGTGCTAAATTTATTCACTCCGATGAAACTATGCTCAGATCTCGCATTAACCTCACATCTTATGATCAACCGTGTCTTTCCAAATGATAATGAAATAATTCCCAATAGAAGTAACCTTCGTTATAAACATTAACAAAGCACAAGTTCAGATGTTTCAAAAGGCAGGATTGTATTTATCAGAACCCGTTTTTTCGCATGGACACCAGTGCGTGGCTTTCTCACGATTTTGTAGATGTTAAAGACACATACGGTCAAAAAGTCAATGATGATCACATTATAACTGCTAGTATTGTTTTCAAAGAACTTTTGTAAAGTAAAGAAGATTGAATGGACATCTGACAAAGCCAATGTTTTTTAAACATCTGCTTTTGAAATGTTTTAGTCTAAAATTAAACATGTAGAACTTAATGATAGCGACTTTTTACAGTAAGAGTGATATTTATTATTACTCTTCAAAATAAAATATCTTTAATTACATGAGCTGAAATAGGGGGAGGGTCCGGCGAAATCTCACGAAACCTCACCAATGGGGAAAGGGGGGAGGGGGTCAACAGAAATCTCACGTGAGGTTTTGAAATTCTTGTAGGTTTATAGAGGTAAAAAAAAGTCTACAAATGACACGAAAGTCGACTGTAGGGGGATATTTCATCGAAAAGTGGGGGCATGATACCTAAAACAAAGGTATAAAAAAAAGTTACGAGGTCGATTGGTAGGGTGGGGGGTCTCGGTTAAAATCTCACGTCATTTTAGAGATCTCACTAAGTCTCACCAAAGGGGGAGGGGGATCTGGAATAACACCTCACGTAATTAATTAGTATAGAGGCAAATTTTTGTAAAAACAAAATTTTAGTGCTTTTTTTTTGGGGGGGGGGGGGGAGCTGTCATCAATCTCTTTACTGGTTTGATCCAATCCTCCATCCCTTCCTATCTTTTACTAACCTTCTTGTACTAATCTTTTCATCTCGACATACCCCTTACAACTAACATCCTCAATTATCTGCTTCATATATTCTAATCTGTGTCTTCCTCTATAGTTCTTACCTTTGATAGTTCCCTCCACTAACAAGTTCACCAATCCTGCATCTTTCAAACTATGAGCTAGCATCCTGTCTCTTCCTTGACCTTATGTAAAAAAACTTAAATAAAATCTTTTTTTTTTTTTACTCACTCTCACAATTTAGGTTTACTTAAATATGGGGGAATAAACAGTGTTTCACTTCTGTTATGATATGTTAGTAAAATCTGAACTGTGTAACATATTACACCTTTCTAGGACAGTTGGCAGAACTCCAGAAATTTTATGGCCAGTGATTAAATGTCATAATCAATTAATTTTGCATACAAATATCTTCCAAAGTAATCAGAAGAAAATTTACTGATTCATAACCTCCATATATAATGAAATTTGAGGCATGTATTATCAAAAAAAATTGCCAAAATGCTTCAGAGAAGGGTGATACTGTAGTATGGCTGCTGACTTAACTTGGTTGGAGCACTATTGTACTGCCAATGTAATGTGATTACCTGCATTTTTTTTAAAAAAATTGAATTCTCTAGTGAGTAAAAATTAAAACCACTGCTAAACAGTTATTTATTGTAATAAAAGATTACAACCTACTTTGTTGATGGGTTTACTTTCCCAGTTCTTTTTTCCTAAGTTATATGATTGCTACATACATATTACTCCTATTTATAAAATTAATGATAATTACTAAAAAAAAAAAAAAAGGATATAAAATGAACCACCACTTACCTTAGATGATGGTTTTGTGGGGGAAAAACATAAAAAATCCCACAAGAACAGGAAAAACATGATAATTTCGGGACTTGGACCTTCATCAGCAGGAGAACATCATGGAGGGAGGGTGGTGCAGGATACAGTCTCGCACTCACAAGAACAGGAAAAACCATGATAATTTCCTGTTCTTTTGTTTTTTATGTTGTCATCTCACGAAACCATCATCTAAGGTAAGTGGTGGTTCATTTCACTATCCTTTATTTTTTTTGGAAATCCATTCACTACTTAGCTCCTATTATTTCCTGGTTACCATAAGGATAATTACTGTTACATGTATGAGTTTAAATAAATAATTGGATCATTTTCTTGTCATTCATTTTGAGACATGATTTTTCTTTTCTTTTCAGTTGTCTGTTGCAGTGACACCATGTGATGTATCATCAGGAACTTGTACATCATGCCCACTATGAAGTCCCATGTTCCAGAAATTTTACTAGTCATTATAACTTTCATTAGCTCATCGCATCTTTTCCAACCTGATTGCTATGAATCATTTGAACAAAGGATGAAAAATGTGAGTTAGTAATTAATAAATTCATTTGTAGCTTAACTATAGCAAGAACATGATCTTAGGAAAGAAGTGTATCCAACATAAAGACTCTGCAATAATCATATTTGGTGGAAAGATATGTCTCAGAATAAAATAAATAGTTTAAAACTGTGAAGAGTTTACAATTTAAACACATAGTTTTTGATGATTGGTAACAATTATAAGGTCATAACATAAAATAAAGAGAAGTATTGAATCTACATATTGAAATAGGGAGGTGAGGAGGCTAAAGAAGTAGAAGATCAGATAACAATCAGAGTTAAGCAACAGCAAGAAAATAGGAAACGCTTGAAACAACAAAAACAAGGAATTAATAGTGGTAAAGAGAGAATCTAAAGATGGATCTATGGGTGCAGAAGAACCTCTGAATGGTGTCTCTAGAAATTTCTACGACTACTTTAGAAAAATTATGCGTAGGGTATGTTTCAAATAATTATGGATAAAGATTGCAAAGAAGATATTGAAGATTTAAAAAAGGTGGATAGTTTAAATAACTGGTTTAATGAGACCAATAGGATCTATCATTCAGTTATGGGAAGGAAAAAATCACAGATTTAGCTTCTTCACATAATTAGTAATGAGTATACCAAACAACTGTAAATGTATCCTGAGAGTCTTATAAAGAAACTGAGAAAACTGAAAACTCATAAAAGGGGTATTATAAACAGGGCGATACAAAATTGTGCCTTACCATTTAATAGTATTTAGGTTAAGTCTAGAGACTTACTGCTTACCAGAGGACAGGGAAAGTGCCATAGTAGTAATGGTCCATGTAGGGTAGGGTTGAAAATTATTGGTCAATTATTTTGACATTAGTGGTGGTTAGGTTGATGGAAATATTTAATTTAATTGCAATGGAGCACAGGCTCCAGTGACAACTTCCTTTCACCCATCTTCCCCCTATCCTGCAACCACCTAAATTTGCCCTCTACAAATTTTATCTTTAAATTCTTTCAACATTTTTGGTAAATTATTCATCATTTCTCTTGGTAACTCACTCCAATCCCTGAAACCCTTACCTAAAAAAGATAATCTTCCCGCACCTTTGTGCCTGAAATCGAATGCCAGCTTGTGGTCATGGTCATCTTTTCCCTTCCATGCACTACTTTTTATACCTACTCCAATTTCTTTCCATGACTCATCGCCAGTATATGCCCCGTACACTCCCATGACCTTCCTTATCCTCTTCCTGTCTTGCAATGAATCCCAATTCAGCTCCTTTATCATATCTGACACTGAATGCATTCTGCGATAATTTCCAGAAACAAATCTAGCAGTCCTTTTTTGCACCCTCTCCAACTCCTGTATTTGATATGTAAAATGAGGGTCCCATACTACACTACTATATTCAAGCAAAGGCCTGACCAAATTTTTGTAACCCAACTCCCTCACTTCTCTTGTACATCCCCTCAACACTCTCTCCAACAAGTGGAGAATTTTGAAACCTTTTCCTACCACTTGTCCAATGTGTCCTGCCCAGTTAAGCTTGTTATCAAATAATGTAACTACATCAGAAATGTTTGTGAGGATAAAAACTGGTTTGAATGATGGAAACATGGGATTAGGAAAGGATATTTCACGTGATTCTTAGTTACTCTGGTTTATGGAAGAGATTATGGATGAAATGGACAAGGGAGGCCAAATGCATAGTATAGCACTTCATCTCACCAAGGCATTTTATAGAACCCTAAAATGGTGGTACAATAGGTAAAAACTGTTGAAGTGGATGAAAAAGTGACTTTCTGGGTAGATGAATTAATAAAAGTTAGAGAGCAAAAAGTTAGGAAATGCTGTATCCAAAGAGGTGAAAGTGAAAACGTGAGTGCCATAGGATAGTATATTGGGACCATTGCAATCCATTATTATTGTGTTCATAGTTTACAGTTAGAAGTTAGATTGTTTGCAGATGACATAGTTTTGTTTACTAGGTTTCAAGTGGATTGATCACACAAAATAAAAATACCAAGACAATTCACGTTATTAGGTACACAGGTAAATACAGTAAAGATTTTCTGTGATTTAAAAGCCTGAAAGGAAGAGCTTGTTGAATGCTTTAAGTGTAAATATCTTGGTATAACATTTTAAACTGAATTTGGCAGGATATATTAGTAGAGAGTGCTTAAAGAATATAAGGCATGTATTGGTAGAAGAATTAGTAGCTGTACATGGCAAGGAAAAGATGACCCTAACTATAAGCTGGTCCTAAATTTTACTTGTAGGGAAGTTTAAAATTCATCTTTTCTAGTTAAGGGAACAAGGCACTTGAAAAATAGGAAAATATACTGAACAGATAACGTAAATCAGTGGAGGAATTTATAAAAGTAGGGAAATTGTCCCGAGAGTATATGGCCTATTTCAGTTACATTGTTATTATTATATTGGAAGAATGAGTGAAACATGAAATTGGTTAAATTAACAGTAGTGATAAAGTGAGTGTGTAATGGTACTGTCACACTGATTCCTGCCTTAGCAATGCACAAAAGTCCTTTAGCTGCTCACTGCCTCTTATATTACCTGAAAATCTATTGATGATTCAGCCACCATGTGGTTTTACATTCCACCATGGCTTTCATGATTCCTTGATGACTGCTGGAATTATGCATGGAAGATACACTTAGTTGTGAGAAATTTTAAGTCAAGATATTTTAGTAACTTGAGTTTATTTGACTTGTAGATTGATATATATTAAAACTTCGATTCAAAGTATAAACAAAGCACAGGTTAATTGGTAAATTAGAATAGATAGTGGAAAAATGAAGGCAATACATTCATACAGCTTCTGCACAAAGTTTGGTGCAGATTTTATATTGGCTAAGAAGTCTTGCAGATCGACAGAGCATAATTTAGTTTCTTGACAATGCAAACATTGTTAAAATATAATTACTAATACTGAATTAAACTTAATCAAAATTATTACAAAATATTACAAATTATTGCTAAATGCCTTTAAGTTTTAATTAAATAAACGACTTGAATACATTGAAATATTGATGAATATATATATTTAATTCCATTGTACAGAATTCTTACCAATTTCTTATTTAAACTTTATACAGATAGATTAAATAGCTGTACTTCTGTAAGTGCATATATCTAATTTAACCCTGCAGTGGTCGCGTGGATTACATATGTAGTCCACTCAAGCCATTTCTAATGGTACTTTTCAGAGCGCGACTACTGCAGGGTTAAACAACCTGATATCAGAAGTATTTAGAGTTTATTCAGTAATGCAAATGACCCCATCCTGGATTGTGGGTGCCTTGTGTGGTTAGTTTGTTAATGACACTGCCAAAATTTTACATCCAGACTGCAGATTTTTATGAACCTATTTAACTTAGTCATTTTCATGTATCATGGCTTTCATTCAATAGTAGCTAGTGTAAGAGTTTCAGTGGTGTGAGGTTCTGGTTGAGGTGTACTACAGATGAGTTGGTTAGTATACCTACCCATTGTGGCGCTATTTTTTTTCCCTCGCTTTCACCTTACAAACAAGTGTAGTCTTACTAGCAGCTTAAGCTCACCCTGGCACCACTTGCAGAATCTTTGAAATTACTAAGTCCTCTAAATAAACCTTTTAAACCATTCATCTTGCAGGTCATAACTAATCTTTGGTTCTGAGAATAGTTACCTTAATTAACATTGAGCATTTTTAGACAACTTGTCTATTGTTAAATATTAGAATAGCCCATCAATCCAGGTGAAAAATAGGAACTTTTCATGACAGTAACAGAATTACAAGTTTATACATCCCGTAGATTGTTATGTGCCATTGCTGTTGTAATACCTCTTTTTTTTTTTTTTAACTGCTTAACGTCTCCTATAACAACTAGGTCTTTAGAGACGGAATACCTCTTTTAGCAACACTGTTAGCAAAGGGCAAACCTTTAGAATTTATTAAATGGCACCTTTGTTTTTGGTTTCTGATTTTTGTAACACTGAATTTTGTTAAAACCAAATATTTTTGCCTCTGTATGATGGTTGTTGTAAAAGTAACTGACATTATTTGCTTAAGTGTCTCCTAGATGTAAAGTAACTCTATCCTCTTACAATCTGTCCCTGTGCCAGTTATGACATTAAACGCATTAGATTTTGTTTTTTCTATCTTGCGATACATGTGGCTGTGTGAAGTATCGCTACTTTCATCCTTCGATCAATGTACACAAAAACGCATTAACAAATAAAAATGAAAGTCACCAATAGCCGGCAAAAAACTGAAAATAAAATATGCTATCCCTTTAAAAAATGCAGGTCCTAATAATGTTAAATTCTTTGTCATCTATAGCAAAACCAAAATTTTATTGCTTGTGGAGCAGGTAAAATAAACATTAAGTAATATTTTTACTAGTATTTTAATTGGGTGCACATTATGCCCCTATTGTAGCTGCCTTAACCTAACCCAATAATCCACCATGGAAATGTTATGGCATACTTCACATTATACAGCAAGCTCTTCCAGAGGTGATGGTGAAGTTAAGATCCTCTGAAAATCCTTGCCAATACAAAATTTTGAACCGTGGACCTTTCGATCTCCAGTCAGTCATATGACCACTGAGCCACCAGATCACTTAGAAAATTGTATGTACGATATAGATACAAACTCAGATAAAAGAATTAGGTGTATAGTAATTAACTTATAGGGTACATACTATAGCCCGTTCAGTTAACAGAGGCGGCTCAAGGTCAGTCTGTTCCATCCCCACTCCGCTGCACTTACCCCTACATGCAAAGGGGAAATTTGCCACACACCTACCGTATAATCAAAGAGGTAGGAATAGGAGGGGGTGGTGAGGTGAGGAGCGGGGTCAGGGGAATATGACCTTGACCCGCCAATTGGAGTAAACAGAATATAGTATCTTGCAGCCAGCTGTCAACCTTTTCTTTATGTCATTCTGTTTGCATGGACAAGGCTCTAGTAACTGTATGATATCCAGTGTAAGGAGTCAGAAACTTCTTGTCAATGGCCTCTTGAAAGGTGGGTGATGGATATGAGAGTGATCTAAGGGCCCTGACGATAGATGAATCAAAAATAGTCATCACAGGAATGCAGAAGGCAATGGAAAGCTATTACATCAAAGACACAGAGGGTATCTCATGGCCATGTAATCCTGTCAAATTACATAAGGGATGAAAGGAAAATAACCCATAACTTATGACAGATGCAGGCAGGAGGACCAGATGAACATAAAAACATGAACACACTTTACAATATTTCATTTTAAAACCCTTAGGATTGGCCCATTTCACAAGGACATTATGCACACATCACAGGTTGCCATATGCATTCATCCTCATTGTGGTTCTTAGGCAGTTCCTGCAGTCACCCAGGACATACATGAATGCAGGGGCATTCTTCTCATAAACTACACATTTCACATAAAAAAAAACATATCATACTGAACACAAGTTATCTGTTTCACAGACAGATGGTAATACAAACATTCCTCCTATAGGGTTAAATGCTCCAAACCTAACAAGTCTTGTATAATCATAGGCTTCAGTTCTGCCTTGGAAGAAGACCCCAGAATGAGGGTCGAAACGTCGGCTACAATGAACATGACGTGGCGCCACCCGAACAGCCAAGAATCAACTAACAAGTCTTGTAGCCCTGATGGAGCTTCCAGAGCCCCCTCCTCCCTCATGCCCCCTACTTTTCCACCATTTCTCATGATTTACACTAAACTGCCCAAGTAATCAGGCAGCTGTTATTCATGTAGTCCCTAATGGCACTAACAAATGGGGGTGGCAAATTATAGAATATATTAATATGAACTAATATCACTCCTAAGTAAAGATTAGTTTTCAATTACTTTTTTCCAAAAAATGCATTCAACAAGTAGGGATATTTTATTGGTATACTCAAATTTTCAGACCATCTGAGTTTTTTGTTAGACTTTAAACATTTCTCTTTGCCCAGCAACTGAAGTGTATAAAATGCTGCAAGATAAAAATTTATCTTCTTGTTCATGCTTGAGGGCTACCTGTCTGCTTAAAGCAACTTGTTACATGTGATTTTAAAATTATAACAGTTATTTAAATTTTATAAACCATTAGAATTCTTTTAAGAAATCCATAAAATTCTTCTTTTTTTATTTCAGAATAAACAAACAGCTTCCTCAGATGTATGTACATTAATAAAATCTGAACATCCAGTTGGTGAGTTTCTTTATTTTAGTAAATTAGAAATTAACTATATATCACATATCTAGTTTGAATTATATGCTGAAGTTTATTCATAAATTTCCCTAATAGCTGTTATTTTCTGAAATATGTGCACAGCAAATGTTCCTCTTCTTCTTTGAATGCCTTGGCTGTGTCTAGGCATAGTCGATTGCTGTGGGGGATGTTTACCGCTCAGTGTGAACATCTGGAAGGTGAACTGCAATTGTTTTCTGTTGCCTTCCCAAATGTGACAGTGTTTAGAAGTGTTGTTGCAGATGTTGATGACTGTGATAGTGTGCATGTTCCGTGTAGAATGTTGTTCATGTTGTGAATGAGAGATGAAAGAAGGGATAGGCTGAAACTCAGTGCCAGTTTATTCAGGCCTATTCTTCTGCCAAGTCTAATGACTAGTGATGATCCGATACAAGTAAATACGAGTCAGTACTCGATACTTTGTTTCAATACCGAGTACTTTTCGTATTTGAATTAATTCATTCGATACTTACTCTGTATCAGAAGAAATGTACTTGTATCGAATCGAAAGTATCGAAATGAACCTAGTGGTAAATTCATTCAGTCGCGCCTGCGTAATTAATTTCCCGCTGACGTCAAGTTGGTAGCATTGAAAATCAAACAACATCAGTCTTAGAATAGGCAATCTAATCTCAAAGAGTTTGTTTAGGTCCCTATTTCATTGTAATAAAGTTGTACTTGGTGCGCATTTCACTATACCTGGCCAACGGTCGCTCCCGCGCAGCCCCACACAAAAACTAAAATATATGGTTCATAAGCAACTAAGTATCCCATGTGAACCAGAAGAATAAGCTGCTACAGCTAGCGTTTCAATGGAATATCAGTTCTGGAAACATCACAAAGAAAAATAAAATGCACCGTAGTGACAAAATCTCTCTCTACTTGTCAAACACTGTATTGTCTCTAAAAAGTAATCCATCTACAGAATGGGAAGAAATAAAACTTTTATTTCCTTGTCCATACAAATACGCACAACAGTATTTTATTATTGTAACAACATCAGTGTTGAGTGAATGTTTGTTTTCTAATGCGGGTGAAACAATGACAAACAAAAGAAACAAGCTGTACCAAAAATATTTGGAACAATTGGTTGTTTTGGGAAGCCTCCCAAAAACGGACTTTTATTGTTTAAAAAACTATATTAAATAAATATTTAAAGATAAGACAAAACCTTCAAAGTTTGCTTACATTGTGAGCTTTATTATAATTTTAATAAATAAATAAAAATGTTTACTGAATGTTATTTGACTTTATTACACTAGTAAAATAAAATAAATAATTTAGCAAAATATCACGTATATTTTTATACTTCGACAAATTATAAAAAGTATCAATAAGAGTAAGTATTGATACTTTTACAGTACTCATATGAGTAAGTATCGTAAGACAATTTGAGTACTACTCATTTAAGTAGTTATCGATACTTTGATGGTATCGGAACATCACTACTAATGACCCCCATCCAATGGATGACTCACCATCAACAGTATCATTTGCCCTCGATCCATACACAATGCAGGGAGGTTTGGGATTTAACCCAAGACTTTGGTGATTAGGGAATATGCACTACCACCTCTCCTAGGCCAAGCCCTGTTGCTATGCATGGAAAAAAATAAAATCATGAAAAAAATCTTATAAGTTTATTATTTTGACAGACTTTTTTTTAGCAGAAATGATTAGTTTATTTACATCAAGCTTAATTGTTTTGTGGTGACAGGGTAAGTGCTACCAGGCAATAAAAGTAAAGAAGGATAGGGAAAATAACCTATCTCTTACCAGAGATGACAGCAAAAGAGCCAAATGAACACACTTTACAGTACTTCGGTTTGAAACATTATTCATGTATGTAGGGGTACAATAGGTCATGGTGTTTGCACATGCCTTCTAGTCAAATGGCCCAATCATATGTGCATGAATTTGGTTTCAACCTGAAATGCTCTCAAATGTGTTCATGTTTTTGAATTTGTCTGGCCCTCCTGTCTCCATCTGTTGTATGTGACAGGTTATTTTTCCTGTCTTTTCTTATTTACATCAAAATTAGGAATTCTAACTTCAAGGCACACACTGTGAATAATTATTATACTTATGATGGTTGAAAATCAGTTAAAATTATATTGTTACAGGAAACACTGCTTAGAAGTAAAAGAATTAACACATAGCTTAAAGCAAGAGAGGCCACTCCTCCCCACTTCCCTCCCAAAAAAATTTAGGTGTCTCCCCTTTCATGTGGTGTAAGAAATTAGACATGCAGGAAGCCTTATACGAGGTGCGGCTAGAAAAAAACGGGATTTTAAGTGTAACTCTTTTTATTTTGTTTCCTTTACAACTTTTACCTTATCACCTTCAATATACTCCCCTCCACTATCCCTACACTTTTCCATTCGAATTTTCCATTGTTCAAAACAGTGTTTGAAGTCATTTTCTGTTAGCATGTTCATAGTCTCCGTCGCTTTTTGCTTCACAGCTTCCACAGTCTCGAATCTGGTCCCCTTCAACACATCCTTCACTTTTGGGAACATAAAAATATCACATGGAGCTAGGTCTGGTGAGTAGGGTGGATGATCCAACATAGGGATCCCATGCTTGGCCAAAAATGTCTTAACCACCAGTACAGTGTGGGCTGGGGCGTTGTCCTGATAAAGAATCCACGACTTGTTCTTCCATAACTCTGGTCGCTTTCTTCGCACTCGCTCACGGAGGGTGGCCAAAACCCCAAGGTAGTATTTTTTATTCACGGTTTGACATTCAGGAACCCAATTTACATACAGAATTTCATGGATGTCAAAAAAAAACAATCATCATGGCCTTGAATTTTGATTTGGACTTTCGAGCTTTCTTCTTTCGTGGTGAATTCGGACTCTTCCAGTGCATTGATTGTCGCTTAGTTTCTGGGTCACAGTTAAAAAAACCATGATTCGTCACACGTAATAACTCTTTCCAACAGTTCAGGATCTTCCCTAATGTTTTTTAACATGTCAGAACAGATTCCCATCCGTAACACCTTTTGTTCCAGCGTGAGGATTCTTGGCACCATTTTGGAACACACTTTTCTCATATTAAAATTTTCATGTAATATTTGCCAAACCGATTCTTTGTCAATTCCCACAATCTCGGCAACTGCACGGATACTCAATCGGCGAGCTTGACGGATTACTTTGCCTGTTTTCATCCGTCTTCGAGGTTGAAGGACGTCCTGGGCGCGGATCATCTTCAATCTCTTCTCTCCCTTCTTTGAAACGCTTACACAATTCAAAAACGCGTGTACGTGACATACATTCTTCCCTATACACTTGTTGTAAGAGAGAATAAATCTCTGTTGCGGATTTACCCAGCTTCACTAAAAATTTCACGTTGACACGTTGCTCAGTTAAGACGCCTACCATTTTTCCGACAAGCGGCATACACACGGTCCAACATGAACGAAGGCTGAGACTCGACTGAGCAAGCTAAGCTTGTCCAACTGGCAGGAATGTGGAGGGGGGGATGTCAGGCAACTCGGCAATATGGCATTTGACCTTGAGGCTCGCACGGTTTATCTCACAGAAAACCAGTCCCGTTTTTTTCTAGCCGCACCTCGTATTAACATCTCTGGCAAAAATTAATATTACTCTCTTTTGTTCTTGTTTATCAGTGATCTAGTTAAAGAGTTTCTTATACCTCATTATTGTGTATGATAGATCTTTATCATGGCAGTGGGTTAATGCAGTTGCCCTATTCTGGTAAAAATTCAGGTTTAGTTGTGCTGTTTTCTTATGAAATGCAGTATAGACCTGTTCCATATGGTGCTGTTCTTCTTCTTTGTCTTCACATTTGCAGAAAGTGGACAGTTTATCTAAAATATGTCTAACAGTTAGGTTTCACAATGACAAAAGGTGTTGATCAGAAAATTTAAATAAGAATAAAGAAAAACAGATGTCCTTATCACAATGGTGCACAAATATAGAAATACAGAGTAATTAAATCCTCAAGCATAAAAGTTTATCAGGTGTAGACATGTAGTAACTACCATATACTTGCTGTGAGAATCTATCGCTTGTTTGTCACTAAGCAAAGCAGAAGTGTTTACATCTGTGAATTAAGTTCTATGTGTTAATTTCTTGTTGTGATACCGTACGTGAAGTAGGTTAAAACCCCAGTATTTGACTACCTTAAATTTATAATCAGGATAGCCACTATATCAGGTTCTAGATTTGGACCTAGGCTTATACTTCTGTGTGCACAGTACGGTGGGAAACTGGCATATCTGTTGTATATATTTCTATATTTTTGAGTGTACGATTTCCTGCTGCTCCTGACAAACTCCTTAACCCTGCATGAGGATTCTTCATCCCTGACAGTGGTAACAGAACCGATATGTATCCCTCCACAATTAAAGTTTAAATCATAGATTTATTTCCAATAAACTTGTGATTACAAGTTTCTAGCAAAGTCAGAATCAATTGGTCATACAAAATAAATTGCATTATAGATACAGTACAAATACAGTAGATATAATACAATATGCGTGCATTCATATACAATTCATCAAGTTGATATAATGTCTTACTACAATCTGTTTACAATATATATTTTCCAATGTTTTTCTTACTTCCATCCATCCTTTTCTCTCTTCCTAATTAACAAATTTTCTTCCTGCCTCTATCAGTAAATTCAATTAGTTTTCTCTTTGTTGAAATCTTCCTATCTCTAAAACAAATCCTACAGTACAGTGGGAGATTGTCACTATTTTTTCCGTTTCCCTCACTGCTACATTTTCCCTGATGAAATACCATTATGAGTTACTTTTGCCACTGCTGTCAACAGATTCTGTACTTTATTTAAAAGTTTTCTAACTAAATCAGACAAAACAATAATTGAAACCTTTTTCCAATAACTCTGATTCATAAGTGAAATGTTCCTTTGTGTACATGAAATGTGAATCTTATCTTTTTCTTGTGTTGTGAACATATAATTCACTATTTTTAGTGTGCTGTCATTACCTATTTTTTCTTAGAAGATAGAAAAACACTGGCAACTTAATCCTTAAAATATTGTATGTCAAAACACAAAAACATAATCTTACATATTATTTGTGAATTAAAATTAGGAAGTATGCATTTTTTATAGTTTATTTCTATATGATTGGTATTAAAAAGTATTTAATTCATTCTGATTCGGAATATTGGATATAACTATTTCACTTGAGTTAATGTTGAACCCATGGTTGTCATAATTGTTTGTAAGATTTTGATAATTGAAAATATTAGTTGGCTTCATGAAAATTTACTGCAATAATTAAAAAATGATCTTTTTAATCTGATTTTTTTTTTCTTTTCAGCATTTATCAACAGCTCATCGTGGAAACCGCCAAAGCAGGAATTTACATTAGATTTGGTGAATTATGAGAAAGGCATTGTGAAAGTGAAATTTCCACTTCCAATTAATGTACCTAACATATCCTATGAAATTATTCTGCAGTTAGATGAATTGGCAACAACTGAAGAAATGTGTAACAAGAGTCGGTTTGGTCAGGTTGTTGTCCCAATTCATTCTAAGAAACTGTTTCAAAAAGATCAGTGCAAAATGGGGGATTCTGAGGATTGTCTTTCATGTACAACTACAGTAAGTATAGCTCTTTCTTCTTCTTGTATTAATATTTCAGTTTTTCTGATTTTGCGTGATGAAATCTACTAATCCTAAATAAAACAACTTATCATTTCAATAACAAGTTTATAAATATATGATATTCTGTGCACTTACATTGCAGTCTCAGATATCCAACTTACATTTAAAAATAATTATAATAATAATATATCCTTATATTTATAATTTTTACAGATACGCACTTTACCATTTTAAGACAATAATTTGTCAGACAAATTGGCTTCTCATTTGAAGAGGATCAGAGCAATAAAAGTAATAACTAATAAAACAACACTTTTTCTATTAACACTATCAGCTGTAAGGACAAAGGCTGATACTGGGGCTGAAGTATAGCCTTAGTGCCTCAACTTACTCTTGATGTTGACTCAAAGTTCTATGGAAAATTTACGAAATAATTTAGACTTGACCATGCAGCCGGATAACTCAACTTATATGCTTTAGGTCGCCACAATATTCGTTACACCACAAATAAAGAAAAGGTTGTAAGATAACTATGAAATGATAACAGTTCACTTTCCAAAAATTTCAAAAGAAAATCAAAAGTTCAAAATTATAACTATGCACTTAATACTTGAGTTGGCAAATCGAACACTCTTTTCCAAAAGTTTGCAAGTTGTGGAGAGAAATTTAACCGACCGAACCCCTGATGTAAATTTACAAGTTCATGTTACTAGTTACTATATAACACGACACGATCCAACATGGTTGAACTAGCCAGCATGGTGAGTTACAACCAGCGCGACGAAAGACAGACAGGAACAGACCGACATACTCGAACAGACAAACCATAATGGCGGCGGGGTCGTTTTATAGAAACCACTAGAACCAGTGACATCAGCAACTGTACCACATCTTTTTGCTTCCGCGTAGCTAAAAGTGTGTGTAATTTATTTGACGATCCAGACTATTAAAAATGTTTAAACTTTGTCAGTATCTCGACTTATCTACTAGAAGTCAAACGGCAGTCTCGTGAGAAATTTAGAGTAATTAGTTTTAATGTTTTAGCTGTTTAAAACTCTGCGTAGTGACACATTCTAATTTGGGGAAAATCCCTAAGTGTTCTGGAATTTTACGCGCATGCACAACAATCCGCGACAATCTATTTTTCAAAAACTTAATTACCGGACAAATGCTAAAACTTTTTATGGAAACTAATATATGTACAAAATCGTCTCAATTAGGACTATTTACTGATGTAATTTTTAAATTAATATTTCTTTTAATAAAAAAGTTTATTTTTTTCTCTTAATTAAAATCACTAATTAATCTTTACCAAATTACTTCATTTTATTACCAAAATATCGGGGATAGTGCTGCCTACAGCTGGTGATAAAAGATCAGTTGTCGCTTTCCTCAATTTAAAGATATTACAGATCTTAGAATTTTACCATTCTGATCGCGTGTTTCAAAACATTAACAAACGGGAATATCTCTTAAACTAAACATTTCCCGATATGATAAATACACTTTAAAATGATTTTTATGACAAATTGAAACTGTGAGCAAGATTACAGGGAAATTACTTTAAGTTGAAAACTACACTTCTCGAAATTTCTAAGTCCCGCCTAAGCAAAACTAGAATTTGCCAAAATTCTAAGGTTCTTACACAGCATACCTGAATTCATGGATGATACTTAACTGGTTTGATAGGAAACAGAAGGAGCCAATTAACAATTTTAATAAAGATGGAGGTTAAAAAAGATCATGGAAGGATGTCTCAAATTTACAAAAAAAAAGTAATCATAAAAATTAAATTATAAACCTTATAATGATTTTCCATGTATGGGAGTCAGTTTCTTGAGGAATGGTGGTTGAATAGGGGATCCAGAATGGGACAAAAAGAAATTAATAAAAAGAAAAATCAAATCAAAAATACATACACACGAAACATAAGATGATCACAATTGTATAATATCACGGCTTAAAATCTTTTTCATACAGAGAAAGACAGGCCATTACAAGGGAGATGTGCTGCTTGACTGGCTTGGCCTCGGAGAACAGTGTAGGGGTGGTAGAGATGGAGGAGTAAAATGATGTGAAGTGAATTATTATTAACTAGCCACAAAGCCCGTCAAAATTGACGGGTTTGGAGTATTCTGGCAATTAATTTCTTTTTAGTTGCTTACCTAAACAGAATTGTTTTGAAATAAAGCTCAATGTGCTGTAATTTCTCATCCCTTGTGATGTAGCAAAACGTTTCAGTTGTCAACTTGATGGAGGTCGCATTTCAGTCAAACCACAATCTTCGCTAATAATGCGATGAAGATCGATGTGTTAACGTATGACATAAATTACATATCCTACAGTTGAAATAATGACCACAGTGTAAACGAAGGATAATAAATTAAATCATAACAACTTCAGTATTCTGGCAAATCATTTCTTAGCAATCGTTTAAATAAACACAAAAATAAATCATAATATAATTCCTATTGCCTTGCGCAATAACAAAATGTTTCTGTTGCTATCCTGGTCCACGTTGCATTTCAATCTAACAACAGGCAGTTCAATCATTACTGTGGTGCCACAATCTGATGATGAATTCTTGTAGAACTCGATGAATAAATCGAAAATAAATAAAAAAAATTTGATATCTTTCTTGGTTTTCGAGATATAGCATGTTGAAAATCAATTATAACTGTGATTTTGGTGAAGTTTCCTCTGGTCCAGGACGTATTTCAACCTAACAACAACCACCAGGAAGAAAATAAAACACATATAGTGCATTTCCACCGTGTAGATATAGCGGTTTTGGTAATTTGTTTTTTCTGGTCCAGGCCAGATTTCACCCAAACCACCTAAATTTTGAAATACAATATCTAAAGAACTAAGCGAGATATGGAAAGAAAATGTATTATTTGTTTTCGATTTGTCTCTTCGAGTTACATACGATATCATCATCAAATTTGGCAATGTCGAAATTTTTCTTCTGTTCCAGGCCGCATTTCAACCTAACCACGTCAATTTTGAGATACAATATCTCGAGAATTAAGTAAGATATCAAAACATTTTATTCTCTACTTTCAGTTTTTTCGTCAAGTTACATAAGAATCCATCAACAAATTGCGGCTTCACGGTTATCGTAGAATCCCATAACCACGTACAGTACTACGCTAAACCATGGAGGAAATATTTCCTTCCTCCATGTGCTAAACATGCCGCCAGAGAAACAATACTTACTTTACACGCATATTAATACATATACTTATCACATTTCAATGGTCACATTGCATCGCGAAATAAACCAAATAAAAAATCTATAAGGGTTCTTCAATCTTAATTTTTTATATTCGTTATTCAGAATTATACTAACACATTTGAATAGCTGACACAGTTACATGCGGCTGAAATAAGGCATCAGTAAAACCAAAGTAAATTAAAAATAAATCTTAACAGCTTACGTCATTCCAACGTAATATTAGTTTGATGGGTGGAAGGTGATATTTTCCACCGGCCGGAAACTGGTACTGCCCTGTTGAAATTTGTATCAATTGCTTCGTTACAATGGCATCTTCTTCACATTTGCACCCTCCTTTTTTTCCGAAACGTCGCCATGAATTAAATTAAAAATTCTGAAACGTAAGACGCTCCGCAACCGAAAAATGTTAGCAATACTTTCGTTAGAACGAAGTAATGAATTAAGTAACAGAAAAAAATTACTAAAAAAAAAACGCATGCCCACTGCTGTAACTTCAAGTGCCGCTAACATTGCGAAAATTAACTTACATATATGTGATATCAACGAATACTTCTACATAAACAAATATTAAATAAATATAAGCAACTAATAAGTATGTTCAGTCAGTTAATTTATTCGTGGATGCCTAGAAATGTTATTAAATAACGTGGATATTTCTCTGCAGTTGCTTAACTAATCAGAATTGTTACAAAATAAAGCTCATTGTAATTTATCGTTCCTTGTGCTGAAGCAAAAAGCTTCAGTTGTCATCTTGGTCCAGGTTGCATTTCAGCTTAACCATAATATCCGCTAAAATTTCTGATAGAAAAGCAAAGCTTCAATCACACGCAATTTAATACATTCCATGCATCGCGATATAAACTTGATCCCAAATCTTCACAGGTTCTGACATATTTCTTTCTTAATAGCTACCTATGATGAAGATCGATATTTTAACGGCTAAGAAAGCTTACATCTGCTGAAATAATGACTCCAGCAAGAACGAAGGATGCTATAACAACTTAAGCTATGCCATGTAATATTTCATTGTGGTTTAGGCCGTATATATCGCGAACAATTTGCAACTTCTTTCATTTGAACCATGTCATGTTTCAGTAAAAAAAACTGATAATTAATATGCCAATTTAAACACAAATAATTTCAGTAATAGGACACAGTTTAAATTTTGAAATAAACTAAATTATTCATGCCCTCTGCGTTAACGTCAAATGAAACTTGTAATTCTAATCCATGCTAGTTATACTCTAACCAAACATTTAGCAGCACTGATGCTCGAAATACAAAGCTTTTATCTTACAATATCTATGGACAAAGAATTTAAGGAATACTTCAATATATCAAAAGAATATTACGTAAATATAAGCATCTAATGATTGATATATCGATTTTAACGCAATACATACTTTTATTTCAGTTTTCTGTGAGTTAATTTATTCACTGTTGCTTGGAAATGATATTAAATAATGCGCACTCCCACAAATAATATCGTAAAGCGTGACGTCATAGCGCAACGTCATAGCGCAACGTCACCGCGTGACATGACGTAGGTGCGACAACGCTACATCTTGTCTATTATACTAATAGATAACTCAAGAAAACCAATATTACTGACAGTGGACGAACACACAAATAAATGTGCCTATATAAAAAAAATATATAAATTTTAATTATAATAATAAATAAGGGAGAAATAACAGAATACATATCCAAAAAAATATAACAACAAATAAACAGTGAGTAATGGATTTACTGGTAGGCTCTTATCTAGGACCCTAACATATTTTATAGCAAACTGATTTTTTTTTTTTTTTTTCATTTACCTAACATATTTTTTTGTACATTTAAGGCCGATTCACACTAACAGTAATGTCAGGTCACGGCAAAGATCAAAATCAATATACAGTTAATCCAATGGGAGAATTCTCACTGATCGGTCCAGTTAGGTCAGTACAAGGCAGATCCACCTGAAGATCGTACCACCACTTGTCAACAACGGTCAAAACCTGAGTGCACCTGACCTGAACTAATCTGTGAACATGCAACAGTCAGTTCAAATGAGATCAGATAAACATGGATGTTGAACATGTCATAGTGTGTTTAGAGTGCTGTACGATTTTACTCATAAAAATATTACGATTTATGTCAAAAAGCAAATAATAATTATAAAATAGCACAGTATTACACAGCAAGTAGAATTATTTAAAAAGTTGATAATCAACTATATTATTAAACTGAGTGTAAAAAGTATATGGTTTAAACAATAATGGGTCAACAATATAATTTGGCCTGACTGGCAATGTAAATGCTACTGGCAAAATCCTGGATCATGAGCTGATCTGACCTGACCTGACTTAAATGCTAGTGTGAACTGACCTTTAGCATTGCCATACTTTTATAACCTGTTACTTTTTGTTTTTACTTGTTTTCAGTACATGGAAACTGAACTACGAAATGTTTTCACAGGCTGTTATCGGTTGAAAATTGCTCCACGAAAACCAATTAACTATACACCCAATATTGACTTGTTTAACAGATATTCAATGGCAAAATTCATAACTTCAGACTATAATAAAACATTAATGGAGACACCAAAGATGAAATATGAATATGTAGCACAAGGGTGAGGAAAATGTTTCACATCTTTATTAAATATATAGATGCATGTTTTGCAATTTTGTAAGTATGTTGTTCATACTAATGCTAACCCTCAATTAATACTTCATTAATATTTTAGGTGGAGTAGGACAACTGAGTGATACATCTAGAAAAACGTATGACTATCTTAGAAAAACAAGGGGAACAGGAGGTATCTAGACAATTGTGGATATGGATGGGGAACAAGTTACTGAGGATTTGTAAAAAAAATAGCATTATTAAGTAATTGCTTAAATGAAGTCATTCAGGGATGGGAGGGGAAAAATCAGTAGAGGAGCAACTCCACATCAAAAGTAATGAGCGTACTAAAAGCATTAGACAACTAAGAAAACCAAAAAAGTGTAAAGGTGGTTTGTGTGAATAATATTACTACTATATGTGTATTAAAGCTAATTTACTGTAACCTGTAATATTATTTAGACTGAGTCTGGAGACTTCCTACTCACCCGAGGAGTGGAAAAGTGTGATTTTATTACTAGTCCATAAAAAAAGGTGAGGTAAATAGGGTTGAAATTTACAAGCCAATTAGCTTGATATCAATCAAGGGTGTATCCAGGATCAGAGCTAGAGGGGGGCAACTCATATTGGTTTCGAGGAAGTGGGGTGGGGCACTGAAACATGACGATTTCTTACAAAATGAAACTCAAACCTATTGAGGAAACTATTTTTATTATTGATTAATATAGTAATCCAACCACTTAATCTAAGGATCTACTATGTAGTAAATTAAGATTGTAACTCAGTTATAGTTTATGTAAACATTAATCATCTCAGATTCTTAGATAATTTTTCAATGTCTTTGTTTCTCAATATCTCACGTTCTTTCAGGAAATTTCGATGCACATTCATCAGGCATAATACAGTCAATCTTTCCTCCCACAAAGTGCTGCTTAGCCAGTTCTTCACTTGTCGAAGCGTATTGAAGGCAACTTAGTTTTTCTTCTGGGGGGGGGGCAGCAACCCCCCCCCCCCTGCCCCTCGCTGGATACGCCCATAATATCAATGGTGGTTAAGTTGGTGGAACTATTGGTTTGCAATCACATCAGAAATGTCTGTGAGGGAAGGAACTGGTTTAAAAATAGGCAACTAGAGGTTAGGCAATTTAATCTTGCGATATGCTAGATACTGCAGGTGAAATGGACAAGGGAGGCCAAATTGGTAGTTTACTCTAGATCTCTTGAAGGAATTTGACAGTTTGAGTGATAAATAATATAAAAACCATTGGAGTGGATGAAAAACTGACTTACTGCCTGAGAAATTCTTAATGGGTATAAAACAAAGAGTTGAGGTAGGATATCAAAAGAAATGGATGTAAAAATTGGAATTCTGCACAGTGGAGAATCGAGACCATTATTTTGCATTATATAATGATAGTCAGAAGTAGTATTATCTGCAGATGACATAATAATATATAATAGAATTAAAACTGGAGAAGATTGTGAACATCTGCAAGGAGATCTGGACAGGATATCTAGCTGCATAGGTCAACATGGAATGAAAATAAATGCCAAGAAGAGTCGGCTTACTAGATACATTGATAAAAAAAAGTACAGATTTTCTGTGATTATAGATTGGAGAAGGAATTCCTTGTTGAAGACGTTAAGTTTAAATATCTTGGCATTACATTGGATGATAAACTTAGTTGGATGGGTAACAGTGGGCAGATGGTAGGGAGTGGTTTCAAAATCTTTCATTTATTGGTGAGTGTGATGAGGAATGTAATAGGCAATTGAGGAAGTAAAGTTACAAAACCTTGGTCAGACCATTACTCAATTATGGTGATATAGTATACCCACATTTTGGGTATCAAATTCAGGAGCTGGAAAAGATGAAAAAGAGTGCAGAACACAATCAGTAACTGATTTGATAAAAGTAACTGGTTTGTGAGTTATTGGAAGATAGGTGGTGGGTGAAGATGGTTCTTGGAATTTAAAAAGCTTATAATGACAATGATGCCTGGATCAATATTGATAGGGAAATTAGTAGTAGTATATGTTAGGGAAAGGAGACACTGACCATGAGCTAGCACTTGATTTCAGGTGTAAGGGAATGATAAAATTTTCTTTTATTTGTAGAGAAGACAAGAAAAAGAATAAATTATGAAGGGGACTGCTGAAAAAGTTATGAAAAAAATTAATGGAATTTAAAATTAACATTTGGGAAGGGCAATAGTAGATGGGTGTTGAGGGTGAAGGCAATTGCATGTTCCAGAGCTGATGTTATGACATTTCATAAAGTAAAAGAACTATCTATTATTTTTTCCAGAAATGAGGAGATTGTCACATGTAGTGTTGGAGATTTGGGTTGGAAGTTATAGTTAAGCCTGATTTTAAGGGGAAGTTTTGGAGAACAGAACTTTTAGTAGGAAGGTTTTCATTCTTGGAAGGGATCAAGAGAGATCTTAGCCCTTTTAGTAAATGTTATTGAGGTCAGAAAATTAGATGTAAAGCTGTTGAATAATATAGATAATTTCTTTCTATATAAATTATTTAAGTTATATGTTTCTGGAATGTAAACCCTTGGGACTTAACACTGAAAAGCTAATACAAGATTCTTTATTCAGTGATACATTTGTCATGATATTCCTCCTATGTTCAAGTGTAAAGTGAAATTGGAGCTTACTTCTTTGTTATCCCCTGTATAAATGGAACAGTTTGAAGTGAAACATTAAATATATGAATAATTTAATTTAGCAGAAAAACCTAATCATTTCTGAAAAAAAATAGATTTTACAGTCTGTATTTTTTTTTTAGTATGCAAACAGCTAATGAGATATATAAACCATCGAGGGTAATTCATTTTTTTTTTATCTTCATAATACCATTTGTCAGCACATTGTTGTTGATTAGTGAATGATAAATTTATAAAAAGTAAACTCATCACTTACCAAACATTCAAGGCTTGAATAACGAAACAAGGTGAACAAAAAATATATGGTAAATAGGTTGACCTAGTGTGAGACCTCTTAGCCGAAGTTGACACTTCAGTCTTTAAAATTTTGTTATATGCATTGATAAAGTTGCCGGGAAGTGGTAAACAAGTGCAGTAGGCACTTCTGCATTTTGACTATCTCTTTCTAGTGCCATAGACAGCTGTTATTTAATCTTCAAATTTATTTCCAGTGTAATTGGGTCCTGTAAAATTTCATGTGAATTAGTCACCTTGTATTTTGTTAGCCATCATTTACATTCCTATCATCTGGTCGCTTGTCTGCTGTGCAAACATTTACTTACAGGAAGTATTTGACAGTATGAAATCACTGCTGCCTGTATGTACCCATAGTACGTACACCGTTGAAGAGATGTGGCATCGATTTATACATATAGTCAGGGAAGGCATGGAAATACATATACCGAAGCGGACAATAAAGGAGGAGAATGATCCACCATGGTATACATGCGAAGTCAAAAGATTACTCAAAAAACAAAGGAAAATACACACATGATGAAGAAGGAAGGGGTGTCCCAGCGATTTTGAACCTTAGCTGAGTTAAGAGGACGTATTAAGAACGTAATTCGCGAGTCCTTTAACGATTTTCAGTCCAACTCTCTCTCTAACAGTCTCACAGAAAACCCAAAGAAATTTTGGTCGTATGTACGAAAAATTAATTGTACCAACAGCAATAATCCAGCACTAATTCGTAAAGGTTCCGAGGTTGATGAAAGCCGTGATAAAGCTAACATACTAAATACTGTATTCAAAAATTCATTTACAAATGAATGTAAGGATAGTATTCCCGTGTTCCCCCACGCCATGGCGAGTTGGTGATGGAATCATTACGAATAGATACTGCAGGTATCATTCAGCAATTAGAGCTCCTGAATTGGGGAAAAGCACCGGGTCTGGATGGAATTCCAGTAAGAGTATTTTCATAGTATGCGGCGGAAATCGGGCCATTTCTGTCTGATATATTCAGTAAATCATTAGAAGAGCGAAAAGTACCTTCAGACTGGAAAATCGTGCAAATAACTCCGATTTTCAAAAAAGGTGATCGAAGTGATCCTGGAAACTATCGTCCCATATCTATAACATCTGTTTGTAGTAGAGTTATGGAGCATATTATATGCTCGAACATTATGAATTTTCTAGATGATAATAATTTGCTTACAACAAATCAACATGGATTTCAGAAGAAAAGATCATGTGAAACACAGCTGGCCCTATTTACACACGACGTAATGAAAGTTATTGATGCAGGTTCACAAGTAGATGCAATTTTTTTAGATTTTCAGAAAGCCTTTGACTCTGTGCCACACAACCACCTTTTAGTGAAGCTTTGAGCGTATGGTATATCGGATCAGCTTTGTGCATGGATAATGGATAAAGGATTTTCTAACTGGTAGGTTGCAGTATGTTGTTGTTAAAGGAGAAAGTTCTTCTAATCTAGATGTTACATCGGGTGTACCTCAAGGAAGTGTAATAGGACCACTTCTTTTCTTAATTTTTATGAACGATCTTGGAGACAAAGTGAAAAGCCTTTTTAGTTTGTTTGCTGATGATGCGGTTATTTATAGGGAAGTAAGAAATTTGGCCAATTGCTTAGAAATTCAGCGTGATCTGGATGTTATTTTGGCTTGATGTGCTGAGTGGCAACTTACTCTAAATTGTAAAAAGTGAAAGACAATGAGCATAACTAACAAAAAGAATCCAATTGTTCAGAAATACAAGTTAAACAATACAGTTATTGATATGGTCGATTCTATGAAATATTTGGGAGTAGCAGTACAAAGGAACATGAAATGGGACATACACATTAATTCGTTAGTAGGTAGAGCAAATTCTAGGTTGCGATTCATAGGTCGAATCTTGAAAAATTGTAATGAACAAACAAAGGAGATAGCGTACAAATCTCTTGTGCGTCCACATTTGGATTATTGTTGTGCCATTTGGGACCCATTTCGTAAGGGATTGATCGAAAGTATAGAGAAAGTACAGAGAAGAGCCGCTCGATTCGTGACCGCTTGCTGCAGTCCGTATGAAAGCATCACAGAACTGATTAGTAGACTAGACTGGGAGTCTCTGGTAGATAGACGACACACGTTTTGTTTAAACTTATTGGTAAACATGCGTACTCCCACTTTCACTTTTGAGTGTTGTGAAATACTTCTTCCACCAACCTATTTGAGTCGGAAGGACAGGAAAGATATAATTAGAGAAATAAGGTGCTGGACTGATTCTTATATGAATTCTTTTTTCCCTCGTACCATTAGGGTTTGGAATGCACAGCAAAGAGATTAGCTATGGTGCTGAGCACCCTCTGCCACCCACAATTTTGTGAATTGCAGAGTATATATGCAGATGTAGAGTTTTCCTCGAACATTGATTGTAAATCTCTTCATTAGTCTTCAGCTGCATGTAGCAGTAAAGTGTGAAAGACCAGCATGCTGTAGTACATATCATAGATCCATTTACTCAATAGTTTTTTGTTTTAGTGTAACTATTTCAAAATGTTACTAGATATGTTTAGGTACTGGGGCTGATATGTGCGGATGCGGATTGAGGTGCCTGATCTTTACATTTATCTTGAAGGTTTGTCACTCGGCATGAATCTGCTGAAAGACATCATAGCAGATGTGCTGGGAACAAATTTGCAGTACCAGTAGTACTGACAGAATCTCCCCTATCAATAATTGGTATATTCATGGCGTAAATATAAAACTACACTTTTCAATCTTTTTCAGTCCAAGGATCAGTGAATTGTAAAAATTAATGTTGCAGACCACTAACTTATATCAGCCTAATTTTTTACCTATGTGTATATTATTAACATCTGGGAAATATGTTATTATACCATTGGAATATAATAAATCTAAAAGCACATTTTGAATTCCTACAGAAACACAGTTATGAATCTGGAAATGAACTATTAAAAGTTAATTACATATTGACCAGACTCATATTTAGTAAGCCAGTAATGAATAATGTTACTATACACTGGATCCTACACTATATCAACAACCCACATGAACAAAATAAAATTAAAAATTCTTAACTTTGTCGTAGGTGGTTGGGGGAGGGGCCGGGGGGGGGGGGGGGAGAGGAAGTGTGAAAACTTTTATAGTCTCTTTTTATCTTTTAAAAATTTCCCTATGTTTTAAATATATTGGGTACTCATGAAGGCTTACAGACTGAGACATTTTTAATATTAATACAAAGAATCTCAAGTACCAAGCAATGCCTCATCTTTCAATTGCCAATAAAATAAAAGCAAAAGCCATTACTAAATTCATAAATGTTTATAAAACAAATCTAACATTATTAAATTTTAGGATGGATGACAAATGCTTCACATTTGATTTCATTTAATTTCCCTTTAAAACAATTGAAATGATCTTTATGATTCTATTGATCAATTGCCATATTAAAAATGAATCACAATAGAATGAATTTGTTGGGCACTTCAGTATTACCCACCAAAGGTAGTGATTAAAAGGCTCACAAAGTTTGTCTATCCTTCAATGATACAATTATTGTCTTGTGACTTTAAACAATCACTAGCTCAGTTTTCATCAGAAGCGAAAATTCTTAACCATTTAAAATCTCTTTTGAAAAGGCCATTAGTGAGAAAATCTCAATGACTTGAAGTATAACACTGTTATGGCTGTTGGGTATTTACCATAATGGTGCAGGCTTATACTTTTGTGGCGTAAATATTGCAGCATATGTTAGCTACAATGTCCAAGTCAATTCATTGACCTGAGAAAATCTGCTGCAGAAACCAAGTGTGCTTTTCTTCACATGCAAGCAAAGTATGCACAGTACTAAGTCACTCTCAACCTGTACTGACTGCCAGTTAACATAGTGACTCCAAAATAACATCACTCACTGAATGTCTGGTCTGGAGCATCCAACCACACTCACCTAGCAGAATCATTGAATTGTCACTCACTGCCACTCATGTAAGGCCACACCTTTCCCACGATGGATTTCCAACATACAGACAAGAATTCGCAGAAATTAGAATCACACAGAATATTGTGCACTGGTGATTGGTTCTGCCATCGCAACTTGTCCTCAAAAAACTGATCCATGGCTAGATTCATTCTCCGAGCCTCAGGTGAAATCTTACAACTCCACCGACCCTCACGACGTATTTCCTTCAAAAAAGCTCGGGGTAGAAAAATGTCAGCAGCCATTCATACACCTGAGCTGGAGGTTTGCAAGACCTTGCAATTTCACGGCTCAGCAGTTTCATTAGGCACAAACAAGGGGAGACTGCTTATTGTCTGTCTCTGGGCAGCTGGCACCCGCCTGACCGGCACCAGTACAGGAATTTCCCTTATGGTCCAGCCATGGCTGGGAAATCCTTCCTATACTTATATCATTCCCATTATTTATAATAAAATTTATAATAAGACTTTTTATTTTTGTTTACTTCACCACTCTTGCGTTACCAACCTTACCACGTACTGCAATCCCTCAGACCTACTACAAGACCTTCAGAAATTGGCCATGATGAATAGTGCTCTTTTTGTTGCCATTTGGATATTAAAATAATAGTAAAATAATGTATGAAAAAGTGGGTGGAAGCATATATACACATCCCAGAAGAACAGAGAACAGTAAGGACTTAAAATAGTGTACTAAGTTGAGAGATTGAGTAAAAACTGCAACGGTGATTCATCTAATGACTTTCATTGCAGTTATCTTTAAAAATGCCTTGCAGAATATCCAAGAAAATTTTGGATGAATTTTAGTAACTTTGGTTGTAGTGTCAGCAGAATGAAACTATTAATACTGTAAGAGTCCTATCTGTAGTTCAGAGGTAGATCTGGGTTCGTCATGGATTTTAACTGTGATGGGCCTATAGAGGAGAGTTTGACTAACCTTGTGGCATTCTTGGAGCTGCAGGAATCTCTTCTATCTTGATCAGGAGCTCCTGCTAAAATGTATTTTGTCAGGAATAATATGACAACAGTTGACTATTATCTTTAGCAACCAGGATAAGGGAAGACTGATACGTATTAGATGACCAGCTGAGATTCTTTCCTAATAAGAATGGCAACAAGTGTCTAATGGTTATGAGGAACCATTTAATAGTAATTGAAAAAGCTGATAACATGACTGTGAGGATCCTCCCAACAGAGCCTATATTAAATGCTCATTGCATTAGTAATAACTTGTAGACAAATGGATTGATGTATGATTGGATGGCAAGCTAAGTGACTGATGGTATGCTGCCCCCATGATCTTTCAGGGCCTACATGGTGAACAGACTTGAGCAAAAAGAGTCAGTTTTGCTGTTAGAAACCCATACTAGCTACCTGCGAAAATGAGCTATTTACACATCAATGACTGCCTGTAGAGTGAGAGCTAATAATTCATTGTTACCTTAGAGGGGAACTTTATTGATTTCAGAGAGTCAGTTCCAACCAGTAATATCAATCAAATCAGTCTCAGCACATTTCTGGCAAACAATACTGCACTCAGCTCAGTGCATGCAAAGACTGGCCTGCTCCCTACTGAAATGGCTTCCAAAAAATATTCTAATTCCTGATTAATAAAACTCTATGCCCATTATGACACCTAACAACACACATCAGAAGTGAGATTAACAAATGCCGACTTATGAATGGTCCACAAATTTAAAAATTCTTTCACAAAAGAAAATATAGGTAGTCAATTCAAAAACGAATTTGTTATTATTATCCCTCCAGGTGAAAGTTATGAAAAGGGGGATGCTATCTGATGACAATTGTATCCCAGTAAAGGTATTTTCAGTGTATGCAACTGAAATTTTTGCTTTCATTACTGACTTATAAGTAGAGGAGCTACATGTTTTGTGACTACTTTCCATAACCTTTGTAAAAATGTGAAAAGCTTGATACAGAGGTGTACAGTGGCTGTTAGGCAAACTAAATGTGGTTTCCACTTGCTTTTATTTGTAAACACATCCATCCACTTTTATTTACGACTGTAGTGAAATTCATCTCCACCAACATATTTGAGTGGCAATGACACAAAGACAAGATGAAGAAATAATGTGCCATATGAATAACTATTTGTATTACTCCTTCACTCATGCCACTACAGAAGAAATTAATATTGGTGCATAGCACTTTCTGTTGGAGTTTTGGAGTATAGGTACAAATATAATATATATTTTTGCTGTAGACAATCTTCCTGTGATTAGGTTTGATAAGTGATGGGTCTGTCAGTTGTATCCTTGTTCTAATTTCGATTATCTTTCAGCATTGTTGTCATCATCATATTTACATTGCTGTTATAATATTATTTCATGTTTATCCCAGAAATAAGGCTGCAATCATGTACACATTGTGAGGTACAATTCTTATAAAGATGAAGTAACATTTCAGTTATAAACATTTGATTAGAATTCTAAGCTTACAGCAACCCTTTCTGAAAACATATATGACATTATGTATTTATAACTCTTAACACATATTTCTTTTTAGGCAAACCATATGGCTGTCGCTTTCATTAAATGAGTTTATGGACTCTAAAGGGCAACTCATTCTGTACTTTCCAAAGGGGATTTGTGGTGTTCAGTTTCACGGAAGAAGGATGGTGGTGGCCTTACCTGTAAGATATCATTCTGTAGTTTGTTGAATACTACTTGCATGTTTGTACATAGCTTATAAATGCATGTAATTTTGCTATGCAAAAGAAAATTCTAATAGCACAACATAGTTTCATCTATATTTGCAATTAATGAATGATCTGCCATAAATATATCACTTATGAAAAACCTGCTACATTTTAGAAGTGTTTCTTGAAATTTAGTAATACTTCAGTTTTCCATAAACAATACTTCAGAATTTAATTTCTGCATTATTGAACACTTACATACAGTGTCAGTGGTGGATGCAGTATTTTGGTTTGGAGGGGGGCTTGACTCTGGCCTTGACTGCTGCCCTTATAAAAACAGTAGAGCAAAAAAAAAAGTAGGGTCATCAAAATCCCATAAATCCAGGGGGTGATCTTGGTGGTTTTAGGGGAGGGGCTTCAGCCTCGTAGCCCCCCCCCTCCCTGGATCCACCACTGTACAGTGTATAACAAGTCTGGTATAAGGCATAAAACAACGTAAGTTAAATAAATTCAAGTTTCTAGCCTCACACGACATTAATAGCAGTTAGTATTATATTTGTATAGAGTTCATCCTGGTGGGAAATTTCCATTCCATGCAGATTTCATTTGTTTATTTTTCAACAGCGTACTGTATTTTTTATCACTAAAAATATTTTCTAGCTTGCTGGAGTCATTACATGTCTAGCTGCTTGTGCTTTTTAGTACCATATAACATTTTTTCCCCAGCTAAACTAACATGTTTGTCACTAGGTTTGCTTGGTAGCTTAATTGTATTAACAATAGAAATGGAAATCATCACTTAACAAATGGTATTATATTGGCAGACAGAGATATTAAATAGTGAAAACTAAAATAAAATTTTGGAGCAAACCCTTTGTTATTAAGGAGGACATTTGCTGGTTCAGGGTTGGAAAAAGACAGTTTGTGTGAAAGGTTACCTTAGGAAAGTGCAACATGTTGCAGAAAGTGTCAGTGATTGTAACAGTAGTTCCTTGACCTTTGGTTTTGAGATGAGAAATGGTTCAGGCAGTGCTCACCCAACATGCATCTGTGAGATGTGACATGGCTGAATTCTGTATCATTCCTTGCTCCCAGTTCTTTCCCACCTCTGATGATCTCAATATTGATGAGACATAAAGACCTAAGGAAAAAATAAATGATATATCTTAGATGCTTGATATGATATCAAACATTTTAAATCCTTACAAAAACTACCATTAAAATGGTGCCTCTTGCATCATCAGCTGCACCATACTTCTTTTTCAGAATTGAACAAACCATATTCCCCAAAATTAATTCTCATGAACAGCTTATTCTTCCATATTTCAATTTGCACATAATACTTACCAAGTAATACCATATTTTGCAAAAAGTATATTTCAGCACCAGGAGTTTGGTAAATTCTGTATTTGCTTCAGGTGATTTACATTTTTAAAGAAATCTGAAGGCTTTGTTACTTCACCACTTTTTTCTTGATATTTTCTGCTACATTATTCACTTTCCCTACTTCAACACAATTACTGCTGAATTACACTGAATTAGATTCATATCTCCCCAATTTCCTGATTTATTTCTTCAATCTTATTATCTTCTGGATGCATGGTTGTCACCTGAGTAGAATTTGTACATAGTCTGATTCAGTTAAGTCTGTAAGAAATGTTTAGTGCACCTTTATTTTTTTTAATGACTTTAAATCACAATCCTGCAATTCCATTGGTTGATTTAGCAGCAAATGATTGGAGAATAAAGTTAATGAGACTATAGTGATGAGAAGAAGTAGCTTACCAAAGGGTTCTAGTTATAATTGATTAATGTGCACTGAAAACAAAAATGACAAATATGAATTTGTTTTCAACATAGGCCTCACATCTTATGCCTCTATTCATGAAGTAACGTGAAACCCATATTAAAAAAATATATATATATATATTTATACAAGTTATCCTCAGCTTGACCTCATATAATACATGATTTCTTCTTGTATATATTGATCCTCTTACTGCAGACACCTTGAGTAAGCTCTTATTTATTCGTAAAATTTCTTTGTGCAGCATCTTTTGATATTATGGCTCCACGCAGGGATTCATCATCAGGAGCAAGTCTATTGAGTCTCGCCAGAAACTGAACTTGGAGGTATTTATTACCAAACTCTTATCTAACACTCATCAATGTTGAATGGATGAGGGCAACAAAAAGCACTCTACAAACACAAAAAAGCACTATTCAGCTATGTCTCATGGCATTCTTTCTACTTAAAGCTCTGATTTAGTTTATACTGGTTCAAATATTTACTTGACACAGCATGTCTTCACAACTACGAGACCAAAAACTCTGTGATTTTTTTCAGCTAATACCATATATCCCTGTTACATCTAAATGAAATCATTGTTTTGCCTTCCTTAAAATCTTTAAAATGTCTATGATAAAATCATAGTGGTGAATGGAAACGTGGGTAGCTGAATGGAATAATTTGTTTAGAGATAGAAATCAGAATTAGAACAGGATATGCAGTATCAAAAGTAGTGGTAAAGAGGAGTGCCACAGTTTAGAATATTGGAAGCACTGCTGATCATTAGCCTAATGAATGCTTATACTGGTGGTTTCAGTCAGATGATGCACAATATAATGTAATATAATGGAATTGAAAGAGGATATAGCCACAGAGAAATCGGGACAGAGGCTTGTTTATTATCACACACAGTCTGCTGGAGTGCAAAATCAATAATGATGATGATTAGAGACTAATATCATCCATGTCAGCACAATAAGATTGCATATATCATTAATTAAAAAAAGGGTATGGTATATGTACTCTTAGTTAGAAAATTCATAAATGTGGTGAATGTAGGCTGGAAAAGGTTTGTAAAGTTTTGGGAACTAGATTTTGTTCATAATTTGGAGTAGTTTCTGCATTACCATGTACAAGAATTTGTTTCTGTTTGTGTTCTTGCATGATAGAGTGGGTATATTATTGAGAAACTAATTCACTTCACTAACAAAAATTAAAGCCGGAGGCCAAAATGCATCATACAGATGCTAGAGGTTCTTTCCCTCAGTACATTTATTTTCTTATCCTTACTAACTGTCTTGATTTTAATGTATTCCTTTAATGAAAAAGTGTGAAACTAATGTAAACAACTGCTTGGCGAACTGTAGATTTTTCATTTGTGAATACCTTACTGTATTTGTTGGATACTGAAACTTAAACTAAACCCTGCTAAACATGTGCAGATGTTTTTTAAGTAATGTTTGTTCTGCAATATAATACTTTATATGTGTACTAATTATTTTGTTAGTTTGTTTTGTAAAAATATGTGTTTGTATGGAAAAGTGAGAAAGGAGAGAAACATAAATAAGTAGCATTAAAGAAAATCACTCCTCATAATAATAATAATAAATAAAAATTAAAATAACTTGCCTGCATCATGATTTGAATCAGTGTCTTTTGTGTTCTAATATTTGATTTTTTATTTTTTTTTTAATGTAAAACTATGTGGAATGTGAGTGTTGGGGTTTTATAGCTGTGAATGTTTCCTTCTGTGAAATGTCTCCTTTTATGAATGTGTGTTATAGAGCTTTTTCTGCTGTTGATGTGACTGTCTGAGCTGCTTGTTTTCTTTAGAAGCTAATTGCCTATGATTTCAGAAATGTTGCATATGTAAACTTTGCTTCTTCATGGATTGGAAAAATTCCTCTGCTTGTTAGTATCAGACATGGCATAAAGCCTGATGATGGAAACCAGTCATGCCAGACAACTGGTACTGTTCATTCCTGCTGCATTTCAGATTTGGTAAGATGAACAAATTTGTCAGTGTAAATGCTCACGGGTACTGGTGATAATTCACTTTTAATGTAGTCTAGAAAGCTGCATGTCTGGTTGTTGGACAAACAGAACTTATAATAAATGCTGGTTTAGAGACAGAAATAATAGAATTAAATAAGATATTGAAATAAGGTAGTCTTTAACAATAAATTTTTAAAAAAAGAATGGGTCAACCAAGTATGTTCCTCAAAAGAAAATGTTAGTATCCTTTATTATCTGAAGCTGCTTTTCTACTTTAACACCACATTTTCAGTCCAATTCACTATTATTAGGCCTAAAAGTTGTATGTAAGTAATATTTGACTAAACACAATATGTAACAGCTAGTTTGCATTCAATTCATTCCTTCCCTTCCACATACTGCTCCTAATTCTTCTGCAAATATGTTTCCCTAATACCTAACAGCACATTCAAAAGTTTAATATTTCATCACTCTGCTAAACTGATAATGCCATTTTTTTTGTTGTTGCTAAATACCTTGCAATAAATTATGCTTCTATTTCATTGTCAGTATTAAAAGTACATGTAGCTTTACTATATATTATGATCAGGAGAGAGTAGTAATTGGCCAATAAATGTTTTATTTTATTTTTTATATAACTTTTTATATTATTTTCAGAGAACCAACTGAGGTAAAGTGATTAGCATTTCGCATTGGTAATTTATTCAATTCCTTATCCACAAAAGAAATTTTACTTACTCCTTTATGCCTAAAACCCAGAACTAGTTTGTTATTATGATCATTCCTTCCTTTCAACATACTACCATCAATTCTTCTGCCAATACCAATATATTTCCCAAATATCTTACAGCACATTTCACCATTCTATTTAATTGACCACATAAATTTCCCAAAAACCTTGTACCAAATTGTGCCACTATTTCACAGTCAGTATCAAAAGTAAATGTAGTATTGTTGTGTATTATGATCAGAAGACTAATAATTACCTAGTAATTGTTTTATTTTTCTTATACCACAATTAATTTCAAAGAGCCAAATGAGTGTTATACATAGATTACGTTACAGCATTCGAAGAAATTATCAAAATATTGTTGAAAAAGGTAGCTGTTGCTGTATATTGGTAAAATTTCATTTAATTATTATTAGTTATTTTTATTTACTTTTAGGGGACATAGAAGCATTAGTGAGAATCTTCCTCTAGAGTCTATTATATAAAATTATGTCATTTTCAAACACCCTAACTTCTGAATGTAAATCATCAACAAAACCATACTATGTGACACTCCTGTTTTTACTTCCATCTCTTTTGATACCACATTTCTCCATTCAGCAAGCCACTTTTTCATCCACTCCAACTGTGTTTACCTTATTACCACCATTTCATGGCTCAGTGTATCGAATACTTTTGATACATCCAGTACTATATTATCAAACTTATTTCCCTGATCAATTCCATATGAAAGTTCATGCACATAACCTATCTGAGATACACATGAAAATCCTCCTCTTCTAAACCCATGCAGCTCATTTACAAAATACTTTCTTTCATTAACAACACTTCTTATGTGGTTGTACATATCATGGTTTCCTTCAACTTACCTACCAATGAAATCAAATTAATCAGTCTGTAATTTTCAACCCTATTTGCCTCCTCTTATTTATGATCTACTGCTATGACACTTTTCTAATCTCCAGACACATTCTAAATATTACTTCAAGATATGTTACAATGGTATATCCCCATATCTTTAATTTAACTATAGTTACATTATGCATATCAGACCTCTTATGGTTTTGACCATTCTTAGTGTCCTCATAAAATCCTCAAAGTTTCTTTTTAATTTTTAAGTCTGCCCATTTCTACTTATATGAAGAAAATGTTGTTCTGATCTTTTCTCCACCTATTCCTGAGCCTCCAATAATCACATGAAACCAATTATACAATATATCTGCCTTTTTTGTATCCTTGGCAGCTTTTCCCCATCCTGATCCAGACCTATCTGAATATCTTCCTCTTAGCTTTCGAACAAAGCCATACAATTTTCTAGATGCATCATTTAGTGATTTCTTGCCCACCCCTGTTATGATACTGTTTGTAAACCAATCTGTAGCTTACCTTGTTACTGCTGCTAATTCAATGTTTATTTGCTGTTTTCTAGCTCTGTTGTGTTCTCTTCTCATCAGCCTTGTACCATCTCAAACTTGTTACAAATCTTATCACTGGATTATTAGTTTATTTTGACTTCTTACTGCACAATAGCTTATTTCAAACCCAATTTAATTTAAACACATTTACACAGATTTGTATCCATGACAGCTATCTTATTTCACGAATTTCCTTCAATTCTTGTGTGAATCTCTCTTGTCCAGACTACTCTAATCTCACAACATGCTTCCATTGGATACCTAACATCAGGCAATTCCTTATCTGAGAATAGGATATGATAACAATACGGCTACTTTCCTAGCAATGGACTGTACAATAAAGCTTGCAAAATGGGAGTTTAAAATTTTCCTATCCATAAAACCAACCCTCCACAACAACAGGGAACTTTATGCACTTTCGCTTTCCCCCACCAGTATGTTCCTCCAAGTGAAACACTCCATTATGTCCATTACAAAGAACTTCTGCAACTTATGTCAATCAACACAATTTCATATCTTGTTTTCGTAGCCAGTTGAAACAAAAAATTAAGTAATATGGAATAATTAGTAATTCTAATTATTTCAGATTCTCTAAAGACTTAAAACAAGCTTAAAGGTAAAAATGATACTATATTCCTTTAATTATTTTTACAAATATTTTATAAGTACTGTACACTCTACTGATTTTTTTCTACTGCTCATGTATAAGGAGCTATAATATTTAACACTTGAATCTACAAACTGTAAGTAATAATTAAATGAAAATGAGTTTTTGCTAATCCAAAAAGACTAACTAGCACTTAAAGAAAACGAAAAATTTGGCCTCCAATTAAATTTTCAAAAATCACAGCTAAACATACTGAAATAAAAACATCCTATATATTATATGTAATATTAAAAATTTAATTAATACATACTGAATTAAATAGTCATCTAACTGTAACACAACAAAGTTAGGTAACGATTTATCATTTTAAACTAAGAAAGCCATAATAAATAAGGTAAATCTGAAAGAGTGCTGCTAAGTAGAAGAATTCTTAAAAGGTACAAAATAATGAGTAAATATAGGAAATGCAGGATGCTGTTCATTATTCTAAAGAATGAGTGTGTTGTTACTTTACAGGCAGAAATTAGATTGTCTTTGAATGGCATACTGTTGTACACCATGATTTAAATGAGAACTAAAGAGAGATCTGGCAATGTAATTCATTAGTAAGTCAACATAGAATAAATTCCAAAATGGGTCACCTTATTAGGTACACAAAAGAATAAATGTTTTGTATGCTAGTAAGGTGGGGAAGGAATGTATAGAGTGCAATTACATTGGCATATCACTCGGTAATAAATGCAAAAGGTCACATTGGGAGAGTTTAGGGAGAGGTTTGAAAATCCTGCATCTTCTGGAGAGAGTGATGAGAGAATGTACCTGGTATTTGGTCAGATCATTGCTTGAGTATGCTGGGGTAGTATATGAATCATGAATTATGTTATTAGAAACAGGAGTCAGAGGAAATGCAAAAGAGGGGAGCTAGAATGGTATGTGAAAATTATTGGCATATCACTCGGTAATAAATGCAAAAGGTCACATTGGGAGAGTTTAGGGAGAGGTTTGAAAATCCTGCATCTTCTGGAGAGAGTGATGAGAGAATGTACCTGGTATTTGGTCAGATCATTGCTTGAGTATGCTGGGGTAGTATATGAATCATGAATTATGTTATTAGAAACAGGAGTCAGAGGAAATGCAAAAGAGGGGAGCTAGAATGGTATGTGAAAATTATCTTGGAACACAGTCATGAAAGACTTAATGTGTGGATAGAGACTTCTGGGAACATATAATCCATCCATTGATGACAAGGCCTGTTTATACATTTTGAGAAGAATTAGTAATGTGGATGAGAATAAATGACCATGACATTAAAGTAACACTTGATTTAGGGAGTACGGGGAATGAGAAAATTTCATTCGAAGGTAAAGGAGTCAGAGACTGGAATAAATTATAGCTTTTGTAGCCCATATAGAAGTCTTAACTAAAGTGGCATTCACATTGTAATATATGTCAGACACATATTAAAATATGTGTTAACCAAATTTTATTAATAAAAATTGTAAAAATAAAATAAAATCAGGAAACTTGCTAAACAAGTTATTTTCAACATTTAAGTAATTTAAAACAAAGATTTGTGAGTCGCAGAAATATAAATTTTGGTAGTTGGGTGTAATCCATTGTAAATAATTAATAATATGTGAAGGAATCAGTTCCATAAGACATTATCTAGCAAAATAGGTTACAACTTAGTGTTTAAAATTAAATTAAACCATAAACATTCATCTCTGCAAATAAAATTAAGACCTGCAACAGAGATTAAATAATGCAACGATCAGGCGTAGTAGAAGACTAATTTGGTTTAAGAATAAAAATAAAATCTGTCATTATCACAAGCATTTCTATTTTTATATATATATATAATTTTGTTGCAGCCAAATGAGACAGTGCCACAATGTGAGACCAATGATCCAGCTAACATATCTCCTATCTGCGGAATAGTATGTATTTTATTGCTTATAATCTCTTTTCTTACTATAGCCTGATATATAGATATTTTATGTAATATTTTAACTTTTTTGTTATACGGTATGTGAAAATTTTTGTTATTTTTTATTTCAGAAAGATAATAGCCTCAGCTGTCGATTTTTTAACATCACACATGGAAACTACTGTGTCACTGTAAGTTTTTTACTGCCCACATAATATAACCTTTTTGTTGAGATAAATCATTACATTCAAAAATAATTGATAGCAAGTAAAGTAGTCCCATCAGTTCCTAAATTTAGAGGCATAAGAGCTGTGACAGCACCATATACAAAGAGCATGTTGTTTCAGAGGATCCCATAATAATATAAGAACATGCTACCACAAATAGCCGCTATCTGTGGCCACCCATATAAGCCCCCAAGTTTGATAAATGATGGGGTTTACTTTCAATTGCATTGATTGTTTTTTCATAACCTTATAAATATTTCAAGAAATCCTTCCATGTCAGTCATTACCTGTATGATAATTGTCACCACCATCCATAAAACAGGTCTCCTCAAAAGTTTCCTATCCCTCCTCCTATTTATTTCCTCTTTTTTACTCTTAAACACTGTTAATGTTGTGATCTTAAACCTTAATTACTCTTTCCCTTTCAAGTATTGTGGAAAGTACTAATTAGAAAGTTAAATTTATTTATTTTAGTCGGTCTCCCTTTTTAGCAGTCCCAGGAAACAGTGAAGTACTACTTACAGGATATTTTTTTTATGGAAATGAAAGATATTATACTAACCATTCACCGAAGCTGTAGGTAGGAGGGTAGCATCAATGAAAAACTCTCCAAAAATTTAATGTTCGGAAATTGAGAATGAGATATGGCATTCAGATAGTTATGGGCGAAGACGGGGAAGAACTTATGGATGGTAGAAAAATCATGGAAATATTAAGCATTTCCTTTTGAGTTACTATTAATTCCTGTCATGCAGGTATGCATAGAAATTTTATATCAGTTACTAATTCCATGCAAGAAGTAATGAGTTGATTAGGATATTGAAAATTATTTCCAAAGATACTGTGAAGTACCTGGATTGGTTTTAAAAGGGGGCTGGAAAAGGTAGGTTACCTTGTATGTATTAAGATTAGCTTAAAGTTCCATTGTACCATACTTAAACATATAAATTTATTTTGACTCTGGAAATTCGATAAATACTACAGAACTTGAAATGTAGTACCAGGTGATGAAGGAGGAGAGAAAAATAATCTTGAGAATAATAAACCAATTAATTGACATCTGTGGTAAACAAGATGATTCCACAAAAACAATTCTTGTAAAAATAAGCCAAGTCTCAAGCTTGTGTTGTGACAAAAAGTTGTGAGATCTTGTTCTGAGCCTAGTCTATACTTTGTAGTGTGTATTCACTTTACTTTCTGAAACAGAATGGTTTCTCTCAGTGATATAGATTGTTTACTTAGAGTAAAAAAAAAAAAAATCTGGTTACTTGGTCATTACGCATACCATGTTTTAGTAAACCTATATAAATACCTCAAATGTGTTGCTTTATAAAACTTACAAATACATAAAATCCAAGACTTCCCTCACAGATCTTTCAGGTTTGACAAGTCTTAGAATAAATTGTATATATTATGCCTTCCATCTCAGTAAAAAGTTATTACCTACATAATGACCAAGTCACCAGAATTTTTTATTCTAATTAAATGATCTATAACATCAAGTGAAACCATTCTGTTTCAGAAAGTGAAATGAATACACACTGCAAAGTAAAGACTTGTTTCAGAACAAGATCTAACTTATTGTTACTACACAACCTTATTATTACAAGAATTGTTTTTGTGGAATCTCATTTCTTTTTGTAAGATGATCGCTTATTCTGAATCATCACTCAAATGTAATAATTCCATTTGAAAATTGCTGAATAAGAACATTTAGGAATTCAATACATCAATATACATTACCAATAATGTCCCTCTCTCTGCAAAAATGGGTTGTACCATAGCCGAGCAATACAGATCTGGTCTTAACTACCTCCATAAGTAAATAACAAGTATCTTCTAAACTAAGTATAAGAACAAAGTAAAAATTAAGATGTTAGTTAAACTTGCTGATCTATATGCATAAAAGAAATCTCGGACATAAAGCTTCATCCAAAGCAATACAATTAACCTGCAAATATGTCCCAGAATTTTCATGTTTGGGATTGTAATTAAATAAATACAGGGAAAAACAGCAATATTAGACTTCTCTTAAGATTTAGGGATGAAAAAGTATATGTGTACTAAATTACTTGTTTCTAGTACTACTGAAAGTGCAGTCAAATTTTTGTGTCATAGTCCCACAAAAAAATAATAATAATAATTCCCTACCTTCCAAAGACAGGAGAAAAAGGAAGTAAAAGCTCAATCTATAATGAAAATCTGAGGTGTATTAAGTTATTAAGATAGAAAGTGATTTCATGTTAGGGATATACAGGAGGCAGTATATGGAAATTTATGAGTTTCAGACATTTCTTACAAAGGGGAGGGAGTGGGGGTAAAATTTTATCTGTGTACCAGATTTCAGCTTTTTACAATAAAGGGAAGTACTTTAAGTTTTGACAATCATCAGTCAATCAGTGAGTGAATGACAAAATCAATGAAATTTGCCTATTAATAACATCTGAACTAAGAACAGTAACAAAATAGAATTCAGTATGTTTGCTAACATTACTGATACCTATATAAAAAAGAAGTTTGAGACATGTAACATCAATATGATTGAAGAAATATAGGTACAAAAATATTCCGAATCATTTTGAGAAAAGGGTAGGCAGTGCCACCATTGACTAACCAGCTACTTCAGTAACATCTGTGAAGAAAACAGCTGTTTTTAAATCAGCAACATGTGTTTAGAAGTGAATAACCATTAGTGGGCTATGCATAGGATATTCAGATGGAATGGACATATCAGACAAAGCTGGTTAGTTCTCTGCTGACTGATCGACAAATAATTTTGTATATGGTTGGTTTGTTTCACTAATTCGAAGGTTATTTTGTTTGTGTTTGCAATGAACAATGCTGAGGACTAGAAATTATGAAGGAACTCAGAAAGCTAAAAAAAATGTAAAGGGGTTGGTGTACATAATATTACTACAGATTTATTAAAGATTGTGGGATACAATATTGTATCTTACCTTGAAATTTTATTTAAAATGAGTCTAGAGTCTTGCTGCTGTAAGGGAATTAACTGCTCACGGGGTTAGATAAACAATTAATCACCTTAACTCCAAGCCTAAAGGATTATCAATTGTTCTGAAATTCTTGCGGCCGCCACCTAACATTATTAGACCCAAAACTGGAAAGGGAGGTCCACATTGTAATAAAAGTCACTTAGCTAAGTTTAAATTCACAGTTTCACTATATTCTACATACAATTTACACAAGTCCAAACAATCAATAGGCTATCGGAAATCTTCTCCAAGTTATTAGACTGCAAGTTATGAAAAGCGATCAGACTAGACCAAACCCCATTATAAAAATTTAAATTTGAAATTAAATGTTCTACTGAAATCTTAAAATGACCCCACCTTTGCATCTCCATGTGGCACTACCACCCTTTCGCGCCCAACACCATAGAAACCAACAACCTCTCTACTCCAGTGGTCACCAGCCAAAAGATGGCAAGGAACGCCCGCTGACCGTATACATAGATTCACTGTTTTCTCAACAAATCACTCCGCGTTCAAAGGTCAACTAGCATAAAAACTGTGTCGTCATGTTCCGACCTTATAAAATAGTTCTTTATTTTTGGCTCACACTACTCCTATCATCTTGAAATTTTACCAGTAGCTAGAATATGCGGTAAATGTAAATTTTGATCTTGATGAAAATTTCTGTATATACAACCGTTTAGCTGTAAAAAATCATTTACTGTGATTCAGAAGTTTGTTTATAACTCCTACATTTTTACAGCTATGAGGTTCAAACAACATTTTTTTCACCTTCTAATTGAATTCTCTTTCATTTAACACTAAACAGCCAAGTTTACTATTCTCTAACAGAAAAATATGAATTATGATGCAATCCAAAATTGACCCCGCTAATAACTTTCTGATGACTTTGAGACCTATTTAAATGATTCTATGTGTTCTCCAATGTCTACGGTACATTTCTGAAGTCACTAGCTGTTTTTTCCAATTTACTATTAATTTTTGAAATTTACACTGTTCTAACAGATGCAACAAGGAAACTCGACTTAGTCAGACATGTTTAAAAAATCTCTACTTTGTTTCCTCGTAATCCCAATACTACACATCTCTCAACGAGACTTACTGGATCTTGTTTCAAATAAACTATAGTATATTTTTAATATAACTTACCCCCATGAATTTATGTGTATTTCTTGAATAATTAATTTTACTTGGTACCACGTGTCTGACATTACTATATAACATTTGAAAAACAACCTTTAAATAGTACTAAACATTAGTATGTTATGTAAACAAAATTTATGTTACTTTCTGGCTATAAGTTGACTTCCTATATCTTACCAAAATATGACTTCATGAATTTTAAAGTGTGTAATTTCATGTTAAATTATTCCTTCCGGCTTTTATCTTTTAAAGTACTCAAACTTTTTAGTATGCTTTCCTTGCTACAAAATTTATCATCTTTTGACTGTCTATTCTGAATATCTCAAAAAGTGAAGAAAATATTAACCTTAGCGAAATTATGTCGAAACTAAATATTGCATATGCAGGTGTTACGTTGTATCCTTCTACAGCTGTTTAGATAGATTTAGAGTTTGAATTTAATATTTAAACTTATTGCCTGTGTTAACTGTCAAGTTTAATTTATTTATTGAATTTCCTGCATAAATGGCTCTAAAGCTGCAGTATGGTGTGGTTCACTTGAGCCCGTTATACTATAAACAAGTTTCGTTATGCAAATTTACGAAATTCTAAGGTAGATACACTGCTTACCCGAGGACTGGAAAAAAGCAATAGTAGTACCAGTTCATAAAGGAGTGGTTACAAATAGGGTTGAAAATTACAGGCCATTTAGTTTGACATCAATAGGCAAAATGATGTAGAGATTGATATGCAACTATATCAGAAATGTCTGTGAGGAAAGAAACTGGTTAGGCAAGGATATTAATGTGACTCTCAGCTGATGGGCTATATGCAAGATATTTCAGATGAATTGGACAATGGAAGCCACGTTATAGTGTGGCACTAGATCTTTCTGAGCAATTTGCAGAGTGAGCCATAAAATGGTTTTAAATAAACTGAACTCTATGGGGTTGAATGAAAAAATTACTTGTCGGCTAGAGGAATTCTTAAAAGCCAGGAAGCAAAGAGGTGGAAGTAAACACGGGAGTGCCACAGGGTAGTGTATTGGGACCGCTGCTGTTCATTATTCTAATGAATGACTTTGTTGATGGGTTACAGTCAGAATTTAGGTTTTTTGCAGATGATGTAATGGTATACAATAGGGTAAAAGCAGGTGAAGACTGCAAACAGCTGCAGGGTGACCTGGAAATAATATCTAAATGGGTAGGTCAGCATGGAATGAAGATAAATACCAAGAAGAGTCAGTTTATTAGATATATAGATAAAAAAACTAAAGATTAATTACAATTATAAGGTGTGGTCAGAATTGCTTGTTGAAGGCTTGATGTGTAAATATCTTGGCATAACATTTGATGACAAACTCAACTGAGCAGATCACATTGGGCAGGTGGTAGGAAAAGGTTACAATATACTTTGTTTACTGGACAGGGTGACAAGAGGATGTACCATAGAAGTTATGGAATTGGGTTACAAAACTTTGTTCAGACCATTGGCTGAGTATGGTGGTGTAGTTTGGGACTAGGGATGTCCACTTATAAAGTACATCGATGTTTTTAGTCGATGTAAAACATCAGAATCCTGCACCGATGTTTTTTGATGCATCGCTTAAAAACATCAATGTTTTTTCAACATCAAATAGTTTTATGTTTTTCTTAGCTCAACAAGTACAAACCAACAATATTCATCGGCAAATGTCGTTTCATTTATCTCTTATCTATTCTTTAAAATCGCCAAGAGAAAATGTGACAATAGTTTGATATTCATCATTTCCAGTTGAACACAGATTGTTCATTGCCTTTCGTTTCATCCATGTGAACACAGTAACACCATACCAGCAGTTTAGTGCTGTAACTGTAATGATATGTTTAATTCTTTGTTTTGTTTTTGTTTTTTTTTATATCTTTACGCCTCGTCGACGTTGAGGTCATTAAAGGCGAGAAAGGACTGGGGACAAGGAACGGGAATGAATTCGGCCAAGGCCTTCTGAAGCATGCACCTGGAGTGTTTTGGGGAAGCCATTGAAAACTCAAATCTGGATGCCTGAACGGGGATTCGAAACCGCGTCCTTCCATATATTACGATACCAGACCATAACAATAAGCCAGACAATAAATACTAAAACCAGACATTTAATCTGCGTAATAAATATTAATTTTAAGTCTTTAACCACTTAACACCGAACGGTGTTTAGGCAAACTTTGCATAAACAAAAGTTTAATCAATCGTTTTCTTTTCATTCTGTTCTTGTGTTGACTGACTATCTGAACAGCTTTCAAAAATAAACGTTCAGATACAACAGAATGTCTCGACAATAATCAATCAGATGTTGCCCCAACCCGATTTATATCAAAATATTGATTAGTATCAGGTAACACTTAGTGGTTTTAGTGTAATAATATCTTATTTCAATTCACAGCAAACACTGGAAAACAGTAGGAGTGAACCTAAAAAATTGATTTTATTCATTCGCTCATATAGGACAGGATAGCGAACGGCAAGAGAAATTCATATTCACCGTAGCTAAGTCCCCCTAATTGCTCACAGCTGTCACCACCTGTTAATACAGTTACTTTAAATTGAAATAATTTAATTTAACCTTGATTAAATTTAGTAATCTTAACATTTATTGCTATTATTTTTGTCATTGCTAGCTAGAGTTAGTTTTTTTTATTGATTCGATGTTTTTATTTAAAAAAATCGATCCATCGAATAGAAAAATTCTTTGTCAAATCATTGAATCAATCCAATGTATCATATGGTAAACATCAAATGGATGCAATGCATTGATGTTTAGTGAATGTTCCCTATTTGGGACCCAAATTTTGACTATCATATACAAGAGTGTGCAAAGAAGAGGAGCTAGATTTACTTGTGCAAATTATCGCAGGACCCAGTCAGTATCTGATATGATAAAGGAGCTGTATTGGCAGTCATTGGAGGAAAGGAGGAGGGTGAAGAGAGTGCTGGGAATGTAACATTGCATATGTTGGTGATGGGGCTTGGAGGGATATTGCTCAAAGAATTAGGAATAGCATATGGCAAGGAAAAGACCATGACCTGCAAGCTGGCACTCGATTTCATGCATAAGGAAGGTAAGGGTTTTCAGGGATTGGAACAGATAACAAAGTGAAGTGATGAATAATTTACCAAAAACAATTAAGGAATTTGAAATTAAAATTTCTAAATTGGAAAAGTACATGGGGTGAATTTAACACTCCAGTCAAAAAATAAAATAAAATAAAATATAAATGGGTAATTAAATGACTAGGGGAATTGCCACAGGAGTGTTAGCTCCATCACATTTAAAATTAATAATAATAATAATCTTAAATCTATTAGAGGTTATAATAAGGAAAGATGAACATGATGGTTTTGTTTTATAAACATGTACTTGAGGAGATACAAAGGATACATTTACACATTTGTATGTGTAAATAACTATAGAACACATTCAATAATTAGTTACAGCGAATGTGTTGTGTGTTTGAGGCATGTGTTAGTTAGTGGTTGAGTGAGGAATAGAATTTGAGTGGATGAAGAAAGAAAGGGGTATAATCAAGAATCACCTCTTAATTTCAGGCATATGGGGGTGTAAAAGCATTTATTTGTTGATAATAGTTGACTGGAATGAGTTATAAAACAGTTAAACAGTAAAAATGATCATAGAACCTCAGTATATTTGCATGATGATTGTTGCTAAGAAATAAACTTCATTGTAGTTAATGACTGTAAGAAAGTGAGCAATTGAACTTCTAAGTTTAAATCCTTTATCAACAAATGAAAATAATGTGCACAGGGCAAGATCTGAGGAACTCTGCTTGTTATTAAAGTTTTATACCTATCAAACTCTTTCTTCTTATATGCTCCCAATATTAATAGTTTTATTCATGAAAAATAAGGATAATAGTGCCAATGAAATTGCATTACAATATTTCAGTTAATATTACTCGGTACATAATACTCATGTAGGAGAAGCGATATATGATAGTGGGAAAGATGAAAAGATAAAACAAGAAGCAAGGGTTTGGATTGCACTGATGGTGGATGTAGATATTAATACTTGTGGGATAGAATAATCTCAGTGATGAACAGTCAAGGTAAAATAAAAAATATATAATAGAATACATATCTCTGCAAATTACTGCAAATTTGTAAAATTGTAAGTTTTACAGTTTGGGCCTTGGCATAGGTTGAGGCCAGGGGTATGTCTGGTGTCTAGGATGTGTTGATAGGACAGTCCCCATCCATGCCCTTTCTTACATTCCTAGCCAACTTCATCCTCTCTAAAAAGTTCTTTTCCTTTAATTCCCAAGTCTATCATCACATACATGGCACTGCTGGGCCATATGGAGGAACAATTTCTGAAGAAATATGCCCTCAACTTCCTTGTCCAGTTCAGATATATAGATGATATATTTATGATTTGGATCCTCAGAGAAGACCACTTCCTAGATATCCTCAATTCCCTCTACATTAGTCCCTCTATCAACTTCATTTGGTCATTTTTCCACAGTTGTATCACCTTCCTTGATATGGACATTGCCCTCCACACCTCTTTGCACATCAAGCCAACAAATTTACAACAATGCCTTACAACAGTTGCCATACCTTCCACACCAAACATTCTATTCTAGTAGTGGCTTGTCGTTAAAGGCTCTGAAGCAGAGTCACCTCAAAAGATATATTAAAATACATTTTTAAACAGAATAATACAGAATTTAAATTAACAGGAAGCATTTCAAGAATTTTCCACACACCTTTAAACACTGACAGTTAATATTTTTAGAACTATTGAAACAAAAGAATTTTTCTCAAATGGGTAGTATTTTTAAGGCTGCGCCTTTGGAACGCCGTTACATTGCAGAGGATTGGGAGGTGTGGCTTTTACAGAGTATGTCTCTTATGGGCATGTAAGAGGCTCAGCTTGTAGAGCCTACGACAGTTGTACCAACCCCATCAAAATTTTCTAGCAACGCTAGTTACAACGTAGGGAAAACAGCAGAATGGTTGAACTTCCACTCTCAAATCCCTGTCTCTGTATCTCCAATATGCTTTCATGCATCATTAATCAATGTTAAATATTTATGTTTTGACAAAGTAAAAGATACTTTTATGTTTTGGGCATTGGCCAATGTATCAACTATAGTACAGGCACTAAGTTTGTAAACATTCCACTAGAGTGCACTAGAATATGGTGATATAAGTTTCACCATCTAGCAAGAATTTATCGAACAATTAGATGAAATAAGCACACAAATCATTTCATTATCTAAGTTGCTATGGGTTTGCACGAGAAAGTGTGTTATTTGGAAGTTTCTTTTTGTGAATGTGTTGTGCAGCTGCGCCTGAACTCTTGTGAGTTATATTTTCATTTTTGAGAATAGCTGCAGCTTTCCGGCACTCTGAAAATGCAAAATGAATTGGTTTGCAATTTATTGGGAAAATTGGTAGGACTCTCACCATTAAGACTTTTACTACAGGTAAAATATTTGCAGCCTTCCCCAGTGTAAAAACCAGTATAACTATTCAGTATAACCTTGCAATCCACGACAGATGCATCTGTTCCTGTCATTAATCACTTTTCAGGTATTCCGAAAAAAACTATCCCGAGCCCTTGTTTCGCACTGCTAGCTCCCTGATCTTGTTCAAAAGCAAATCTCTCATGCTACCATCCACAACTCCCATTCTGAAGCCCCTACAGCTGACCACAGACCAGTATTCATTACCTTATTCTCATCTGAACTGGATTCCAACAACCAGATCCTTTGCTATAGGCATGACTTTTTACATTCATTCCCCGAAATGTCTGTCCTCCTTCCCAAAATCCTACCCACTTTATAGATCTGAACCACATCTTGGTCCATAAGCACTTACCTTCTGTCTCTCGTAGACTTCCATGTGGATCTTTTCCCTGTAATAGATCACACTGCAAATCATGCAGGATGCATCCAGCCATCTTTAAATTTTCAATTATTATCAGAAAATATTTAGGAAATAAAGGTGCCATAAAGCAGATACATTTAACACTTGGATAGTAGAATAACTACCACTTACTAAAGTTGAAGATTCCTGTGGAGTCAAATCATGGAAAAATACATACATACATTCAACATTGAAAATTTCAGGCTCATATTCCTTCTTCAACAAGAGAAGAACTCTTATGGTATGATATAGGCACATGAGCTGTGGCATGTGTGTGGGTATAGGACCATTCAAATTTGTATTTTAAAGGTTTTGGGACTGTTAAGAAAATTTAGAAGGTTGTTTCTCCCACGGGTTCAGATCATTAAAATGTTCTATATGAAACTGAACAACAAGAAGGGTTCTGATGGACAATATCCAGAAACAACTGTGGCAGGAAGATGTTTTTGTAAGAGAAGGTCATATGGATGCCCATGGCAGTGCCATAAATCTGATGGTAAATTTTGCCCTCGAAGGAGGAAAGATTGTTATTAAGTAGCAGGTGAGGCAAGGTTGTGAGTAAGGATCTCATGGGGAGTTTGTTGGGAAAGGGTGCTAGTATATAAAATGTTCCATTGCAGTGGGGTGTGTTGGTGTATATGCAGGGCATGTCAGTCATTAGTAACATGGAATTTGGGAGGGGGGGGGGGGAGAGAAGAGGTATGGGTATGGTAGACAGACAGAGGAGGAAATGTTGTGAGTCTGATGTGGCTGACACTGGACTGTAAGTTTTGATCCACCTGAGCAGAGATACATTCTGTCAGTGAACCATAAGTGGCAGTCAGCTACCTCTCTCTATTGTTGATGAAGAGATACGAGCCTGAAAATTTGAATGCTCTTTGTGTGTACATGTTTTTTTTTTAGTTTTTTTTTTTTTAGTTTCAATGCTGCAGCAACCTTCAACTTTATAAGTGGTGTTTATTCTCATATCCAAATGTTTATTATATAAATACATATTCTAATTTTATTTATTTAATTTTCTCTCTTATAATAGATCAAAATTATTATTACTATTATTTTATTTCACCTTGACTGTTTTTTTACAGAGATTGTTCTGTCCCGCAATTATTATTGGTCATCTTTCTACTCCAACTAATGGTGCAATCCACACCCTTCCTTCTTATTTTATCTTTGGTTCATTCATGTTGTAGGACTATTCTGAATGTGTACGCATCTTTCCTCCTGCCATATGTCTCATCTCCTACATGAATAAAGGTATTTACCAAAACATGGTAGAGTGGGTTCGTGTGTTTTTGTGTTCTGCCCCTCTTGCCTTCATCTGTGATAAGTGATGGGTCATTTTCCCTATCCTATCTTATTTTTATAAGAAATCTAAGTTGATGATTAATCTGCATTCTGTTTTGTTGCTAGCAAATGAAACTTGGTACTTTGAAAATAATATTTGAAGGACTATTTTACAAATGCTTTTTTCCAATGCTCTTTTGTTTTCACTTTTATTCACTTGTCTCTGATCACACTTTTATGTACACAGGCCCAGGTGCTCCACGATGATCGATGTGTATCAAGTACAATATGGACAAAGAAAAATGAATGTTTGTGGAGCTACACAATGGGTAACATAATTATTTATCATAGAACTAATACATGTTACATATGTTTAACAGTATTTCATTAAACTTTTGTACAACTGTAATATTTTTTCAGGTGATCATTCATAACAGCTTACATGCCAATTTTTTCTGATACTATTATCATTATTAATTTGCATTAGAGCTTTTGTTCTGGTGCCAATTTCCATACGTAACAATTTTTGCTTCATGAGAATTTTTAAATTATTTGTTTGAGGTACATTTTTCTTCACTTCCCCCAATAACATAATCAGACTGTAACTCTCTTATCCACAAATAAAATTTTACCACTCCCTTACACATGAAATGAAGTGCCACCTTACGGTCATTATCATCTACTCCCATCCATATACCAATTCTTTGCCAAATAACACTACAAGCTTCATCATGTAAGAGCCTAGCTTGCAGTGGGGTTCTGCATAAAGCTTAAATCTTAGCTCTGACCGTGCGTAGCCTTGGATGCTACAGTTCTGGCTTAAATACAATGACCTGTTCGCCACATAGCTTCTAACCCAAAAAACTATGGAAAGGTAAAAGTTCAATGATGTTAACTAGTTCATTTCCATTAGATCAACTATATTCTTCCAATTTCACAAAGCCAAAAACTGTACAGGCAATCAGACAATTTTACCAAAGAAGTGTTTTTGCAAATTCGATTAACCGTTCGAGCCAGACCACACCCCAATAGTTCAAGGAATCAAATCACTAGTTGAAGAAAGCCAATAAAAGTTCGTCACACGCTCCCATTGTTCAAGAGTTTAGTTAATTTCGAACAATCCCGAGGCCCCACTTGGCGAAATACTAATTTCAACTCCACATTATGATTAACTTGAATATAAGAAGCGGCATTATTCCAAAATAAAACTTGCACAGTTGTGCTTGATATGTAACGTGCAAGCCTACTCAGCTACATGTTACTGCGCGCACGCTTCCTGGACAACTGAGACATGTTGATACGTTCACTGTTCCTGCAAGACCGAGGCTAACATCATGTCGCGCTAACTGCTTCTGTACGACCTAGCTACATTTTATCACGTTCGCGGTTCCTGGCAGACTGAGCCTAACGTGGTGTTGCGCCGACTGCTTCTGTATGACTGAGACCGACCAACTGAATGTACTCATCTATATCACCTTGTGCTCCACACTTCTCGGAGATTCCTGGCGACTGCTCTCTCATGAACCGTGATAACAAGCTCTTTTCCTCATTCACATGGATAGATCCCGGCAGGCTCATCAGATATCAAATCACACGTCAGAAAAAGTTTCAACATAAAATTTGACCTTGACTATAAAAATAAATCAATCACTCTAAAATTTTGCAAATCACTAGATCTTACAGCAAATGTTATTATGAAAAATTTCGCAACTTTAATATTTTACCCAAAAATAAATAATTTTAATATGAACTTTCACAATCCCACTCCAGGCGAATGCTGAAAACTGATGAAATGCAAAACACTATCTCAACAACTGTAAAACTGCTTTCTAACTTGAATAAACATAGAAACTGACTATAAAAATGAAGTGCAATACTAGTATTCAATCCAATCTAACTCGTGGTTCTAAGAATAAAATTTTGTCATGCAGTAACAAAATTTTAACAGATACCTGACAATCACCAATGTATGCCTTACGCTTTCACGACACACCTTCTGTATTCCAGTTGCTTCCAAAACTGCTCCTTTTAATGCAACAGGTAATCCACCAGTATGGCTGTGCACATTAATGTGCAACTGCACTGGATTCGGGTAATACAGTGGGCCCAGGTTCAGATGCTGGGCCCAACATACTGGTGTCCTAATAGCTGTCTTTAAGGGGTTTTCCATAATTGCTTAGGCAAGTGCTGGAACAGTCCCCACTAACCACCTCATAAACTATGCATTTCACAGACAAAAATACACTTATCACACAGAACAAGGTTACATAACTCCCACATCAAAACTAGAAAAGGTCTCGCCTTGCCAACGTCAGGATCATTATAGTGATGGGAAAGGACTGGAGGCAAGGAATGGGAAGTAATTTGGCCATGGCATTTTGAATTAACCATCCTGGCAGTCACCTGGAGAAACCATGGAAAAACCCAAATCTTGATGGTCGGAGGGGGATTCAAACCCACGTCCTCTCAAATGTGAGGTCAGAGCATTACTGCTCACCCATCATGCTCGGTTGCTATATTTCTTTTCCAAAATCTTTACTGAACTCCTTCAAACTTTATAAAACTCTTTACGAGTGTCTCTTCTTCAACACCCTTTTCTTTAAACCACTTGAAGCCTGTGAATACTTAGTTTTTTTTTCTTCCAACTGTGTCCTGCTGTTCTTGCGTAAGTTCTCTAAAACCCTGCCCTTTTACACTACCCAACTAGATGAACTGTAACTGTTCACAAATATGTGTATTTTTATCCCTACTATACAACATTATGTCATCCCCTAACAGGAAAACTGTCAACTTAGAAGATAGTCTACCATTAGAACAATGAATATCAATGGTCTCGACAAGTTATCTGTTTTGGTCTTCCTCTGGTATCATATTTCATACTCAGATTCTTTGTTGCTTCCTACCTTTTTAGAATTCTGATTCACCCAGCTGTTCTTATCCTCATTCACCACCACTCTATGACAAATAAAGAAGGTTCATATTGGGTCAAAGATTATATGGATTGATAGATTAATGTAGGGGGAGAATAATAATATGGAAAACATCTTCATACACACATTCAAAACAGAAGTCAGGAAAGTAAAGTAGGTGGACAAATAAGAAATGTATAGAAAAGAGTATTTGGTGTGAAACAGGGGGTGCCAAAGTGGAGGTTATGCTGGAATTCGGTTGAGAAGGAGCTATTTAGACATTAAATTGAGTTAAACAAACATCAAGATAATAATCGAGCATGAGGAATACTACAAAGTGAAATTTAGAATGTGACATGAGTTGAAACTAATTCAAAAGATTGTTTTACCTAGGAGCCAGTTTCATAAAACTTTACAATAGGAAGGTTTTTGTTGGCACTTGGTATGGGAATGTCTGAGAAATAGTTTAGCATGGTACAGAGACACAGAGTTGGTGATAAAATTTCGCAGTAAATAGAAGATCAATATTATTTACAATAGGCCCTCTTGGGAAGTAATTAAAGTCACTCTGGAAAAAGACATTGAGATTTTCTTAGTGCAGAAAGTATTCAATTTAGCTTAGTCTTTGACAGTGTGGAATATTGATATAGATGAATGTGATACCTGTCTTGAGAATGGTAGGGAGGCATGTGGTTTGTGTTACCAGTAAATGCTTGGTGCCTTTAATATTAGGAGTAGTGTTGTTGACTAGATTCTAAGTGTTGATCTCCAAAGGCTGAGATGTATCCAGGTAACTAAGCATAAACATTACCTATGTGGTATTGTGGATTACAGTGGTTATATATATTTATGATTGGGTATAGTATTAAATTAGCTATCACTGACTTTAAGGGGAAAAAAGTAAAATCTTTAACGGCATTATTTAATATACTAAAAAATACACTTAACCTAGTAAAAGTAATCATCTTTGAACATTTACATTTTCCCTCAAGAGATTATACATTTTCAGATTGTCAGAGTTGTTGAATTTAGGTACTGGCTTTAAAAATTTGAATATTTCCTAGTACAGGGGTGGGCAATTGTTTGATTTGGAGGCCACTTTGTGAAAGCAGATGTTAGCAGATGGCCACACCTTTTAAAATTATTTCATTTCAGAAAAAGTATAAATTGTACCATAGTAAAATAATTGTTTCAAAAAATGACAATAATACACAAAAAGCATGTTACTACTATGATTAATTCTAAAAATATGTTTCAACAAAACTGAAACATATACATGATACACTTATATTTTACTAACTGTAGAGCATTTACCACATTATACAGGCTACCAACTGACAGTGTAGCACCAGAGATATTCCTCTTCCACCACCAACGAGGCCAAGCCACAGATTAAAATACTGTTTAATTTGTTCCCATAAACTGTCTCCTGCAAAAACATTGTCTGCCATACTACATGCTGTAAAATATTCAGAATTTTCATTCATACTCTCCGTGTCGCCTCAAGCAGCAAGTTGATAATGACCTAGATGTTGACGCACTGTAATGTGCCATGTGCACGTCGAACTGCAAATAAAGTGCACTAATTCATTCATCGCAATGTGACAACTGGCACTGACTCCAAAAATTACTGATTAATGGAAAATTTCAATTATAGTAATGTAAAATATTGACCATTTAGATTTATTTTCTTTTAAGCCAGGTATAAAGTTATTTTAAAATTTTTAGTATATTTTTTGAAGGCAGTTTTTATTTTTTTGAAACAATTATTTTGCTACTAAATTTTTAGTGGTATTACAGTTTGTTTTGTATTTGAAATATGGGACAGCAGTTCTCATTTCAACAACAAAATTGGTTTAGTTAGTCAAATGTACACTATCACACTTTTCTACAAGGTTTTTTTTTTAACTGGAGTGAAATTGTTTGTTCTCATCACAGCCTGAAAGTTAATGTGTATCAAAGAACATCTAAATATACTCGTGTTGACCTTCAAATCAAGGAAATGTTTGCTCTCAAACATCTATATATAAAGAATAATTTCTAAGCAAATTTTTCCATACATGGAAATTTCTCATCAGACAAAGATTTGTTAAAAGTCAGCTAATGTCACAGCATAAATCACTTCTTTGACAGTGTAATCTGACTGCATATCAGTAAGTTTAAGCTACTCCTCCTCAGGTGCTAATGTCATTATATCAATATAAGAAAGCAAATCGAATTTAGACTCAGTTTTTTTAAAGTCCTCTAATCTTCTTGTAACCTTGTCCTCCAAACTCTGTAAATGATCCCTAATCCTTTTTCAGTTACTTTTTGTTTTCCTCATATAAGGAAATGACAAATATTGATTTCACCTGCTTGCCTTGTAAATAAATCCAGTTTTGCTTAGAATGATTTTATATGCTTCCACATTTTATGTGCAAACAACCCATTACCCTGCAATGTCACATTCAGTTTATTCAATTTCTCAGATACATCAGCTGAAAACACCTCCTCACATCCTATTTTTTTAAACAAAATCACGAGATGTCTTCTTCATACTTGGAATCTTTTTATCACTTTACCCAGGCTCAATCACCTCACAGTGTTATGGTAAATTGTGTGCTCATGCTCTGCCTTCACATCTTCAAGTAAAGATTTTAACTGACAATGGTGGAGAGCCCTTGCTCACAGTAACAATAGGGTCTACCATCGCTAGTACAGCCATAAGCATGCACAGTGTAGATACCTAGCAGAAAATACAAGATAAACCCTCGGTCAAAGACGGGAAGAAACTCTTGGTTTGAGGTGGATTTTTCTGGCTGTTCTGACAGGCCAAAAAAAAAAAAAAAAAAAAAAAAAACTCTTAGTGGGCTGCACATGGCCCGAGGACTGATATTTCCTCATCCCTGTCCTAGAAAGCTAATTTTAATCTTTTCTACTGCTAAAAGTCACAAGATGCCACTCCTGGAGTGTAGGGAGAGAAATTGTCACCCAGGTAATTTATTCAATTGTAAAAACAAGCAGTACAAGTCTGATAAATAAACAAGCACAATGTTATGCTTTATGCACTAACTACATGTACACACTTTGACAGTAAATTTGGCCGTCACTGAAAAATTCTATCACTCTTATCTTGCACAATCTGACATCAATGTCACCCCAGAAAACAGTAATACAATACTGGCAAGCCAGTATTGCGTTGCTGTTTCTTAGGATGACATTGATGTCAGATTGTGCAAGATAATAGTGATAGAATTTTTCAGCGGCGGCCAAATTTATTGTCAAAGTGTGTACATATATGAGGTAAGGTGACTTTTTAAATTTCGCACGATACGTACAGTCGATTTTCGTTCCCCCCCCCCCCCTCCTCCAAGTTTGGTACACTCGTCCTGCACATATCTTCACAAACTATATATCATTCTTTCTATTGTTTGTGAGAGGCATAATTGTTAGAAGTGTTTTGTGTGCTCGGCAATTTTCTGCTATCAAAAAGAATGGATCAATGAGTTTGCATCAAATTTTGTGTAAAAAATGGAATTAAGTGCTCCAAAACACTTGAAATGTTGACAGTAGCATATGGTGAATCCACTTTGAGTAAAAAAAAAATGTTTATAAGTGGAACAAGCTCTTACAAGATGGCCAAGAAGATGTCAATGACAAACCTTGCTCTGGACGCCCCGGCACATCAACAACTGATGAAAACGTTGAAGTAGTGAAGAAAATAGTGTTGGAGAATCATCGAATCACTATTAGAGAAGCTGATGAAGTTGGCATCTCGATTGGCTCATGCCATGCAATTTTTTTCAGATGTTTTGGGCATGAGACGTGTGTCCAGTGAAGTGTGTTCCGAAACTGCTGAATTTTGATCAGAAGAACCGTCACATGAGCATCACTCAGGAGCTGTTGAATGACGTCAAAGATAATCCTGATTTGCTCAGAAAGGTCATAACTGGTGACGAATCATGGTTATGTGGTTATGACATCACAACAAAGGCCCAATCATCCCAATGGAGAACCCAGAAGAGCCAAGACCAAAAAAAGCACACCAAGTTCAATTCAGTGTCAAGTTTTTGCTGACTGTTTTCTTTGATTACTATGGCATAGTGCACCAGGAGTTTTTACTACAAGGTTCTATGGTCAATAAGGAGTATTACCTTGAAGTAATACGCCGTTTGTGACAGGGCCGCATTTAGGCTCTGTGGGTCCCTAGGCTATACATGTGGTGCGGGCCCTCCTATCGGAAGTGGCCCCAGCTATGGATGCTTAAATTTCAAAATGTGCAAAATTCGGCCCACAAAATTTGAGGGTGACCTTTTTTTTAGCTCTACTACTTGGCCCAGGTGGGGGATCCAAAGTTGTGTTGCAGGCCTCCTCTTTGTGGTGTGGGCCCCCCTTTGTGGTGTGGGCCCCTAGGTTACATCCTATGTAGCCTATGCCTATAGTTTGCGAGAAGCAATACGAAAAAAAAGTCTGGATTTGTGGAAAAAGAATTCATGGCTTTTGTATCATGACAATGCACCTGCTCACTCATCATTGCTTGTGAGTGATTTTTTGGTCAAAAACAACGCCACAATCATGCCTCAGCCATCATATTCACCAGATTTGGCCCTCTGCAACTTTTTCCTGTTCCCAAAACTGAAGAGACAAATGAAAGGATGAACATTTGCAACAATTAAGGAGATAAATACTGCATCTCTGAAAGAACTGAAGATTATGCCAAAAAGTGATTATCAGAAGTGCTTCGAGGATTGGAAAAAATGTTAGCAGAAGTGTATTAATCTGAGGTGGATTACTTTGAAAGGGACAAAATGAATATTGATGAATAAATAAATATTTTTTGATAAAAATGAAAGTCACCTTACTTTTTGAACAAACCTTGCACAATTGTTAACAGCCCATTTCATACTTTTTTGTGGTGTATCATGGTGACTTGAACCATTATGATAATAGGCTTTCACTCTAGAATTTCCAGATCCTAGGTTTAAGTGATGATAGTGCTAGGCATTTTTAGGAGTTTGTTTGAGTTATGCCAGGAAGTTCAGTGATTCAGAATCCATGGAGGTACAGCCACAATAAATGTGAAGATAGGAATTTAGGTAAATTACTGTAGGAGTATGTGCTCCATAGCCACTAAAATTAATTACAACAATAATTAGTGGGCCATTTATCATAGTTCAGATCTGTGTAGTGTTGACTTTTAATATTATTTATTAATCATGTATGATGTTTCGGTTATTTTGTAAATTAAGTCTTGTATTTATTTTGACTTCAACTTTCTTCTTCTTCTTCTTCTTCTAACCTATTTCTGCACAAAGTTTGTATGATGCTCCTGTTTTCTTTTAGTTGCAGAAGGTGAAGAGATTGCAACTAAACCACCCACAGAAGTAACTACTGGTGACAGCCATTTCTATTTATTTGTTACTATTGGCACCTTAGTAGCAGGAGGCATATTCTTTTGTGCAACATACTGGGTGATAAAATCCTTGAGAAATGGACGCCATACAGCTCACGGTTTGTATATTAGTAAGTTCACATGTTATAAGCTCTTCTTTTTTTCTTAGATTTGATTCTTGTTTACATCTTCTTCTTTTAGTTATCAATCTGAAGATTGATTTGTAGCAATTCTGCACATCTTCTTCTGCCTTCCTTTTTATTTCTATACAGCTGCTGCATTTTGTATCATTCATAATTTGGTTCATAGCTTAATTTTCCTCTGTGTCTGTTCCTTCTATCTTTCCTTCATTAATCACCTTAAGCAAACTATAGTGACACAAAACAAGGCCTAACACCATGTCTCTTCTTTTCTGTAAGTCAATCTGGAATTACAGACTTGTTTACATACTAGGTTATAAAACGCTTATTGAGCACACAGGTGATAAAATGAATAAATAAATAAATAAGTAAAAAATAATTGTTTCTACTGTTTTCCTTATTTTCATTTCCTAACATTTTATCCTGAAATCATATGTCCTTTTTTGGTCAGTCTCATGCCTGCTTTGCTGCAACCATTGATATCACCCTATATTGAGGTAATCTCTTCATTTAAACAGACCATTTTAAAACACATTACCTTAATTATATACTTCATATGCTCTAATCTACCCATCTTCCTTGACAGTTCTTGTAATTGACCAACCCCTCAACTAAAAAAATTAACCAATGTCAAATATCTTAAAATGTGTCTTCTTTGTATGAGAATCTTCCACTAGCATAGCACTCGATTTTCTCAAGCAGTTTGTAGAATGTTATAGAATTCTGGTAAAAATAAGGTTAAAATCTATGATAAGAATCAGAAAGTGATGTCCCCATTGCAGGAATCCTTAGTAGTTAGGAAGCAAAGAGTTATGGTTTGAAAAGTAGCATCAAAAGAGGTGAAAGTAAAAACAGGGGTACCACCGGGTAGTGTAAAGGTACCATTACTGTTAATTATTCAAATGAATGATTTGTTAGCAGTTTGCATACAGAAGCTAATTTGTTAGCAGATGACATGTATAATTTTATTAAAATTATAGAGACTTGTAAACAGCTACAAATGGATCTGAGCAACATGAATATAAAATATAATTGCAAAAATCCTAATGATTTCTAGCCACTCTGTCTTTCTGTTTTTGGGAGGTGAATTATCTCATAAAAAGTTAGTGAGACTGTTCAGTTGTCAGTTTTCGTATAATATGGCCTGTATTGATAATGTGGAGTATTGCTGGAATTACATAAATTTTGTGATGTAAAATAATTTCAATTTTAGATAATATTCTGTTTCTCCTACAATGCAGTAAACGATTATTTTCACTTATCCCATTATGTACTGCATATATTTGCTAAACAAATCATCTTAAATACTGTATAAAAAAATTAAAATAATACTAACTTATTTTACTGACTTTTTTAATACAATCAAGCTATATCCTGGTAATAATAACACATCTTCATTAATTGAATACTTATTGAAAGACCTACAATTTTCTATGCAAGAATATTCAGCATTATCTTGCTGCTTGTTTATTTTAATTACCTTTTGGTTTTATTGTACTTTCTTTGTGAACATGTTCTTCACCACATATAAACTACATTTTTTTTTTTTTGTTCTTGAGCAGCCAAAATATAGAAAATGTTTCTTTAATTAAAACTCTTCCAGCATTCTTTACATTTTTATAAGATGAACATCATTATTTTTTACCGTATGAAAGCAGTCATTCATGGAATCTCGAAATTCATGAAATAAAATATTCTATTGAATAACTTAATAATATCTTCATTTTTTGGTAATGCCACATTTTTCATTTGCTTATCTGAACTTTCAGCTGACATGCTACAGCCTTCGTCAACAAGGCAGTCAAAAATCGCATATAAGCAAATAAAAAATGTGGAATTACCTGAAAATAAAGATATTATTAACAAATGCAGCCTTGGAAACCTGAAAAATCAGTTTCTTAGTTGTTTTAATTAGAGACAGTAACTAGCAAATATGATAAACACTATATCTCTTAATTATATGATTAATTGTTTTTAGTTCCTTCTCACTTGGATACTATCCATAAAGTTCATCCAAAGAAAGAAGTTCTGCTGTTGTATGCTCAAGACTGCCAACGATTTATGGATATGATGGTCACATTTAGAACCATTCTTGAAAAAAGTGGGTAGATTTGAGGTAAGTGTTTTGAAGTATTTTTTATTTTTTGCGGGTCACTTGGATCTGACATTAAGAACAACATGACTTTGATCCTTTGTCTGGCCATGTAGGTTTTGTTTTTCCACAGTTTCCCAGAATCTTCCAGGCAAATGTCGGCTTGCGTTCTTCAAATGGCCATGCCTTAATTCTTCCCCCTTCATAGCTTCCAGCCCCATTTACTCTTATTACTTTGTCACTAATGAATTGTAAAACCCCAATATTTTCATTAAAAATTTGGTTACAAATAATGAAAGCAACATTTATTATAATGGATGTCAGGCAGTAAGGTCTCTCAAATCACATGAAAAAATAAGAGAAAAATGTCTTAAAAGAACTGAATTTTTTGGTTATATTTCTTTATCAACTAAAAAAAGGTAAAGGTGTTTACCAGATAGAAAATGAAAAGAAGTGGTTCTCTCTGTCCACAAATTTTACAGTTTATTTCCTTTTCTGTTTTGATATGTATTGTGATTCCAGGGAACAATGGCGTTTACTATTTAATTGGTTATGTTCTCAGATAAAAGATGGCTATATGACACACTGTATTTATAAACCTCTCCTAAATATTCCTGTATATTGTAACTACTTACTGAAAGAATAATTTTTTTATGAGAGTAATCTACATTATTACAGCAATGGGAGACAGATAGAATTGCAGACAGTGATACACTTCTCGCAAAGTGTTTACAGCCTAGGCTAAAAAAAAGTAGCAACTGGTTAAAGTTATATTATAAGTATAGATTAAGATACAGAAATCTTGTAGCAAGCTTCATGTATCCAAAGCAATCTTTACTGGAAATAAATGGGAGGTTAATTATTTCTAACAGTGCTAGATGAGACCAGTATTGGGTTGAAATTGATCACAGTGTATATTGTTAAAATGAAATCTCATACAGAATGCTTAGAACTAAAATGTTTAAATCAATAAAAAAAAGTTTTTATTGGTACTTTAAAAACAATTGCACACCTTTACATATTGTTTTATTTCAAGAACTATTATATTTTCTGTTTCTGGCAGGGCCAACTAATCCATTCTACTTCACTGCTGGTGAACATATACTTATAGATGATGAAAATGGCACATAGTGCACATGCAGAGACGTTATTACACCAAAGTACTTTATTTATTAGTGAATGGCACATTTAACAGTCAAATAATAGTAGGAGTAAAAGCTAAACACCAAAAAATAAAAGCTTTAAATCAGTATCCTGTACATTCAGCCATTATCTGATTAGTTGCATTCAGGAAGCCAACAAAATCTTTATTGTACACTTGTATTGGACACTCAATCATTATATGCCTGATATTTTGCCATTTACAATGTGGCTATAGTGTTCTCCTCCACTGGGGGGACACATCTGCATATTCAATTGATCATTCACCATAGCACTTGTGGGCTTTCGAATCATGGCAGTTGCTTTGGATATTAGCAATATCACAGCATTGCAGACTGCAGTTCCTCACCAGATGCTGTTCCTATACACCGAGGAAGCTACTTTGGCTATATGGATTTCAGTGTTAAGATCTTTTAAGGGTTGTCATTCCATCAAGATCTTGCATTACATTTAAAATCACAGATATAATTTACTTCATTTAGTTTAAATTATCTGCTTTAATAATTTGATAAGAGTATCCAACTTCTAATGATTCTAAATATTCATTGTCACAAATAACTTGGAGCCTGACCTCTGTAACATAAAATGTTAGAACTGTTTTAAAAAAATTGTTTTAGTAGATGACGAAGAACAGCGGAAATTTCAAGTAATTATCAATATCGCTGTGACTATAAAATTGAAGTCCAATATTTTCGGAATATAAAGTTCAAAAAATTAATGTTAATATTAATTGTTACAGGTCTATGACATTTATGATCATCGTTTGTGGAACAGTATAGCTGTGGCTCAGCAAGAATGGGTCCTCAAGAAGGCTTCCCAGAAAGATGTTATGATAGTAGTGGTTGAGAGTCTAAGTGCTGTGTTGCACCAGAAGGCACTAGAAGAGAATTACACCATTAATTATGTACACTCTCATCCTTACAGCCGCCTTTTTGTGTATGCTCTTCAGACTGTCATAAATAACACCTGCAGAGATGAATATCAAAGGCATTTTGTTATAAGGTAGATTTTTTTATTTTTATTTTTTTACTATCTTTATATAAATTAATACTTTATGGTGCAGTATGTGATTACAATAGAGGACTAGTTATTAAAAGATGTGGCTAAATTAATTTTGATTTTATTACCAAAACTGCCAAGTATAATAAACCAATCAATTCTCAAAACAAAAGGACTGTAATGAAATATCATAATTATTTGAGAAAGAAATGGCATACATGCAAGGTTGACATGTGTGCATTTGCAAATCTTATCATGTTTTACTTCTCTATTAACTCACTTAAAATATTGAGTACAGACTTTTATTTTAATTGCGATGGAGCACAGGCTTTGGTGGCAATTCCTTGTCATCTAATTACCCATTTTCATTTTATTTTTTAAAAATTATCTTGTATAATTTGGGTGTTAAATTCCTTCCTCATCTACTTTTGCAATTTACAAATTTTAATTTTAAAATCCTTCATTTTTTTGGTAAATTATTTCTTTAATTTAATTTAATTTAATTGCAATGGAGCACAAGCTCCGGTGGCAATTTCCCTACACACCCATCTTCCCCCTATCCTGCACCCACCTACAGTTTCCCTCTACAAATTTTATCTTTAAATTCCTTCAAAGTTTTCGGTAAATCATTCATCATTTCTCTTGGTATCTCATTCCAATCCCTGACACCCTTACCTAAAAAAGAGAATCTTCCCACACCCTTGTGCCTGAAATCGAGTGCCAGCTTGTGGTCATGGTCATCTTTTCCCTTCCATGCACTACTTTTCATACCTATTGCAATATCTTTCCATGCCTCATCACCAGTATATGCCCTGTACAATCCCATGACCCTCCTCATCCTCCTCCTGTCTTGCAATGAATCCCATTCCAGCTCCTTTATCATATCTGTCACTGATTGCATTCTGCGATAATTTCCAGAAACAAATCTAGCAGCCCTTCTTTGCACCCTCTCCAACTCCTGTATTTGATACGTAAAATGAGGGTCCCATACTACACTACCATATTCGAGCAATGGTCTGACAAAAGTTTTGTAACCCAATTCCTTGACTTCTCTCGTACATCCCCTCATAACTCTCTCCAACAAGTGCAGAACTTTGAAACCTTTTCCTACCACCTGTCCTATGTGTCCTGCCCAGTTAAGTTTGTTATCAAAAGTAATTCCAAGATATTTGCATTTCAAGTCTTCAGCAAGAAATTCTTTCCCCACCTAATATTCATAATTAACCTTTTGTTTTTTATTTGTGTATCTAATAAGCTGACTCTTCTTTACATTTATCTTCATACCATGTTTACCAACCCAATTAGATATCCTGTCCAGATCACCCTGCAACTGATTACAATCCTCTATCATTTTGATTCTTTTATACAGCATTATTTCATCTGCAAACAATCTAATTTCAGATAGTAAACAATCAACTCAATTATTCATTAGAATAATGAATAGCAATGGTCCCAATATGCTACCCTGTGGCACACCCATTTTTACTTCCACTTCTTTTGATACTACATTTCCTACCCTAACTTTCTGTTTTCTACCTTTTAAAAATTCTTCTACCCAGCAAATGACTTTCTTATCCACTCCAATGGTTTTTACCTTATTTACTACCATTTTATGGCTTACTCTGTCAAACGCCTTAGACAGATCTAGTGCTACACTATCAATTTGGCCTCCCTTGTCCATTTCGTCTGAAATATCTTGCATATATCCCACCAACTGAGATTCGCATGAATATCCTTGCCTGAAACCATGTTGCCTGCTTGAAAACCAATTACGTTCCTCACATATATTTCTGATGTGGTTGCATATCAATCTTTCCATTAATTTACCTACCACTGATGTCAAACTGATTGGCCTGTAATTCTCAACCCTATTTCTACCCCCTCCCTTATGTACCGGTACTACTATTGCACTTTTCCAGTCCTGTGGTAAGCAGCAAGTGTCTAGACTCAATTTAAATAATATTTCAAGATAAGGTACAATGTCACATCCGGCTATCTTTAAGATATCTGTAGTAATATTATCTTCACCAGCCCCTTTATGTTTTTTCAACTTTCTTATTTCCTTCATGATTTCCTCAGGATGGATATCAAATTTTTTACTATCGTCATTTCTAATTGTGTTGTTAAGCTCGTTCTCCGAATTAGACCCTCCTGTTTCTGATTCATTGTCCCTAATGCTTTCACTGAACCAGTTACTTAAAATCTCTGCCTTTTTCAAATCGTCAGTAACTTCTTCTCCATCCTTATCTATAAGTGTCTCTACATCCTCCCTTCCCCTCAGTTTCCTGATATAGCCATAGAAATTTCATCACTCACTTGGTAATTTGTTCCAATCCTTGACACCCTTACCCACAAAAGAAAATTTTCCCACTCCCTCATGCATGAAGTTTAGTGTCAGTTTGTGACCATGGTCATCTTTCCTCTTCCATGCAATATTACTAATTCTTCAACCAATATCCCTCCAAGCCCCATCACCAACATATGACTTGTACATTCCCAGCACCCTCTTCACCCTCCTCCTGTCCACCAATGAATCCCAATCCAGCTCCTTTATCATATCACATATTGACTGGGACCTGCGATAATTTCTACAAACAAATCTACCTGCTCTTCTTTGCCCTCCAACTCCTATATTTGATAACCAAAATGTGGGCCCCAAACTACACCACCGTATTCAGCCAATGGTCTGACCAAAGTTTTGTAACCAAATTCTCTAGCATCTCTGGTAGATCCTGCCATCATCCTCTCCCTTAAATGAAAGATTTTGTAACCTTTTCCTACCACCTGCCTAATTTGCTCTGTCCAGTTGAATTTGTTATCAAACATTATGCCAAGATATTTATACTTCAAGCCTTCAACAAGCTATTCCGACCCCAACCTATAATCATAATTAACCTTTATTTTTGTTTCTGTGTACCAAATGTGCTGACTCTTCATGGCAGTTATCTTCAATCCATGCTGACCTACTCATTTAGATATTCTGTCCACATCACCCTGCAACTGCTCACTGTCTTCTCGTGTTTTGATCCTATTATATACCATTATGTCATTTGCAACAACCTAAATTCTGACTGTAAACCATCAACACAATCATTCATTAGAATAATGAACAGTAATGGTCCCAATACATTACCCTGTGGCATTCCCATATTTACTTTCACCTCATCAGTGTTACTAAATGAATAATTTTAATTACAGGTTTAATGGTTTCTCAGAGGAAAATGAAAAACTACAGCATATAACACGATTCAGAAGATTTGTGATTCCACAACATATTCGAGATCTCGTCAGTGTCTTGAAAGAGTAAGAAATTAAATATGAGTGCTGTCCAAGCTTATTTTAACACCAGTAAAAATATGGTATTTAAATAAATATATATTTCATGATAGTATATCTTTTTCCCAATTGAAGAAGAAAGCCATTTTATAAGTCATGATTGACATTCTGATACAGGGCATATCTGCATAAGTAATTTGTAACTGTATTTTGAAACTATACAGAAGAATTATCTCTGGTTTTATATGTGTGAAAGATGTGAATTCATGCCATCTCTTCTAAATTCCTTTTGGAAAGGTACTTGGTTCAATAAGTTTGAAATGTGTGTGGGTTTTTTTTTATAATGGTTGAAGGGAATAATTTTTTATCAGTGAAGGAAACAGCATATTTCATCCACATTTAGTGTTGAAACAACTTTGTTTGGAAATGAGAGCAAAATGTACTTTGCACAAAATATCATGCATAATAAAGAAAGGTATTCATAAGTAAAATTACAACTTCCACGTGGGATACATTTTCTGTTTTGTAATCGTATGTATATATCAGTGAACATTAAGTGTGGCAGTTATTGTAGGGTTGTAAAGCTGGGAAATAGTTGTGATGACCGTGAAGTTCATTTTCATATAAAATGGTGTGATGTGGAAGCTGAAAATGTGGTTCACATTTCTTGGAGTAGCATGCCTTGTAATAGGTGGATGGAAAATGGTGAACTAGAGTGTAGGATCTCTTGTATAGAATGCTTAATGGTTGAGTTAATGAAAGAACTCAATGTTTTCATAGCTGAAAAAAAGATGCATTTAATGTGAAAAATTCCAGTGGACAGGGAAATGCAGCCAAAATTGGAGGTATACAGCCTACAAATTTTCAGTTGCAAGTTGCCTAAAAGTATGTTGGAGAATCTAACAGACAGTTTCATTTGCATAACAGGCACACATTACACAAATATCTTAAAAAGAAATCCAAGAACATATCACTGCTTGAAAGTAGCAATGATAGAACAGAGCTGTAAGCAAGCACACATTATACAAATATCTTAAAAAGAAATCCAAGAACATATCACTGCTTGAAAGTAGCAATGGTAGTGCAATGTTACAGTCAGGATTGGGCACTGTTGTTGTGGTGTGTAGTATACTTAAGAGTAATGTAGCACTTGGAGATGTGGATGAAATTTCGAACCTGGCAAAAGATCTTACTAAACAGGATCATATAATTATAATTGGCATCCTGGAAGTGGATTCACCTTTTCAGAGTTAAGATGAACCTGGGATGTGTGATGATATATAACAAACCCAGGCAGTCCTGAAACACGAGTTATGTCGGGCTGACCAAATACATATTATTCTGATAGCTGTTTCTTGCTCTTTGCAACAGAGTGACCATTCCTCCTGCTTCCGAGGACAGTTTTTTAGTTCTACTGTCCTTGAAGAATTTCAAAAGCTCACATGAGATTTCCATCAACCCCCCCCCCCTACTCCCCCCGCCTCACTGGTTGGTGTGATTTCGCTGGACCCCTCCCCCCTATTTCACCTCACGTAATTAATGGAAGCCCCCTAGGTGTGGTGTATGGAAGAAGAAGAAGGTAACAAAGTCATTCACAATCACTAATATGGTGAATGGTTTTTCTCTGATTTGAAATTTTACGAATGCAGCAATTATATTTTCTGGAAAATTCATTAATATATAGTAACTAACATGAGGTGATATTTATTTGCATTTAACAATGGAAATTGATTATACTAACTGATTTTTAAGTAACTAACCAGTTATTGGTAATTGTTATCATAATTTATTTGTTAATAATTGCATGTACTGTTCCACACCATCAAGACTTTTATCACAAGCAATCAGAGAAAACGTATCTAATCCAATATTTCAGTAAAACATAATAGTGAGATGGATAGAAAAGTACTGATGATTAAATATATAAGAAATCTCTACAAAATCAAAAGTATTAGTTCAAAATCATTGTAGTCTTTTCTTCTTTTGTTTGAGTGTACGTGTGTAATAGCACACAAATTTTTAAAAATGGTAATTATTACATTTATTACTGTTTCTGTTATAGGTCTACCTATATTGATCTTGACTATTCATCACTTGAGAAGCTCAAAGAAATGGAACAATTTGAGAAGCAGCTTGAAAACCTGGTTTCTTATAAAGGCGAGAATCCAATGTATTTAAACAATGTTTTGTGGAGGACTTGAAAAATAATATGATTTGGTTAATATATTTTATCAACCATGAAGTACTTCAGAGTAGAACATTACGGTACCTGTGAGTGTTGCCGACATTGAAAATTACTGTTTCTTAAACACTAGTTGAGAAGGAAGCAATTTCTTTGAATGTGTCTACACTACTCTATAAAAAAAAAAGTGTAAACAGGACAATTACTACTAGTAGTAATATATGATAGTTAAAATTAGTGATGTAATTTCATGCCAATAGTACAAATACAATTAGAAGTTATGACAATTTTATATAGTATATAGTGAGCCTGTGATTGATCAGTAAATTTCTTGAGCTTATTATTAAATAATGCCTTTCAGTTTTCTTATGAAGTTCCATCAGTATGTTCTGGACACAAAAAAAGAATTCTGATCTCAAATATCAGTAGTGTAAGTGAATTTAAGAAGAAGAAAATGTGAAATATGAATATAGGTGTATAGACAAATTGCCACCAGGGCATATGCTCTATCACAGTTAAATTAACAGAGAATAAAACATTTAATAAGTTTTATAACTGGAGGACAGTACATTAGAATGATTATTCTTTGTTGCAGTAAATCTTAGGAAACGCTGTGCAGCTGACTGAATTATTCTGTATTATTTTCCTTCATCTCACTAGCCATACATGTATATATTGTACATTTTTAAATCCAAATAAAGGAATTACTCAACCCCATCCATTGATATTAAAAATACAATAGACATTGTAACATTGTTTTGTTCAAGTGCAATTATTTCCCAAATTGTTAAGTTTTATCTCTCAATGTTCTCTTATATATCAAATAAATTCAACATTTTTAAAAAAGAAGTCAACAGTGTTAAAAATGCAGGAATTAAACTATTTAGATTTTAGTTTTTTTTAATTTCTGTCATATGCTGTAAAGTAGTAATGCTTTTATTAGAGGTTTAAAGCATGGAGGAAGGAATATATGGAGACGAAATAACGCCAAATCGGTGAAACCTCATATAAAAACTCGTCTCCTACTGCGCATGCATGGCAGCCAGTGGTGGCCATAGGAATAACCCCACAACATTGGGCTGTTTGCACAGTGTATGCTGCTGTGAACATTTCGTTTTCTAACATATATAATGCCAAGTTGTGTTGCATACAGTTGCAGAAACTGACAAGATAGGAAACAACCTGGAATAACGTTTTGTAACTAAATCACATTGTAATTATTGTTCTTGAAGTGTCTGATAGATAACTGCAAGATTAGAGCCAATTGCTATAAATTTATTCATTGCTGTCAATAGGATGATATCGTTCTAAAATGTTTGTTGGTGTAGTGTAGACAATCAGCATATGTTACTACTTTGCACCTAAAAGGCAAGCTATATTGTAACCAAGTATTGAAAGTCTAATTTAAGTGGGTCAAGTTTACATCGTGATACAGTGAATGTGGATGCTTTAGTCCAGTTTTAGTTTACACTGAAAGTGTACAATGAAATTAATTGTGATAATTTGTTCTGTGTGAACTACTAAACTTGAAGCAAATGTTGTTGTTACCTGAAATGTAATTAGCGATGGTTTTCATGTGTTTAGATCTGTCCACATAGTTTGATTTTGTAGCGGCAATATTAATGAAAATTTGGGTAGGTTGAAATGTGGCGTGTACCAGAAGGGTACAAACAGTTTATTTATTATTAGTTGTTAGATGTTAGTGACACAATGTGTATCGCGATGTAAACTACTCCCATCTAAGAAGATAAATGCACTGATGTTGCTAGCAAAGTTACATAGGCTACTAACAGTACAATATCTTCTGAGTAAGCTCAGAAACTATGAGGTCTTTTGAAGGGATCATAAAAAAAAAAAAATAATAATAATAATAAAAAAAGTTCTAAACATTGACTTAACCTAACCTAAACACCCCAGTTTGGAGACAGCATATCCCAAGAACTAAGCAAGATATTGAAAATATATATTACTATCTTTAGAATTATCTCATCGTGTTACATAAGAATCTATCATCAAATTTGATCTTAGGAAAAAAATTTCTTCTGAATTTCAGCTTGAAACTCCTCACTTTTGAGACAGTATATCTCGAGAACTAAGCAATATATCAAAAAATTTTATTCTTCATTTTTTATCTGTCTCATTGAGTTACAGAATAATCCATCGTCAAATTTCAGTGCTACGGATGTCTTATTATTCCATTGTTGTTTTTGTGCCTGTTCCCTGTGTTTCTACGGCCAAGCAATATGGCGGCCTCCCCACCCCACTTCTCTCTACTTGGTTTCACTCCAGTGCGTGGTGAAGGTCCCTTGCGTTCGCCTCCATATATTCCTTCCTCCATGGTATAAAGTGAGAAATGTGGTTTCGTATGTTGCAAAGAATGTATCTGATTCAAAAGTGTTAGCTATTTTTAAGAATATATATTTATGTGGCACCATTGCGAATCATTTTTTACTTTACTGTACTCACCTATCTGCCTTACAAAGAAGAAGAAAGGAGAAATAATGATGGGTAAGTCATATAATATGAGCTTCATATCTAAAGGAAAACAGGATTGTTAGTGTTTGTTAGCTTCTAAATGGAATAATTTTCAGTCTTCAAATTTGTATATCTTTCGTGTTTTATTGAACCAAAACCAAATTTTGGAAAAAATTGTACTCCAGAATCTTTTTTTCAAAAATTTGGTGCAGGTCATAGATATTTATACTTTTGAAAGTAAAGTGCTAAGATACTAAAGATGATAAGAGCCATCAAAGTTGATAGTTTTTGTTATAAATTCAATATCAAAAATGTTGTTGCATAGGATCTTGAAACTTGTCTCCAATAGCAACAATATTCTTTATTTAAACAAAAAATACTAACAATATTTATCTGTACCATTTTAAGTCATTTTATTCTGGCATCACTCAAAAACTATTGCATAGATTGTGATGAGGTTTTCACAGTTTGATAGCTCAGAGTTTAGCCTAAAATTTATTTATTTATATATTTATTTATTTATACGCCAATCGGGTTGATACATACAGAAATAATTCTTAACATCAACACATAAGATAATTCATAAAAATCTTTTAATGTTGGAGATTAGTCCAGCACGAGATCCTCCAAAGAAGTTGATGTTGGTAGCATGTGACTTACTATTCTGTGGAATGGTCCAAAAACAATAAATTGAGGAGCATATCACCATATTACCTTAACAATGTATAGAGCAGAAAATGAATATGTGATTAAGAAAGTAACACGGAAATTTGACTCTATGCCACCGAGCGTGGCGGTGTAATGGTTAGCGTTCTCGCCTCGCATTCGGGAGGATGGCGGTTCGAATCCCCGTCCGGGCATCCAGATTTGGGTTTTCCATGGTTTCCCAAATCACTCCAGGCAAATGCTGGGATGCTTCCTTCAAAAGGCCATGACCGAATTCCTTCCCATTCCTTGCCTCTATCCTTTCCCATCTCTAAAAGCATCACTGTTAAGAGATGTTAAGCAGTTTTTTAAAAAAATTGAATATTCAGACTTGTAACATCTACCAGTGTTTTGGACCATCTGTCTTGAACACATAATCAGTATGACACATTATTTCACCTCCATTATTCCAAACAAACTTAATTACTTTCTATTTCTTGGTTCCAATGAAAGGTTCTTATTGTTGCTAACTGGTCACATGTTGCTCCATGAATTTATATTTATTTTATACCTTTCAGCAAAGAATAACACAAATTTTCAAAATATACTTTTCCAATTACTCAAATTAAATATTAACTGTAACATTTTCAATCTAGTCCATTCATACACACCAAGGTTTTTTGCCTCAGAACAATCTTAGTAGCCTATTTACTTTAATGTCTATCCCACTAGCCCTCCATACTAATCACCACTTGCTACCGCTCTATATCAATTTCTGAACTATCAGTCACCGCCATGCGCTCGGCACGGTCTGTCCTTGAATAGCAATAGTGTCACACACTATTCTTAACAATAGGTCCCTGGCAAAGCAAACAATGCATCATTGTTAATATTGTTTGCAACAATCTATGACAGCCAAAAATCTAATTTAATTAGTAAGAAATGATTCTAAAATTATTTGTTAATTAATTAATTTTGATAGGAACTGGGGGTGGGCTGATGGTCTCTCATAACTCTAAAGGTATTTGACAGAGTAAACCACAAAATGCAGTTAAATATGATATAAGCCATTAGAGTGGATCAAAAACTAACTTGTTAAGTAGAGGATTTCTTAAGAGGTGGAAATGAATGAGACAGTAAAAAATGCCGTTTCAAAAGAGGTGAAAGTTAAAATGGGAGTGCTGCAGGGTACTGTATTGTTATTCCTTGTAAGTAGTAATAAATAATTGTGTTAGTGGTTTATAGTCTGAATTTAGGTTCTTTTTTCATAATGGTATGTAATTGGTTCAAAAGAGGAGAGGACTTGGCATTTTTAACAATGGCAGGGTGATTTGGACTGGGTATCTGTAAGGGTAAGTCTAAATGGAGTCGAGATAAGTGCCAAAAAGAGTCGGCCTATTAGGTACACAAATAATAATAATAAAAAAAGTTGTTTAGGATTATAGGAGTGCAGGGGATGAATTGCTTGTTGATAAACAGAAATGTAAATAACATGGCATAACATTTAATGGCAAACTCAAGTTGGCAGGTGTTGGTTAAAGGCTTCCAAAACGTTCATTTATTGGGGAGTACTATTGTGTGTAAGAGGGAGGGGGGAGAGTATGAGCAAAATGAGAATTGGGTTACATAATGTTTGTCAGACTATTGCTTGAATATTTTGGTATAGTATGGGACTCAACTTTTGGTTATCAAATACAGGAGATTCAAAGGAGAGCAGTAAAATTTGTGGAAATTACCACAGAACACAATCAGCAACTGGTACAATCAGTGGCGTAGTTAGCGTGGATGTCACCCGGGGCTGATATCGATGGTGTCACCCCCTTGAAAATTAAAATTTAACGTTAACTAAAATATACTATCTTGTAAATGTAAAATATGATATTAATAAAACATAATTAAATAAACATTTATTGTTATTAAAAATAATATTTTGTTAATAAAATGATAATATTAACAACATTTAAAAGATACACAAATAAACCAAAAACAATTGCTTTCATAATCCCCTCTTTCTAGCTTAAATGGCTGCAAACTCATAAATCACATCTTCAAAATTGACAATTTGAGTTACTTGCAAGTTCAATAGTGAATATGGCAAGATTTTAGCCACGTGTTGCTCATCGGTGAACGAAAGTGGTTTTAGATTAATTTTAACTCCTCTGAAAATTGGGCAGGCCTGACTTGCCCGATACTGTACCGCACCGTCACAGCACCGACACATTTCTTAATACTGTTGGCGCTTACTCGATCGAAGTTTGTTGAAAGGACACGGCCGACACCCGGCCGTCGTTGGATTTGTTTATGTTTTGACGGTGCGGATCAGTGTCGGCCTGCTGGATGAGGAGATGCGCATAGAGTCAGTTCGAAAATTTCCCTTCCCTTACTACCAAATGTTGTTTTCATGTTATTGTAGGTAGAGTCCTAACATTTTCGCATTAAAAAATCAAAGCTTTGCCAGAGTTGAAGATCTCTTTTAAGACCCACAAAAATTGCATCCGAGATCCGCATTTGTAACGGAGACCTTCCACACCTGAATCGCGCGCCGTAACCATCTGAGTCACCAGACTAATATAGAAGTACTGAAAAATATGTATTCAAACACATTCGTGTTTTTGGGTAGCAAAAATAGATGATATAGAAAAACTGTATGTTCATTTTATCAAGTTTAAAAATTTATTTTTCATTACACCCACATTCGTTCTGGTGACTGAAATGGTTGCTGCGTGCGATTTGGGTACTGAAGGCCCCAGTTCAAATCCCGGTCTCAATTGTAATTTTACAGTCCTTAAAATTGACATTTACCCCTGGAAAAGATTTTATCTGTTATTGCAAAGATTCTAGGACACTCCATGTTTCGAATTTCACGTTAATCTGTAGATCTCCTATTCAAGTTAGGTGACTACGATATAGGTGCACTGCGAGTTTACCAATAAGAAACTCTGTGACTAGGATGGTGCTGTGATAAATGATTGAAATTTGATGCCAAGTATCCCCACATGAAGAGTGTAATATGATACTTTGTTGGCCAAGAATGCCAAGGCGAAATGTGACAACCCTCTACACCTAAATGTCTAACTGTGAGAGAGGTCGTAGAATTGGTTGTTTTAAAAGGGTGAATCAAAATTGGCCGTAGTGCAATGTCACGATACAGGCTTGTTAGAGGACGTCCATTAATTGTGTTAGGTGAAATTGGAGGGGGGGGGGTTCAATAGAAAAAGGCCCACAAACGATGCAAATATCGACATTGGGGGATATCCTAACGGGGAGGGGGGGCGGGCCCCGACCACATCTCATCAACTCTCACCAGAAGGGGTTGGGGGCGAGGTGTCCCTTACAAGGTGATGAAAGAAAATTCTAGAGAAGGCACAGGTCCATTCAGAAGGGGAATAGCATGTGAAAACCGCCACATTGTATGGGTGGCTGTTGCTGGCAGATGGGTGACTGCAGGCCAGATCAAAGCAGTTAGGGCCGGCTTAAGGAATTTCGGGGCCCCTGTGAAGTTTAATTTTGGGGCCCCCTACTTTTCTAGATGTACTTTTGGCTATACTTTATATAATTTTCGTGACTTTATACACACAGACACACACACACACAGACACACACACACACACACACATATATATTAGAGCTCAAACAACGATTAAAGAGACGTACTGAGGTTTCTGTAAATCTGTGTACAAATGGCCCAGCAGTTTATTGAATATTAGCTGAACAGGACCAACTTTGCCGAGTCTTTGGTGTTTTATCAATGCATCTCATATGGATCTCTCAACTACTGTACTGTCACTTTCGTTTCTGGCTAAGCCCTGCTGCCCATTGTGTCAAATGAAATTGTTTTTGTATTCTACTTAATAGCTATTATATTTATAATGCACTTTTTGTATACGACATTTCTTTTCTTGCCTTTCTTTGCTAGTACATATAGGTATTTGGGGCTGGAGAGACGTGAGCAGGCATACACATTTTTATTCAATAAATTTTTATATGAAACGTCAAAAGATGAATGAGTTTATTCGAACGAAATTACATAAATTGCTGTAACAGGCTGAGAGCAATACATGCATTTAAATATATATACCTATTGTAATTACATCAGATACGACCTTTTTCACACCGTATCTGATGATGGGCTTCTCGTGGAACTCTATGCCTCGCAAACGTCTATTGTGAACGCAGCTTGTTAACATTCTAAATTTGTAGATTATTTATTTTAGCAGGAAAATTGTTCGTTAAGTAAGGACAAATTTTGAAGGGATCGTGCGGGGCCCCCTCAAGCTTGGGGCCCCCCGCGGTTGCGGTTCTTGCGGCCATGCTAGCAGTGATTACACAGAGTGTCACCCCTATGGGAGCGTGCACAAACTACATGGCTCGGTCCAGGGGGGGGGGGGGAGGAGTTGGCTGGAAGGCTACGTGGGGGGAGGGTTGGGGTTCCGAGCCAGGCCACGTAGCTTTCCTTTCATAAAATTTTTCACAGTTAAAATGAGGAACAGAACTCACAACAGCATGTCAATATTTATTTCCCTCAGTTTATTATTTCCTTAGCCCGATCCACAGGAGGCCTAAATGGAGCTACTTGGTATAAGCACGCTCCCTAGACGATTGTAAACCAATTGCTGGAAGCTTGGTTACATCCTCTGACCCCTATGCAATGTGTTCCATTCATTTCCAGCATCGTCTAACCTGTTGTAAAGCAAAACGCAAATGGACATGTGAATGGCGTACATTTGTGTTTATAGACGAATCGCGATTCTGTCTGTGGCAAAGTGATAATCGACGACATGTTCGCAGGCGTAGTGGAGAAACGGCTTACCTTCAGTGATTTCAGAACGTCACACAAGAGCAGCCACTGGAGTCTTTTTTTTTTTTTTTTTTTTTTTTTTTTTTTCCAGCAATCAGTTTTGACAGCATGACTGAGTTGGTTGTTGTTGAAGGCATAATGACAGCCCAACACTATGTGGATGAGGTGCTGCATCTTATTGTGATACCCTTCATGTTTACCATCCAAATTGCATCTTTCAACAAGATAATGCCCATCCTCATACTGCGGCCATTGTTACACAAGACTTGCACAGGGTATGATCACAATTTGTACTGCATGGTCCCCACATTTGTCCCCAATAGAGCATGTCTGGAATGCCAGGAGTAAATACATTAGATCACATGGTCACCCAGCACAAATTGTGTATCAACTGACTGCACAAGACATGCAGGTGTAGAGAGACATACCCCAAGAAGACTTATTGATTCAATGCCAGCAAGGATCCATTAATGTATTAATGTTCAAGATGGGTGCACTTCTCGCTGACAGCTGTATCTAAAGGTAATAAACTTAGCCTGATCCATTTCTATTTGTTATCATTTCTGCTGGGTATGGGTATGGCCCTGGATATATCTTCAAAGTTTTCTAAAATTCTACCATTCCTGTATGTGTGTTGAGATTTTAATGTCCGCCAGTGTAACTGTACGGCGAGCATAAGATTCCGCTATAAATTTAAAAAAGTCGAAAGCTACCAATAATTTGTTATTGAAAAGTTAACATAGGCTGTTTTTAAATACCTTCGCAACCTTGGTATTTTCAGGAGCAAGGGATATCGAGAATAAAGTTAACAGAAGTGGCCTGGTCCAAGTAGAAGCAATTCCAGACCTAGATGGAGTCCCATTGGAGCAAACCTAGGATCCGGATCCCACAGGTCGTGAGACCCTGGGGCATACTGTGTAGTCAGAGAAGCAACTCTACATTGAGTTCCTTCATACAAATAGAAGAAAAAATCAAATACAAAAACAACGTAATTTAAAAAAACAACGGGTCAGGTAATACAACAACATGCCTTTGCGATATCTGCCGTCTTTACATGAAGTACTTAACAAGTGAAGTATTTTACTATCCGTCTAAGCTGTAGACTGCTAAATATGACATGTATGTACCAAAGACCATCTCCACAAGTAAATTTTAGATTTCTAGCGCCGCTCTGTAGCGTATAAATAATAAAAATGTTGTAAACGGCTCAGTTTATGATTAACGCTCAATTTTTGTTGAGGAACAGAAGTTCGACATACCTGTCGATTTAAGGAACCCGTAAGAATTTAGGTAGGCCTACCTGTATTTGACGAGAGGTTACCCGTAATAGAAATTTTCTTCTTCTCTAAATTTGTTGTAGAAAATTCTTAGAGGATCTTATGCTTATTAATTTATTATAAATATTTGCATTTTCTCGATCAGTAGAAAGAATAGCAAGCTTATATGAACCAAGAGTTAAAGTGCTTACTAATGTTACGATTTCGCTGGTAAGATACGCGGTTCCGTATGTTTTAAACATATGCTCTACAAAAACTGATTACCAACGACATACGATGCCATCAATGAACACTTGGACCCGTTCGGATTGACTTGAAACCTGACAGTACGAGGGTGGTTTGAAAAGTTCTCGGAATGTATTAGAATTAAGTATCTTACCTCGGGGGAACTGCTTTTATTTTTCAACATAGTCTCCCTGTAGACTAATGCATTTGGTCCAGTGATGTTCCAATGCCTTGATCCCATCTCGAAAATGAGATTCCTCCAGGCCTGCAAAATACCTCTCCAATTCGGCCGTCAGTTCTTCCCTTGTAGAAAATCTTCGTCCACCGAGGAAATTTTTCAGCTTGGGGAATAGATGAAAGTCTGATGGTGCCATATCAGGTGAATAAGGTGGATGTGGCAACAATTCGTACCTCAGTTCATGAAGTTTTGCCATGGCAATAACACTTTTGTGCGGCGGAGCGTTGTCCTGATGAAAGATGACGTTTTTCCTTGCCAAACCAGTCCTTGTTTCGCGTATTTTTTCCTGTAATTGGTCTAGGAGGTTTGCATGGTATTGCCCTGTGATTATTTGGCCAGTAGGAAGATAATCTATCAGCAGAATGCCTTTTTCATCCCAGAAAACTGAGGCCATGACCTTTCCGACTGAACGCACTGCCTTTGCTTTCTTTGGTGGTGGTGAATCAGCATGTTTCCACTGCTTTAACTGCTATTTTGTCTCTGGGGTATAGTAGTGGACCCAAGTCTCATCTGTAGTCACAAACCGGCGCAAAAAATCTTGTTGGTTGCTCTGAAAACGGGCCAGACTTTGTTCGGACATTTCCAATCTGGTGCGTTTATCGTCCAGTATCAAGAGCCGCAGCGCCCATCTTGCGGATAATTTTTTCATACCCAATTCTTCGGTTAAAATATAATATACCCATTCAGAAAACATCCCTACAGCTTCAGCAATTTCCCGCACTTTCAGTCGACGATCCTCCATGACCATTTTATGCACTTTTGCGATAAATTCTGGGGTCGTAACACTTTTTGGCCGTCCACTACGTGGATCGTCATCCAAGCTCTCCCGACCAAATTTAAACAGTTGAAAATGAAGAAGCAGAATCCCCTAGTGTGTTCTGAAAGTCGGCATGAATTTCCTTTGCTTTCATACCTTTCTTTACAAAGTATTTAATCACTGTTCGAATCTCAGTTTTTTCCATTGTCACAAACACTACGCGGGAACAACAAAGAGTCGTCACTACCACACTCCTGCAGCTAGAGCACTGACGCGCCAAGTGTTCACTCACAAAGGATGTGTGATTATTGCGCGGGAACCTCGTTGCTCTAGCACTGACATCTAGCGGTTATTCCGAGAACTTTTCAAACCGCCCTCGTATTGCCAGTTTAATATACAGTTTTCTGAATCATCTTATTTGCATAAATTCGAACATCATACGATTTCATGTCGAGTATAGGTGCACTGCCGACAGTAGGTAGGTACCATGGAGGAAGGAATATATGGAGACGAGATAACGCGAAATCCATGAAACCTCGTGAAAAAACTGTGCCTGCGCGGCGGACATCGTAGGAGTACCAAAACATTGGGCTGTTTGCACTGTGTCAGCTGCTGAGAATATTTCATTTTCTAATATTCTAAAGTTTTCTATAATACCAAGTTGTGATGCATATGGTTGCACAAACAGACGAGATAGGAAAAAATCTGGAATAGCGTTTCATAAGTAAGTCACATTGTAATTATCGTTCTTGAAGTATCTGACAGGCAACCGCAACATTAGTGCCACTTGCTATAAATTTATTCATTGCTCTCAATAGGATCATATTATTCTCAAATTTTTGTTGGTGTAGTGTAGACAATTAGCATATGTTACTATTTTGCACCTGAAAAGCTAGCCTTATTGTAGACAAATGTTGGAAATTTAATTTAAACGGGTCATGTTTACATCACGACACAGTGAATATGGTATTCTGCATGCATTACTCACGTTTAAGTTTACACTGAAATTGCACGATGAAATTAATCGTGATAATTTGTGCTGTGCGAACTACTAAACGTGATGAAATAAACTTTGTTGACGGAAATGTAGTTCGCGATGCATTTCTTGTGTTTAGATGTGTCTACATAGTTTGATTTTGTAGCGGCAATATTAATGGAAATGTTGGCAGGTTGAAATGCGGTGTATACCTGAAGAGAACAAACAATTTATTTATTATTAGCTTCTGATTTTTGAATGTACTGATTTTTCTAGCAAAATTATATAGGCCACTACTAGTACAATATCTTCTAAGTAAGCTCAGAAACTATGAGGTTTTATGAAGTATTAATTTTTTTAAGCTCTAAACATTGACTTATGCTTTTTTTTTTAAATTTCAGATATGACTTGTTTCTGTTTTCAAATATGTCTACAAGTATATTTCTAGATTTTGAAATCTTCCTTGTCAATTACTGAAATAGAATGTGAAAATATAACCTATTTGAACATCAACTAAAATTTAAGGACTGTAGAAATAAACAGTTTATTGAATAAAATCTCCAGTCTTACAAACAGTTTATTATTCAAGTTAAAAAGAATTACCTGCTCATTAAGTTACGTCCGAATTCATCATCAAATATGGATATGGCGATAGTTTTTTTCTGGTCCAGGCCGCATTTCAACCTAACCACGTCAATTTTAAGGTACAATATCTCGAGAACTAAGCGAGATATCAAAAACTTTTATTCTTTACTTTCAGTTTCCCTCATCGAGTTACATAAGAATTCGTCATCAAATTGCGGCGCCCGGTTATCGTTGAATCCCCTCATAACCTAACAACCTCACTTTTGAGACAATATATCTCGAGAACTAAGCACGATATCAAAAAAATTTATACTTCATTTTTGATGTGTCTCGTCGAGTTACATAATAATCCATCATCAAATTGCGGTGCCACGGTTTTCTTATGATTCCCTTGAGGTTTTTGTGCATATTTCCGTGTTTCTCTGGTCAAGCAATATGGCGGCCTCCCCTCCCCACTTCTCTCCACCCGGTTTCACTCCAGTATGTGGCGAAGGTCCCTTGCGTCGTCTCCATATATTCCTTCCTCCATGGTAGGTACGCTGAGTGTAACTCTGATAACGCGAATTGTACTCAATTTATCTAACACGAATCTTTCAGATGATAAATTCAAAAATTACCAGAAAATATTTCAAGGCACTTGTGAATCTTAGCTTGAAAGCTAATGGAATTCTAAACAAGCAAATAAAAAAAAATTATGCCACTCTTTATTGATGACTGGACAATGGAAATGGAAGCCTACACTACGCGTATTCCGAGTTCCGACATGCGTTTCGATGCTTTTTTTATTTCAAAGGAAAATATAACATTTTTATTTAAATAATTTCGAAGATTTACAATTTAACTGTCTAATTACTATGATTTTAGCATTTTGGACATATATATTTTTTAATTTTAAAATTTCCACGCTTTACACAAGAAAACTTACATTATATCCACCGACGTTTCTAACAAACCAAACAGTGACTGACGGCAAGCACAACGATTTCCTCTGATTGTTGGAGCTACAGAGTGATGCTCCCTTTGTTTAAGCTCACGGTGTTGCCAATAATTATATTCTATTGCAGTGCTTCTCAACTCTAGGGGAGGGGTTGTGGTTCAAAACAATAAAAGTAGAAGTGTTTCGACGCATAAGGATAAAAGAAGTCTATCAAAAAAATGTTTTATTTTTGTATCACACTAATTTCTATTACTATTTTCGAAATGCGGGTGTCATCCCCAAACGGCTGACATCCGGGGCGGACCGCCCCCCCCCCCCTTAGCTACGCCACTGGGTACAATAAAGGAGTTGGCTGTTGGGTTGGGAGTCATTGGAGAAGTGAGGGTGGTTGATACAGATTTGGAGTGCACTTGTCACATAATGGTGATGAAGAATGAAAGGTTATTGGTAGAAGAATTAGAAGTAGTGCAAGGAAGGGAAGAGATTACCTTGACTGCAAGCTGGTACTTGACATCAGTCATTAGGTTACGGCCCCTGGTTTGAAGTAGGTGCAGAAATTTTGAGAGTTGTGTTTGATCACATGAGTTATGCTAGGACGTTCCGCGGTTCGGATTCCACGTTAAACTGTAGGTCCCCTCTAGTAATAACAGCCCTAGTTGTAACACAGTGTGTACATATCGATAGCAAAAATTCAAGCTAAACAAAAGCAAGGTCTTCATTGGCCCAAACAAGCATGTATAATATATATTAATTGCGATGGAGGGCATTCTCCAGTGGCAATTTCTCTGCACACCCATTTCCCCTTTCCTTTTCCCATCTTCTTTTGCCCTCTACTAATTTCAACTTTAAATTCTTTCAGCATTTTTGGTAAATTATTCATCATTTTTCTTGTAACTTATTCCAATCCGACCTCCTTCACTACGAAAGAAAATCTTCTCACTTTTTAATCCCGAGACCAAAGTCACTGCAACTAGCTTATAGAAACCCAGATGATATTGCGACTAAGTCATTTTCTGTGAAAATTATTTCCACTGCAATTTTGTTAAGTTGTTTAAGGCAAGTATCACTAAGTTCCGGGTCCTTAGATTCGAGCCTCGCTTCAGAATATGTTTTATTTGTTTTCTGTATGTGTTTTGCTTAGATAATACCTTCTTGCTGTTGGTAGCATAGCATCTAATTTTTTTTAAAAAAATACACCAAAAACGTTTTTCATGGCACTTAACAACTATAAATTTATGAATTCTTCTACTAAAAATATGATTTTGTAACGCACCAAACAGCAATCGGAAATGAAAAAAGGCAAACACACAAAAATAAAAAGTAAGCCCATCCTAGGACCTACACAACTCCATTGGCACTCAACTATACAACTACCCGGACACTACGGTTTAAATGCTTCTGTTAATATTAAACATCATAGTTTATTCATGTGAGATAAAGTGAAACGTGGTCGGTAAATAAATAAAAAAACAATAAACTCAGTTTCGTTGGCAAAAAGTTATCATTTATTCATAATTTTTTATCTGTAATTAAGAAAAATGGTCCACAACGACCATTTATTTAACAATAACTTACATTTTTCTCGTCAATACCTCATAAAACTACCTATTTAATTTATCGTTTCATCCATTATTATGAAATATTTCTGTTAATCTTTAACTTCCAATTTAAATATAAATTATTCTTAAATTGTAGTTACATTTTTAAGCTCCGTTGAATATGTCAGGGGTTGTGTCCATAGTTAGCCCAACAAATAAGGAGTTTATTTTCGGTATTTTTCCGCTGTAGGCTTCTACAAATCGTTCTCCATTTTTTTTTATATATTCAAAACTAAATCTCACTAATAACAAGAAACAACTAGCAACAAACAATACACGTATTAGGAAACTTGGTCGCATCGTTTACAGGCTCGTGACGTCGCCATGGTCGACCATCAATCCTAGAGCGTTTTATTTCGCGTGACCAAAGGTAAAAATCCTAAATTTTATTAAAAATAATCCACCTTTCTTTTCAAACTTAAAAAAAACCTTCCTAAGCATTAATCTACACGATTGACTGCAATTTCCAATATACTTTCAGTACTGTGAAATAGTCTATTGGGAGGTTTGGTTAATAATATACACAGAGGTAAAAAATTAGGATCCTAGGTATGGTCTGTGAAATTTTTAATTTAATTTTATCCATAATTCGCAGTGTTGTACGCGATTGTATTGATCAGAGGAAAGGTAGAATGAAAAACAGCCTTCAGTCACTTTAATGCTAATTTCATTGCATTACACAATGCATTTCGGAGCCTGAGGATCCATCTTCAGGTGTCTATTGCATTTACATTGGTTTTAAAATTTTCCTTAAGTGAGATTCATTCCTAGCAAGGTTTATTCCTGTGGTGAAAAATGACACTTACTTCAAATCGTTTATTAGCACAGGAATAAATAGTCAGCGTGTCTACAAAGTTAAATTTCATCCAAAATATCTTCTCGAGAAAATCACTCGTGTGATGACAATGTAGGTGACTTTAATTCTTGTTGAATCCGTCCAGGAATGATTCGTGAAATGGTAACAACATTGGTCTATATAAGTAAAAGCGTGGAAAGTAGTGTCTGTCTTCTAATACCTACAAATTCAACAACATTTTGAAAAGACTTGACAGGATGAGAGTCGTGTGTTAAACTGAATCGTGCCTCACGGGTGAGCGGAAATAGTAGGACGTGAGTTCGACCCCGATCCGACCATTCTGATTTCTAGTTTCAATGTTTCATCAATAAGACCAAGGTTCATCTATTCCTCTCCCTTCCCTTATGTCTTCGTTATAAATGAAAGAAAAAAAATCCAAACAATTCTGCCTCTGTGGAAACAGTGAGAATTGTACAACAGTCAGCTGGTATCCGAAGTAACGCTCATTCTTCGACACACTATCAAGCTGCAAACAGACGTTTCCTTGCTGTTCGAAACTTACTGTGTGTCTTCTAAGCGGCAGGACAGAACTATGAAGGTAAGCAAGTATCGTGAAGGCACGAACAAGATTCTCATTAATTACTGTACACATTAAACGCCTATGAACTGATTCCAGTGTTTTAATTTGTCGATATATTTCACAGAGTCTCTTCCTCGTTCTGTCTGACATATCTTACTGCTGCTTTGTAGATTATCAATCATAGAATTATATTTTTCATAGTTACCTTAAATTTATTCCTGACATTTTTTAGTTATTGGTGCATTTCGAATGAATTTATAATATGTAAATACAAAATATTATGTTGCGAGTACAAACATTTTGTAAAGTCTCTCTCAGGAAACTGTAATATTGATTAATTATTTCCTGCTATATTTCCAAGAGCGGTAAATAATTCTGTTCTGTTCTATCTGAAGTAACGATTTAGTTCGTTACAAAAGAAGAATAGTCACCAGTGTATTTGAAATTAACAATAAGTCAGTGTTTGGTATGATTAGACCTGAAGTCCCATAATTTCCGTAGGTATTTTCGATACACATTGTCATTAAAAACACTCATAAGAATTGAATTCAAAACAACTTTACTGTTTTGAATTACTAATAGCTTTACGAGGTTCTAGAAGCCTATTAAAGTCTTTAAGATAAATACGATTTTAATTTATTTCTCCTCTTACATTGCTTCCTTTTTTCTTTTTATCGTTACCACATACACTGTAGTGATCTTCTTTAGTACATAGATTGTAGGCGCCAACAAGCCTATTTGACTATATCTTACTTTTTTCTGCAATTAATTGTACTTTACATAGGTTTGCAGGAATGTAATAACCAAACTTTCACGAGTGATCGTATTTAAACGCCTTGTAAACGCTGTTGAGTAATTACAAGTATAAATGAACCTGTTCTGAAGTCTGTGTCAGTGAATTTAATTTAATTTAATTTATTGCGATGGAGCGCACGCTAGGGTGACAATTTCCATACACAACCACGCTTCCTCTTTCCTGTACCCACCCACTTTTGCACTCTACAAATTTCAACTTAAATTGTTCCAACGTTTTTGGTAAATTAGTAATCATTTCTCTTGATAACTTATTCCAATCCTTGACACCCTTCCCTAATAAAGAGAATATTCCTACACTCTTATGCCTGAAACCGAGTGCCACCTTGTGGTCATGGTCATCTTTTCCCTTATATGCATTACTTTTCATTCTTACACCAATATCTTCCGATGCCTCATCACCAATATATACCTTATACATTCCCATGATCCTCTTCACAATTCTCCTGTCTTCCAATGAATCCAATTCCAGCTCTTTTATCATATCTGCTACTGAATGTGTTCTGCGTTAAATTCCATAGACAAATCTAGCAGACCTTCTTTGCACCACCTCCAAATCCTGTATTTGATACCCAAAATGTTGGTCCCAAAGTACACAAACCATATTCAAGCAATGGTCTGATCAAAGTTTTGTAACGCAATTCCTTTACTTCTCTTGGACACCCCTTCATGTAGTTCTTTATCGAAAATCGGATGAACGTAGGTCCATGTTGTACTGTGAATGGGCCGCTAGAGCGGTGGAAAGGTAGGTGGCAGGCACGGAGATATTCGGTGGCGTGACATTGTGCTTGACGCTTTTATTAGTCGAGCCGCGAACTTTGCAAATTTCACACGACAAAGATGGTGTTTTTAGACGCGTGCGTAGTTATATAAATAATTTAATTCACTTGTGAAATCTTCCCATGTTTTTTGTTGTTGAAAGATGAGGCAAGAAGTAAATCCATGTACCAGTATTATATGGAAACAGACGTTACTTCTGAAAAAAATGTATAATTTGGCATAAAAAATATACTTATTTTGATTATAAGATTATTTTTGATAAAATCTAAATAATTATAAATTTATTTTTCCACTTCCGCAAAACATCTGCATACGCGGATGTCAACCATTGAACATTCGCATCCGCAAAGATGACTTCCGTTACAACCCTAGTTCGCATTATCGATTTGTTCGGATTTTTTATTTGTGTAGTTTGATTTATGTAGTTTTTACGTTGCCTTTAAAATTACATAGTTACATTATAATTTTACGTATCCCAAACAAAAGAACTCTCTTATTTACTTTAACCTCACGTTGGAAACAGTCATGCTTCCTTTTTAGAAGATGAACATGATGCTATTACAGGCATATAATTGTTGGCACAAGATACTAAAGTTAACGGAACTTGCCAATGCAGCAAATCAAGGCGAAGGACGAACACGGAGGGTTTCATATTTCATAAAGAAACTCAAAACTACACTGAAAGAATTATTGTTGTCGCGTCGTGTTTATAACAAACATTCGGCATCACAGCCGAGGATATTGCGGCGGTAATTCAATAACAAACGCAATGTGTAAAACTAATTTTAGCTGGTTCTTTGTCAGAGAAATTTCCGAACAAAACATGTGCAAAGGTATACTGTAATACAAATCTGTAAAATAATGCAAAATTCGTAAAAAAAGAGGTTTTTCGGATAACACGTTCGGATTATCGACGCTTTATTGTAGCAATTCTGGAAGTAAACATTATCCCAACAGCAACGTTTTTGTGGTCTTGTTAAAGTAAAATTATTCCCTAATTTGGTTATAAGAATAGAAATGTCATGGTTTTCAGAGTAATTCTCTTATTCTTTTGATATATCAGTGCTTCTGTGATCAACTGATAAGTAAGTTTAAATCCAGTGGGAACAAAAAGATTTTCGTTAGACGAAGAGGGAATTTTGAAGAGGTATGTAACAAAGGATCAGAGTAAGAAATGTGGTATCAGCGTAGGTGCAAATTGGAAGTAATTTACGGGGCAGCAAACCGAGACCAGATGTGATCGTTAATTAACTAAATTGACCTGTTGGCTTACGGTCAGAATTTTGTATAAGCTGCGTATAGCATAATGTTTTATGATTCTATTACAACTAAAGAGGATTGCGTGCAGCTCGAAAGTATTTGGAAACGATTTTTAACTTTCTGGTTTGTCATTTAATAGTAGGCTCTATGGGATAGGACTCATTTAGGACCTGGTAAGGAAAGATTATAAGGTCCTGACCATATTAAAGACTGTAATTCAAATGTACAAGAGAAAATTATAGTATCAGAACAGACATCGCCATGGGAATAAAAACACGAGTATCACAGAGTGCAAAAGAACGTCTAGAGCTGGAAAATTCATTGGATAATTGATTTGATAGAGGAGCTGCGTTTGGTGTCATTGGAAGACAGGAGGTGGTTTAATAGAATCGTGGAGTCTTGTAAGTCGTACATTGATGATGAGGCCTGGATGGATGTGGAACAAAACTTAGAAGAATTACCTGGCTGGCAACACTTTATTTCTGGCACTGGTTGGTAAGCACTTTATTTCAGGCATTGGATCGTAGAAATTTTTTGTAGTTAATGGGTTAGGGAGTGGAGAAAGAAATTGATAGGAGTTGTGAAATATATAATCTTCCTCAAACAGTAACAGAAATTATTTTTAAAATGCGCATAATATAAATGCAAGTGAGTAGGGAAATTGCCATCGGGATATAAGATCAATCGAAAGAGGTAACGAAGGTTCATATACCAAAAATCTGGTGTCAGCTGAGAACGATATGTTTAAAATTGCCATTCAATATACTTTAATTTTTTTTAAAAAAATCGCTCATTTGTTTTTTAAATAAATTAAAATTAAATTCAAAGAGAGACATGTAAAGAATTAAAAAGTTTGGGTTGCTTATGTAAAACTGGTCGCAAGTAGGGATTGCCAGCTGTTAAAGATATGTAAGAGCGAGGGAGAGTTACTGTGTTGCACTGCCCAACAAACGTTAAGTGCGCTAAATTTAACAGCTGCCAACCCCTTTTTTTAATTTTTTACTTATGGCTTTACGCCTCATCGACGTCGATGTCATTAGAGGCGGGATGGGACTGGGCAAGGAAAAGGAAGGAATTTGGCCATGGCCTTATGAAGGAAGCATCCCGGCATTCGCCTGGAGTGTTTTGGGGAAACCATGGAAAACCTAAACCGGGATGCCCGGACGGGGATTCGAACCGCCGTCCTCCAGAATGCGAGACCAGTGCGATAATCGCTCGCCCCAGTGGCGGATCTAGGATTTTTCCGAACCGGGGCAAAAACTTCATGCTGGCGCCCCCCCCCCCCAATGAAAACACCACACTCAGTTGGGTACTATTAAACTAAGAGACAAAAAACATTTTATTGCTTGCATTATATATAATTCACATAATCATAATATGTAACGCACGATCCAGACTGTACTCACAACTGCAGTCCTTAGGCCCTACCAAAATTTGCACTAAATGTTCCTACAACTTCACTCGTCGAGCTTTCATTTCCGCGAAAGAGTCTGTAACTTCATCAAAATTCGTCTCATAAGCTGTTCTATTTTCGATTGATAAGACCGTGAGGTTGAAAAGACGTTCCTGGCCCATTGTTGATCTCAGGTAGGTTTTTATGATTTTTAGTTTACTAAAACTCCGCAGTATATTCTCAGAGCTATACAAATATTAAGAAAGGCTTCCTGCAAGTCATTTTTACACATGTGTTGCAACAATTGGAATGGACTAGTTGTTTCATCGATTCCAATTAAAAATGTAGCTTGTTGTTTAAACATGGCAAGTTCTTGCAGAAATCAATTGCGTTTAAGTCATTGGAGTATCTGCTTGCTAGAACGGCTCAATTTTTTTGGAGATCTTCTGTGGACATATTTACTAACGTGTGGCCACCAAGGAAGGCAAAGTTTTCATTTAGTTTTATTGCACTTTCTACCCTTATTCCTATTTCTGTTAAAATTCTGTCAAATACAACTCTTATATCTTTGGAAAACAGCTGTGTGGGGACCATGGAGGAAGGAATATATGGAGACGAGATAACGCGAAATCCGTGAAACCTCGTGAAAAAACTGTGCCTGCGCGGCGGACATCGTAGGAGTACCAAAACATTGGGCTGTTTGCACTGTGTCAGCTGCTGAGAATATTTCATTTTCTAATATTCTAAAGTTTTCTATAATACCAAGTTGTGATGCATATGGTTGCACAAACAGACGAGATAGGAAAAAATCTGGAATAGCGTTTCATAAGTAAGTCACATTGTAATTATCGTTCTTGAAGTATCTGACAGGCAACCGCAACATTAGTGCCACTTGCTATAAATTTATTCATTGCTCTCAATAGGATCATATTATTCTCAAATTTTTGTTGGTGTAGTGTAGACAATTAGCATATGTTACTATTTTGCACCTGAAAAGCTAGCCTTATTGTAGACAAATGTTGGAAATTTAATTTAAACGGGTCATGTTTACATCACGACACAGTGAATATGGTATTCTGCATGTATTACTCACGTTTAAGTTTACACTGAAATTGCACGATGAAATTAATCGTGATAATTTGTGCTGTGCGAACTACTAAACGTGATGATAAACTTTGTTGACGGAAATGTAGTTCGCGATGCATTTCTTGTGTTTAGATGTGTCTACATAGTTTGGTTTTGTAGCGGCAATATTAATGGAAATGTTGGCAGGCTTAAATGCGGTGCATACCTGAAGAGAAAAAAAAAATTATTTATTATTAGCTGTTAGCTTCTGATTTTTGAATGTACTGATTTTTCTAGCAATATTATATAGGCCACTACCAGTACAATATCTTCTAAGTAAGCTCAGAAACTATGAGGTTTTACGAAGTATTATTTTTTTTTAAAGCTCTAAACATTGACTGCTTTTTTTTTTAAATTTCAGATATGACTTGTTTCTATTTGTAAATATGTCTACAACTATATTTCTAGATTTTGAAATCTTCCTTGTCAATTACTGAAATAGAATGTGAAAATATAACCTATTTGAACATCAACTAAAATTTAAGGACTGTAGAAATAAACAGTTTGTTATTCAAGTTAAAAAGAATTACCTGCCATTAAGTTACGTCCGAATTCATCATCAAATATGGATATGGCGATAGTTTTTTTCTGGTCCAGGCCGCATTTCAACCTAACCACGTCAATTTTAAGGTACAATATCTCGAGAACTAAGCGAGATATCAAAAAAATTTATTCTTTACTTTCAGTTTCCCTCATCGAGTTACATGAGAATTCGTCATCAAATTGCGGCGCCACGGTTATCGTTGAATCCCCTCATAACCTAACAACCTCACTTTTGAGACAGTATATCTCGCGAACTAAGCGAGATATCGAAAAATTTTATTCTTTATTTTCGATTTGCATCGTCGTATTACATAAGAATCTATCACCAAATTTGACTTTGGGGACACGTTTCTTCTGAATTTCAACCAGAAACTCCACTCTTTTGAGACAGTATATCTTGAGAACTAAGCACGATATCAAAAAATTTTATTCTTCATTTTTGATGTGTCTCGTCGAGTTACATAATAATCCATCATCAAATTGCGGTGCCACGGTTGTCTTATGATTCCCTTGAGGTTTTTGTGCATATTTCCGTGTTTCTCTGGTGCACGTCACTACCCCATGAACTCCACAAAAAAATAAAAAATAAAAGGATAATAAAAAATATAACAATAAATAAAATGCAAAAAATAGAACAATAAATAATAAAAAATAAATATTTAATAGGGGTGATGAGCTATAGTGATGTGGAGCTACCACCAGGGGCGTAGCTACTATGGGGCTAGGCGGTGCAGTGTACCGGGGCCCTCACGCTCAGGGGGTCCCCAAGCATACCTTCCTCCATGGTCGGGACCGACTGGCAGCGGTATAACTGTTCCACTGTATTGGAGGAAATGCCCGTACCTAGAATGCCGGTCGAGGGTGTTAACCCCAACCACTGGACTTGTTCAGCAACAGGTAGGTTGCCAGCAATTTCAAGTGTCCGAAGAACATAATTCGATTGTATGAAAACTATAAAGGAAATTAAAAACACTAGTACGAAATTAAACATTTTTCTCCCAAGTGCTATGCGGCTCGTCGACGTCGTTGGAGAGTACTGGAGGAACTGAGCTACAGTAGAATGAATTCCACCACAACCTTTACAAGAAAACATCCCCGCCTAAACTTGGAGTGACTTAGGCCGGCTCTCAAGAATAAGCTAGTTATCAGTATACTATTGATCATTTTCTATTATCGTCGAGGGACGTATTACAAAATAGTGGGTAACATATAATAACAATGCACTTTAATACGAAGAAAAAAGAAAGAAAATAATTTATGTAGACTAAGTGCAATGGTGCTACAATTAACATTTTAATCACTTGCTATGATACTGGTAGTATCCAGAGTACTATGAATTAGTCATGTTTGTTTTCAGGTGGAGCTCCAAAACGATCAGATTTCAGTGTAGCAATAGGGAATCGTGGTATACCATTTTTTGAGATCGTCAAATAGTAGTGAAGGCTAGTCATCTGCAAGAAGCTACTGAATATACACGGTAGAGCGCTCTAGTGATGATCGCCAGAACCACGAGGTCAGAAAACTGACGGCAGCCAGCATCTCAACATAAAAAGCATGTATTTTTTTCTTTTTCGTAACCTGTCGGCAACATAATAATAGGCTATATTTAGATTTGAATTAATATCAGACTAACAGCATTGTCTGCCCTCTGTGCGGCTAAGTCTTGAATGATTGTGGGAAAGCAGTGGCGGTTCCAGGGGGGGGGGCTAGGGGTCTCAAGACCCCTAGTCCCACCCCCAATAGTAATTAGGTCCACCCCCGACATCGGTAATTTTTTAGATTTGGTGACCCCCTTATTTTTAGCTCTACTGATTTTTTTTAAGGGCGGCATGATTATAAAGCCTACCCCCCCAAATGAAATCCACTCAAGCCTCCCACAAAACCAAAATCTGCTCAAGTCCCCCCCCCCTCAAATCAAAATCCTGGATCCACCACTGGGTTGGAGTAATGTCAGGATGCAGGAGGCAAATTTAATTGTGATGTGGCACATGCTACGCAGGTTTCCCTACACATCTATTTTTCTATTTCTGTTTATTATCTTCCGTCCTTTGACCTTAAGGAATTTTAGATTCTTTCTGTGAGTGGCCTGGTAGCTTCATAGTTAAGGCATCTTTTTGGAGAGCCAATGTTCCCTGTTTTGGTGGGGGTTTTCATAGACCTTCGCCTCTGGCACTGCTTGCTGTGTAATGTGAAGTATGCTAGAACGCTTCCATGGTTCGAATTCAACGTTAAACTGTAAGTCCCCTATTGCAGGGTTAGGATGCGGTCACAGAGCATGCATACTCTGACGAGCTGGTGGTCGTGCGTACTCTGACGAGCTAGTGGTCGTGCGTAGTCGTGCGATTTCGTCAGTGCGAAACAAACACCGCAAAACAGGTTACTACACTCTACAGTAATAGTGGAAGCAAGCTAGTCGCACATAGTCGTGTGTTTTCGTACGACCAGAATCTGGAAGCAAATCTGCTTGTTTTTTTATGCGTTATTGTACGACTAAAACAGATTTGTTTAGTTTGTGATAGAAAACCTATCTGATATCAGAGCTTAAAAGACTGCCACAACCCTCAGTAAATTTTTATACAATTTCCTCTTTTTCAGTTATTTATGTACTGTACTTCACTACTTGCGAGTGGAGTGCTGCTGGAAACAATTTCCAACTGCTATATCGGAATGTCGCCAGCAATGTTAGATGTGATGTAGGAATTTCTGACTCCTATTTATACTCTGTCTTGACTCCATTGCTGCAGAACCACTCATTCCACACCCCTGGACATTGCTTTACGGTAATGATATCATGGTGGCCTGCAAGTCTCACCAAGAATTGGAACAACAGATCCAACGATGGAAAACTTTTCTCGACAAACACGACATGTGACTTAATGTACGGATGACTGAGTACATGCAGTGTGGAGTTCCAACTGATGGCGTTGAACTCATCTGAGTTCAAATATCTGGGAACAGTAATTTGTTTCGATGGTCAGTCACTCCCAGACGTCCAAATTAGAGTGAATGCAGCCTCGAAAGTGGCTTCAGGTCACAGCAGTCCTTTTCGACCCTTGAATCAAAGATTTGCAGAACAATAGTTGTACCAGTTGCACTATATGGAACCGAATGTTGTCCAGTCACGAACAACAGCTGTATGACATGGAAGCTGATTCGCTGGCCATAGGGATTCACTAGACAGGACTGCATCAGGAATGTGAACTTTCGGGCCGCATTTGGTGTGACTCCAGTCCCTGACAAAATGCGAGAGGGTCGTCTGCGATGATATGGTCATTTTCTAAGCAGCAGCAATACTTCAGTTGCGGGATATAGGTCCGGAGGCCTGAATACCATCAGGGAGACCCAAGAAGCGCTGGTTGGATACCTTAGGGGAGGACATGCTTCTAGTCAATGCTTCACTGAAGATGCACAAGATCGGTATAAATGGAAGAAGTCCAGTAAAGCATACCTTGTAGTGCAGGATTGATGCTAAGATGAAGAAGACTTCACTACTTGCTTCTGTAAATAAATGTAATTAACATTAAATTACATGAACTATTTGCCGATTATATTAAAGCAATAATTTCCTATAACTGTTGTTTATTGTGTCATAAATTATGACTGTATATTTAATAATATACACTAAATGCATTGGGAAAGGAAAACTTTGAACAGCACAGAGAGCTATGGAAATGTCAATGTTAGGTTTGACTAGAAAAGACAAGAAGAGAGCAACTGACATTAGATGAGTCACAGGGGTCATGGACATCTCGTAAAAGACCGCATTCTTGAAGTGGCAGTGGGTTGGCCATGTTTATTTATTTATTTATTTATTTTCAAATAGCCTACGGCTAATATATATACATACAATTACAATTCATACATCATATTAAACATAAAACAGAAAAAAAACAAATATAAACAAACTGTTATTTTCAATGAACTCCTTCATGAGAAAATATCACAATCTCTTTCCTCTAACCATTTACCCAGCTTCTCTCTAAAACTTGCAACAGTTTTGGTCCTTTTTATTTCATCAGGTAATTTGTTAAATATTTTTAAACCTTTGTGCAACACTGTTTTCTGTGCTTTACTACTTTTATTATAGGTCGAATGGAAATGATTTGCCTGCCTTGTCTTATAATTATGTACATCATTATTCTTTTGTACTAATCTAGTCACATATCTTGGTAATAAACTACTTTCCAATCTATATACAAAAGTCAGTACATCTCTAATAATTTCCTTTTCAATATGTAAATATCCTAAGTCCTTAAGCATATTACTGACATTTTCAGTTCGTCTTTTATTTAGAACAGCCCTCATTCCCTTATTAAAAGTATTTTGCAGTTTCATAATTTCTCTTTTGCTTGCCATGATTAATACTGTGGAGCAGTATCTTATGTGAGGCAGTACAATTGCTTTAAACAATAGCTGTTTACCTGGTTTAGATAACACTTTTCTTAATTTGTAGGTATATTAAATTTACCTTTTTTGCTACTTTTTTATTTATATAATCTACATGATCTATAAACTTAAGCTTATTATCAATGACTACACCAAGGTATTTATAATTTTGAACCCACTTAATTTTAGTTCCATTAATCACAACAGAATGCTGTGCTTCTGCTTGTTCCCTAAACAACTTTTTCCCCATCACCATACATGTTGTTTTTGCCACATTCAGACTTAACAAATTTTTATTTAGCCATTCATTAACTAATTTTAACTCTTTATTAATTACCTGTATCATTTTTTCTAGATTATTTCCATAATAATAAATTAGTGTGTCATCTGCAAACATGTGAATTTTACAATACTTCAGTATTTCTGCCAGATCATTTATATACAATATAAATAATAGGGGACCAAGTTTACTACCTTGGGGGACTCCATGTTTCACTTCTCTTTCTTCTGATAGAACCTTATTGAATCTAACCCTCTGATACCTCTTTGTTAAATAATTTTCTAACCATGCATAAACCTCCCCAGTGATATTATACATATTTTTTAATTTTGTTAACAGAAGTTCCCTGTTTACAGTTTCAAATGCTCGCCTAAAGTCCAAAAATACTGCTATTACTCCCTCTCCCTTATCAATTGCCTCTAACCAATTTTCTACAACCAACTGAATTGCAGTCTCTGTGCTATGCTGTTCCCTAAATCCTGATTGGTATTCAGTTATGAGATCATTTTCCTTTGTAAAACTTAGTAAAGTCTCATAAGCTATTGTTTCAATAAGTTTTTCTATCAATGGCAAATTATTTATTGGCCTAAGATCTACACACTTTGAACTACCCTTTACTTTAGGAACTGGTGCAATAATAGATGTTTTTAATTGCTTTGGCAACACTCTTTGTTTCAGTGATTCATTAATTATACTAGTTACTGTACTCCCTACCAAAGGCCATACCCTTCTTAATACCTCACTGCTTATTCCATCAGAACCCACGATATTTCTTAATTTTTGAACTATAACACCAATTTTTTCCTCCGTCACTTTGTGAAATTTGCTAAGGTTATTATCAATCTTGGGTGTCATATTCATCTATTTTGGGGATATTTTCTATTAACTCCTCAATACTTTCAATATAGAAGTCATTTAATTTATTTGCTATTTCATTCGAATTATACACATATTCTTTCCCAAATATTACATATTTTAATGCCCTGTCCTTGGTTTTATACAAAGTTTTTAAGCGTTTCCATAATTTTGTTGGTTCATTTTTATATCTTGTAAATTCTTCCTCATAAAACTGTTGTTTACTTTCCTTCCATAACTTTACAAAATTATTCCTATATTGTTTATACTCATTCCAAGCCTCATCTCTATCTACAGTTGCTTCTTCAATTTCTTTTAATAAGAGAAACTTTTTATAAGCTATATCCCTTTGAATCTGACTTCTTTGATTTTATTTGAAAACCAAGGACATGGTAAATTCCTCACCAATATCTGAATTTCTAGCTTCTTGTATACTCTGGATTATGTTCTCTCTTAATTCAACATATTTTTCCCCTACATGTGTATTATCACAAATTTTACTGTTACCTATTTTATCACTAATTATTTTTATTAGTTTCTTATAGTCAATCCTACCCTTTACTAGTACATTGCCTCTCCCTTTAATATTATTTTTAAACATCCCTGTGATAATGATTAGATTATGATCTGATATTCTAGGTGTGTCCACTACCGTACATTTCAGATTTAAATTATCAGTAATTACAAGATCAATTAATGTTTCACTGTTGGGAGTGACCCTAGTCATTATATTAACAATTTGTTTCATTCCAAGACCTGCTACTTGTGATACTAGTCTTCTAGTATAAAATTCATCTTTTTTTGACCAATCTATGTTAAAATCCCCCCCCCCCCCCTCCCTATAATACAATCGTTTTGACTGATTTCAAGTATTTCCTCCATTACCATTGAGAACCAATCTATAAATATCCCTTTGCTACTACTAGGTGATCTATAAACACCCACAATTGTCCCCCATAAATGTGAATCCATGTACAACTTGATAGCTATCATCCACCATTCACCTTGTTTTACATCAGTCCTTACCACCTCATACGAAAGGTTTTCAGTAACATATATGACTATTCCACCAGTGTGTTTGCTTTCTGAGTCACATCTTATATGATAATACCCTCTGATTTCAATTAATTTATCTACATCTAATTCAGAAACATGTGATTCAACTACAATCATCACGCTTGGTGTGGTCTCATGAGCATATGTGGCAATCATGTCTCTTTTCGCAATAAGTCCACTTATATTTATTACTACCATCTCCGAATTTTGGAGACTTTCCACATTTATTGATTGCTATAAACATTCATATGTGATTGACCTCTTTTTAAATTTATTCTCCTTTGGTAAACTGGACACTCCCAGCTTAGCACACTATGCGTCACACTTAAATTTAACTTTAGCTTGTTATTTGCCTCGATACAGTTACAACATTTTATTTCATTGTTTTTACAATCTTTTGCTAAATGGCCCTCTGCACATTTCAGACATTTGATGCCATTACTACAATTTTCATTTTTGTGGTCATAAGAATAGCATTTAAAACATCTAAATAGTCCTAAATATTCTACAACTTGACACCTCTGCCACTTTAGCTTTAATCTTTTCTGAGTCATTACTCTACTAAATGTTTGAGCATCCAAAGCCACTATAACCACGTAATTATTTTTTACCTTTTTATTCACCTTGACCTCAATTCTTGATTCTTCAAAAATTGATTCCGGGTTTTGATTCCTTATGCACCTTAACAGTTCTTCCTCCTCCATCATTTCTTCAACTCCCAAAATTCTAATCCTAGGATCTCTGCGTTCTGGAATCTTTACAACATAGTCACTTCCTAATTTATTCTTCGCCTCTGCATCCATCTTCCTAATTTCTTCTTTGCTACTGCATGTTATAACAATGCCACCATTTCTGATTTTTCTCACATTTTCAATTCCTATTTTCAGATCAGTTGATCAGATGAAAGATGGACAAAGGTGGTTTTAGAGTGGAGCCCAAGAGATCATCAGAGACCGAGAGGAAGGCCACCAGACTGATAGGAAAAGGCCATATACAGGGTTGTTGGACTTAACCTGCAGAGGATCGCCCAAGATCGTTCGACATGGAGAAGAGTGCTCAGCTTCTACCTGAACTCATAACTCTAAGAGTCTGGCTGATAATGATGATTGAATAATAAATATTAAGTTTTAAGCTTTTAACAATCTACAAATGTTACAGTATTAAAAATGTTGGTTGACTTACCCAAGTGAAACTGCTAATTACTACATAGGTTGAATGCATTACCAGAAATTATTCTGTTCCTCAATTTTCTTATTCTGTGTATGGTCGAATGTTTTTGGCCGCATTCTGAAGTAGCCGAAGAATTGTTGATCATCTTTGTTTAGATCAGGGTAAAGTAATGTGAATTCTCTTTTGGTTTCCCTAATAAAATTAATGTCACTAATCCAAGATTTCTGTTTGTTTTCCAACAAGAAGAGAATTGTCTAAATATAATTAGTCACTTTCCATTTTTGGAGTAACTCCGATCCACTGTGACCACAACTATTCGAACGAGTGCACACAACATTTTCACAAGAGTTGTAAGTCTTCAGAGTACCTATCCACTGTGTCTGCAGCCATAGGCTAGGCGATTATGATTTGGCAGATTGCGCAGCCAATTAGAAACACTGTACCACAAGCAAATGAATCAAATTTAATTCTTTAAGTTATTTTCCCTGGTAATGTATTCCATTCCTGGACTCCTTTTCCTACACAAGAAAATTATCCCACTCCCCTATGCCTGATATCAAGTGCCTATTTGTGGACATCCTTTCCTTTCAATTCACTACTTCTGATTTTTCTCACCATAAATATATGACTTATACATTCCCAGTACTCTTTTCACCCTCCTCCTATCTTCCAGTGAATCCAAATTCAACTCCAATAATCATGTTGATTAAATATAATTGGCTTCCTCTAAACCCCTTCCAACTCAAGTATTCGATGGCCAATATATGGATCCTACCATATTCAAGCAATGCCTTGTCCAAAGTTTTGTAACCCATTTTCTTTCTTCTCTCTACAGAGCATGGTGGGTGAGCTGTTAACACTCTGGCCTCACATTCGGGAGGACGCCAGTTTGAATGTGTTTTCCGTTGTTTCCCCAAATTACACCATGCAAATGCTTCCTTCAAAAGGCCATGACCAAATTTCTTCCTGTTCCTTGTCCCCAGTCCCATCCCAACTCTAATGACCTCAACAAGATGTAAAGCAATAAGAAAAAAAAAACCTTTCTTCTCTCTGGTACATCTCCATATTCAATAAATGGAGGATTTTGAAAAATCTTCATACCAGCTAAACAATACTTCTTGTCCAGTTGAACTTACCACAAAAGTTATGCCAAGCTATCTACACAAAATCATGAGCCTTTAGATAAAAGTGTGAAACTAATAAGCAGACTCGTCTTGGCAATTGTCTTCATTTCAGTTTGACCTACCCAGCTAGGAATGCTGTTCACCTGATCACAGTCCTCTCTCACTTGATCCTATTATATATCATTATGTTATCTGCAAACAAATGAACCTTTGACTGTAAACCATTAACACAATCTTAGAAAGACGTATAGTAGTGCTACACTATAAGCTTAGCATCAATTCGTTTTAAATTTCTTATATATAATCCACTAACCGAGATTCACAAGAATATCCTTGCCTATACCCTGGTTGCCCAATTGGAAACTAGTTTCTTTCATGATAGACATTCCTGATGTAGTTGTATATCAATCTATCCGTCAACTTACCTACCACTGATGTCAAACTTGTTGGCCTGTAATTTTCAGTCCTCAGGTAAGCTGAAAGTCTCTAGACTCAACCCAAATTAGATTACAAGGGAAGGTACAATACTTAATCCTGCTATCTTTAATACATCTGCAGTAATATTATCTGCACCGGCCTCTTTGAGCTTTCGTAGCTTCCATGGTTCCTTCATGATATGCTCAGGATGAATTAAAATATTTTTAACTGCTCATTTCTACTCACATGGAGAAGCTTCTCCTGTCATTTAAATCTTCCCGTGCCTTAACAATGGTCTCTAATAGTATCAATAGTCCAAAAGTTACTTAATATCTTCCTTTTTTCAGATCTTGAGTAACTTTTTTATTCTATCTTTATCTGTAAATGTTAATATACCCTTCTTTCCTGTCAGTTTTCTAACATAGCTGTAGAAGTGTCTAGATGCTGTAATGTAACATACAATCTCAAGAAATATAAATATTTCCTTTTTTTTTTTTAAATTACGAATGCCAACAATCTACAATGACGAAAAAGGAGGATGGATTTCCAGGTATACCCAGAGGTCGGATGCTCATGGATCAACCAAAAATGACAACAACTATGGAGAAGGACATCCCATTAAAAACCTGAAAGCAAGTATTGAGAGTTGTAGTAGCTTTGGTGCGGCATATATTGACAAAGATGATCAAGGAACAAGTACCCAAGGGCCAAAGTTGTGTACACATTAACTAAATAATATCTTTATGTTTCATATGGCCTATTGGGAAGCAAAATTTGACCAGAAAATCAAACAATTGATGGATTTCCTGCCCCTCTGCCAAAGAGGAGGTAAAGTTAAGCCGAGATGGGATACCACCGATGGTTTGAAGGCATTAAGTAGCAATTCGTCATCTAACCTCTAGCGAGCATTACATTCACATATTCTGTTGGGTTGTTGTTACTGCTCAATCTAATTGGGGAGACAACCCAACAGCAGTTGTAGGTTTCCGCGGCCTGGGTCAATGGTATTATCTTGTCTATCTGGGTGGCGTCGCACCATTTTATGAAAGTCCAGCGTTGTTAAGTAGATGGATCGTTCAGAACCTGTGGGAAAATGCAATTCTGCCCAGATGGGATGACCGTTCTAGATCAGGGGTGGCCAACCCAAATGATCCTGTGGGTCACTCTGGAAATTTATCATAGATCCGTGGGCTGCATACAAAATTATATATTCCCATATCAGATTTAGGTCCACTATAGACATTTTTCGAAGTAAAAAATTTAAATATAATGAGTTATTAATATTGTGTTTACTATTATTCTTACATGTAAGCATAGATATGATACTAAACGCAAATTTTAAAGAAATATATAACACTAAAAATGATATATAAAAGATACATAATATAAATGAAATAAATTTTGAAAATATGGATGCACAAATTATGTATTTTTTTAATACATTCATTTTCACTACTTTGGCTATTATAAAATAAATATATTTTGTAAAAGTGTGATGAATCTCACAGGCCGGAAAAATATTCAAGCCATCCCTGTTCTAGATGGTAGTAGATATATTAAGTCATCTAAAAGGGGGGGGGGGAACCTGTGGAGAACACAGTTCTGCTAGGAACAAAACTGCAGCATGACAGTTGAAATGTTGGTCTTATACACAATGACGTGGCATTACCCAAAACAGCCAAGAGACGAACACAACAGCTGTTCCCTGGACAAGTCACAGCATTCAGCTGTGCCCCCTGAGCCATGGGTGCCGGCAGGATTGCTTCTAGCGGGGTGCACCATGGCTGCATGCATTGGTGCCGCCCCCCCCCTATCGGCCCAAACGGCGACCCAGGATGCCAGGGGGGTGCAAGTGCACCCCCCCTCCCGGCGCCCATGCCCTGAGCTACTAACATGGGCCTAAAGCCTGGTCCATATCTGATGACAACATTTGCAGATTCTGGCTACTTGTCTCCCACTGTGACACATTTTGCACTGTCCAACCTCAATTGAAGACCATCATGTTCTGGCTGGTAAACATCATCCATAACTTGTCTGCCACAGTGACAAGACCTGAAGGAGTTGTTTAGTAACCTCAATAAACCACCGTGTTCTATATGTCCATTCTTGTAAGATGTTAAAATTCACTATGTCTTACAATTCAATAAATATTTTAATTTTACTTTCAAAAAGTAAGTAAATGTCTGATCTATTTTGCTAATTAATGTATTCACACACTAATTTATCAAAAAATCATTCATATTGATTTAGAAATATGTTATATTCAAGAAATTATTGGTTCAAATATTAATATTAAATCATTTATTAATCCAATTTAGAGATAATAACAACATTTAACTGGCTTTTCCTACTCAGGTTTCATATATGTACGGCCAAATTTCATTTTAATGCATCATTGTCATCCTCCTGCACCCAGATTCTTGAGAAACCAATCTTTAGCTTCCCTCTTTATTGCTATCAATTTCTTGTTTAGTTGTTTCAAGTATTCCGTACTGTCTTGATGTCTCTGTTGTTTTCTTTTCTTACCAAGCTCTTTAGTCTCTTTCATCCCTACTGCAACATATAGGATCTGTATCTTTATTAATTTTCTGTTTTGGAATAAAAATTTCTTCTGTAATTATTACTATCTCCTTGAATAGATCCTGCTTCGACTCCACTAATGCTCTCCTTCCATATTCTGAACATTCCCTTGAAATCTCTTTAGTTATAAACTACATGCCTTTGTATAGTTGTACCTTCACTTTTTTTTGGCCACTGGTTTACTGTACCCTCTGATATACTTCAGAATTTTTTCTTGAGCACTTACTGTATTTCTTCAGTTACTTGAGGCATCATTTGTTTATCATCAGGTTCTATTACAGTAGAACTCCAATTATCCGAATCGCTTAAGGCAATCACATTAAGACGAGCATGGAACAAGCTGAAAGGCACATCAACTGAAGAAAAAAATGAAAAGGAGAAAAAGGAAAAAGAAGCTCAAGAAAAGGAAAGGAAAGAGAGAGGAGAAGATGTGGATGATGTTTCACCTGAAGAATTCAGAAACACTCTTTTAAAAATTCCTGGATGTTCAGAAGTTAGTGCTGAAGATTAGGAGGGTGGGTGGTGTGAGATTCGTCAGACCCTGGGTATTAAATTCTAAACGATGATGAACTTATTGAAAGTGTGAGAGAAGATGACCTTAATGTCGAAGCTGAAGCAGACACGGGTCCATCAGCTAGTCAAGCATTTGCCGGCCTTGAAACTGCGTTGAAATGGATGAAGCGTTAGCCCGAGTATGACCACATGCAACTTCTCACTGTCAAATGGCAGAATACAGTCAAACAGCTCACTTTGACCGAGATGTTCAACAAGCAATGACTTTTATTTACAGAGCGGTACATACATACTGTACTAATGTAACACTATTGTAAGTGCACTTAACATGTAAAAGTGTTACCTTTTAATTTAATTAATTAAAAACTCTTTCCTTAAAAATAGATTTTTCTCCCATTTTCAGCATACATACAGCAGTTAATTAAAATAGACCCTTTTTTTGGAAAAAAAAATCCAATTATCCGAATTTTTGATTATCTGAACGGGGTCCGGTCCCAATTGATTCGGATAATTGGAGTTCTACTGTAATAAGATGTCCAACATATTTGCCCCCACTTCCTGCTCAGCCACTAGCATAAAGCATCCTTTCTTGATATTTGAAAATTTCAATTCCCTAGTGTTTTAATCTCATTTCTTTTCCAGTCAATAAATGGTTAAGTCTCCACCAATGATGATCATTCTATACCGTTGTCTGTACTCTGAATATAAATTTAGTTTCTGCCCGAGAGCCTATATTTCATCATTCCACTCCAGTAAACAAATAATTCCCTATTTTTTTTTTATTTAATCATTCCAAAAATCTACCAAAACAGCACATGTTGTGATCTATAAACACTAGTGACCTGTGATTTCTGTTACCTCACTTTCTTTTATTGTACACATCCTTTCTCTTTTTGGACGAGACTGCTCGCATCTCCTCTTTGTAAGACAGTGTCGAAAATAATCAGAAAGGTATTAAATTAGATTCTGCACATGTTGATAAATTTTCTGTCCACACTAAGAAACAAATGATGAGATGGTTAGATTGACAGATTTGTAACAAAAGTATAAACCTATAGAGTTGCCTGCTTAACAGGTGCGTGTATGGGTACATATTTCATCTTGTTGCTATCTACCACCTTTCCCAACATTTCAGGGTTTGCTGTCTTTCACTAGTTTTACTAATCATTGGCATGGTTGAATTTAGAGCTCTGGTTTTACAACAGCATGCACTTGCCAACGTCAAACATTTTAGTATGTACTAATGGGGGAAGTGATCCCAGCTGTCTGTGAAATGTGTAACTATGTTTGGTGTGTGATAAATGTTTTTTTCATTCAAGAAATGTGTTGTTCATGAGGTGGAGATTGGGGACTGTACTGGCATTTGCCATGATGGTTGCAAAAAATTGCCTAAAAATGGCAGTCAGAATGGCCAGTATGCTGGGGCCTGGATTCGTGACTGGTCGCGCAGTACCTCCAGTGTATGGCACCTCAGCACACTGGTGGGTAGTATGGATATGTATATGTAACTCTGAAATCCAACAGTTAGGATTAACTGCAGGCTGTTATCTAGTCAGTTGTGATACAACATACAGACCATAGATTATCCTGCAAGAACGAAGTGTTATCAACTATGTTCAGTGCTGTGAACACTTCGTTCAGCATAATCACAATTCCAACCTAAACCAAGTAGTCACCAAATTGTTATACACAGCTCCACAAATTAGTCTAATCACTAGTACTCGGCACTGACTGCCCTCAGACTAGTCGAGGGCCGCTCATTATAGTGAGCTTCAGGAAAGTGGAGAGTAACTTACCCCCTCCCTGGAAACTGTAGCTGCAGTGCCACTTGTACCTGCCACTGACACCCCCTCTGCTCTCTCTGGTCGAAGCTGTGCAATGTGTGGGCGATATGAGATGTCACTATAAACTCTGAGCAAATAGAGCAGCTTTCACAACCTATAAATTTTCGAAGTTATGCTCCACTCAAGGTTTGAACAAGAATTCCTACAACAGAGGAGGAGTGTTCAGCAGGCCGAGCGCCCTACTAGCCACCACAGTGCAATGTATGGATAGGAAAAAAGTGTTTTAATTTTTTCCTCTGTTAAGACAGTTAGTGATGGTAAAATCTCAGTCATCTGATATTTTTGTCACGTATCCAACTAAAATATAATGGAACACAATTTATTTTTGTATTAAATGGGTTAGTTAGGAGCAGGGAGGGGGGGGGAGTTACTTCCTCTTAAGTGAATAGTTCCATAAAAAAATGCCGAACAAAATACTCTTCATTAAACTGAACATGATACGTATTTCTTTAGAATACACCCCTTTATTGGAACAGAGTTGATAATAAATTTGCAAGAGTTATCTATCCAAGTTTGGTCCGGAGTGCTCAACATCACTGTATATTCCAATGACAAGTGTTTAGAACAAAAGAAAGAATAATGTAACAGCATGTTAGTGCTGTGTGCTGCTGTTTTATTTATTAATCTTATGGCCATGACACAATCAATAATACAATGTAACAGTAAATGATAATTAAAATTCAAAATCAAATAGTGCAGCCACTGTAGAGCTTCATTTGAAATATTAAAGTCTATCGGTGATACTCTGAAGGCTCACGTGACGAATGGTTTTTTTTCCTCACCACAGTCGCAATTCAGTGAATCTCTTATTCCCCATGTGTACTGAGATAAAGCTGATCTGCCTTGACCAACTAAACTCTGTAAATAGTAGAGCTGTAAAAGTAACGATGTATTTGTTACTGAGTAACGGGTTCATCGCCTGACTTGAAGTACTTAATCATTACTCACAAATTCATTTTGTTACTCGCATGTTTCGTTACTCACATTTGGTATAGATACGAACACGTTCCAGCTCCCGCAGGTAACTAATTTTGTCAATGTGATACGAATTTTGCAGTGTTTAGTTTCTTTAACATTAAAATTTACAGTGCGTAATTTGTAAATAGAATATTTGTATGGATAATTTGAGATAGTTAGCCTACTGTTTTTCATTGGTTGTTCATTACTGAGGTTTATTGATTTCAAACATTTATGAAATTTGTTTTATTTTATAGTGTAATTTAAAATATAAAAGAGTTGTCTAATAGTTTGTGATATACACCTCTGCACTTGTTTTGTTCTAATAATATTTAATTAAATTGCAATGGAGCCCACGCTTCAGTGGCAATTTCCATACACACTCATCTTCCTCTTTTTCTTGCATCCATCTACATTTGCCCTCTACAAATTTTTACTTTAAATTCTTTCAACGTTTTTGGTAAATTAGTCCTAATTTCTCATGGTAACTTATTCCAATCCCTGACACCCTTACCTAATAAAGAGAATCTTCCTACACTCTTGTGGCTGAAATAGAGTGCCAGCTTGTGGCCATGGTCATCTTTTCCCCACCAAGCCTTACTTTTAATTCTTACACCAATATCTTTCCATTTCTAATCATTATTATACCCTTGTACACTCCCATGAGTCCCTTCACTCTCCTCCTGTCTTCCAATTAATCCCATTCCAACTCTTTTATCATATCAGTTACCGATTACGTTCTGTGATAATTTCCAGAAACATATCTAGCAGTCCGTTTTTGAAGTTCCAAAATTCCATAAAGAAAGAACAATGTACAATTACTTTATTCCTTTTGCCTGGTATTAGTTGTTGTATTATTACCGCAGGTTCGATGTGAGCAATGGCTTTGATGTTGAATGTTTGTTGTAACCGCGACGCAACAACAATTAATCTAATCGCATGTTTTCCCTGTACCTTTGATATTGATTTAAATGTTTTGAATATTGATATAAAGCGGGAGTCAGTAGCACTCTGCCTACAGGCCCGGCTTGATGGATGTCAACATTTATTTTAAAAAATATATCACAAAAAGAATAATTATACTTTGATGAGATTATAATATTTGTTAAATACATGTCCCATTATCATTTCAGGCTTGCATGCAGGGTTTTGAGTAGGATACTTCAAAAAATAACCGCCATTAGTTATTGTCACTAGATATGCCAGGTGACAGTCAGGTCAGGTCAGGTCACTTTTTGTGTGTGCAAACATGTGTTTGTTTTGAAATTAGATTATTCTTTTGAATATAAAATTCATACATTTAGAGGTTTTCCGGATGGCGTCACAGGAGGTGCTGTGAAATTTTTTTTATACATTATATATAACACTTATTTCTTATTAACTGAGGATACTGAATTTATTGACAAGGTTTTGAACAAATCTGTACAACAACCTAGGTTCTTTAAGTTATTATTCAAACAGTGAATTTATTAATAAAATTTTTGTTTCTTAATACTTTTGCGAGTATTTTCTTTGCACTCCCATCCTGGCACCCATGGTTTTCCATAAGATCCATGTGCTAATTACTTTAAGTTTTATCCAAACAACTTATTTTCGTAAATAAACAATTTACTTAAATTTTCCAAGTATGAAGGAAGTCGTCCCATATGCGATGCGATGCTCCATGCTAATATTCAATTGTACCGAAAGTATCGAGTAACGAAACGATACGATAGTAACGAAGTTATCCCGCACGCGTCACGACTCGAAGCAATGCTTCATGCTATTGTTTGATTGTACCAAAAGTAACTGGTATTATTGATTGGTTTAGTTACGAATACATATGGGTACAGAATTTATTACTTTTAAAGCTCTAGTTAAGAGCTGCCCAGGTCTAGGAGGAAGGTCGAGTCCCTTTATTGACTTTCAAACAGGGAGTGCCAATCTGGTGGGGTTGAGGCAATTAACTCCAATCTCCATGCTTCTCTCCCATTAAAATTATCAGATATAAGCTGTTTAGTAGTGTTTATGCTTGGACTTCTTGATTTAAGTCTCTGAAATTGATTTTCCATGTAATCATGGATGGGCAGATCGAAGTTATGACAGATCTTATTATACTGGGCAATTAGGCGATTGCGTCGTCTATCGTAGGCAGTTCAATGTTACACAAAACGGGTAGCCAATACAGTGGAGTGGTCTTGATACACCCACTAATTATCCACATTGTCTGGTTCAAAACTATGTCGATCTTTTGACATGGGTGCTATTCACCTTGGTTTGAACCTGGAGAAACTTGGTGTAAACCTGGAGGAACAACTGAAATTAGCGTCTCACATGGAGGAAGTATGTGGACAAGCAGCACTGGTATGCACAAATTGATAAGCATTGGTGAGCGACGGTTTAATCTGCCTCTGCTCATAAGACGATATCACGATGCAATACTGACCTCCATTACTGGATACGCTGCAAGCACTTGGGCCAAGCACCTAAGAAGGTCAAACCAAAGGAGCTGCTTCGCGTACGCAGAGGAATTCTGCTCAGACTAACTGGGGCTTACAGAACAACGTCCACAGATGCTAACGTTATACTCGGCCCCTGGACCTGGAAGTAAGGAAGCGAGGAGCGCTTATACTGGATAAAAAAGGAAGGTATGACCAAGCTGCTGAAATAATTGGAAGGCCTGTTGAAACCAAAAAATATTTGGGATGCGCTGATGGATGAATGGCAGCAAACATGGACTAACAGCAACACGGGCAGAAGGACCTTCGACATGCTTCCTTGCGTGAAAGAGAGAATGAACATGACTCACCTACAACCATCTCCAGGGCTCATACACTACATATCTGGCCATGGTATACAACAGTTTCTTAGAACAGAGAGGCCTCAAAGAAACAAACAGGTGCGACTGTGGCGAAGTAAGTACTGGTTTGGGAGTGCAAACAAACTGAAGAATCAAGAGCATATCTCCAAATACAACTTCAGAACAGAAGAATATACGATACTGCGTGATACCGAGCTCTGGCACTTGCTGGATGAAGCTGCTAATCTAGCGTCGCAGCGCGAGAAGGCGAGATTTGTTGAATTGAAACAGCAGAGCGTAGGGGACGCCGCGAGCAACCGGCATCAGAAGCAGAAAGAAGGACAGGAGAGGAAGAAATCAAGAGTAAAGAACAACCCAAATTTGACTACAAGCACTGCCATGACTAAGGCGGTGCCTGCACCAGGAAGACGGCAAAGACTCAATTCATTAGTGCCTCTGGAAGCCAGAGGCACTTCTCCAGGGCTCAGGGGGTGGCCTGCTCTGATTCCAGGAGAGAACTCCTGATGGGGAGCAGGTGGCTCCAGGGACAAACCGGAGAAGAACGAGACCACTACCTGGAACGTGAAGCTGGCTGACGACTTTGTGGTCAGCATGTCAGCAGTCGCCCCGCTGCATCAGCAGAGACAGCTGGCACCTGATGTCGACGCAGGCCAGCAGTGGTAGAAGAACATACAAATAGACAGTTTATTAATTAGAAGTATGAAAATACAAAGACAATTGCTGATTTTTTATGTAGTAGTGTGATGGTAATTAATTAGTAGATTAGTTGGTAGATTAATGGTGTATTATTAGAATAATTAGTAGATTTAATTATAGAATACTTAAATCCATTAAATCCTTAAAATAATTATCCAGATCTATATTATATAATAAAAAAAAATATGTTTTAAGAATAAAACTGTAGAAACTAAGGGCCTACTTTAGGTAACAAGGTAGTAGGCTACGTAAAATCAGGAATAAATAAATAAAATAAATATTCATCCAGACAAATGAGCAGTACTCAGTTGCAGAATACAAAGGCTCAGTGCTGATGTGCGAAGTGTGGAGGCGTATGTTCCCCAGGAGGTGCCAGTTAACTTCTGCAGAATATTATTTCAGGTTCTTAGTTTTGCTGCAAGGTTGTTTAGATGTTTATTGTACAACAAGGTGTGATCCATTACGACTCCCAAATACTTGGGAAATGTTTATTGTACGACAAGGTGTGATCCATTAAGACTACCAAATACTTGGGGAAGGGGTTGTGTCGGAGGGGAGTGCCATCAAGAAGAACGTCAAGAGAGATTCGCTGCCCGATTGTCAAGATGGAAAACACTAGTTTCTATCTTGCTGGAACTGGGTACGAGATGCCATTTCTTAAAATAGTTACTCAGGGTTTTGAGGTCTGCTGTTAAACTATTTTCAGTTTGCTGAACGTGATCAGATTGTTGTATTACTGTCAGATCGTCAGCACAAGAGCATTGTCTGGATTCTGTTTGAGGAATGTCAGAAATATATACATTAAAAAGAAGTGGGATAAGAACTGAGCGTTGAGGCAAACGATTATTCACTCTTCATACTTTGCTTATCTTATTAACCGAGACAACCTGGAAAGTTCAGAGCTGCTGTGTTACTCACATCTATCAGTTAGATGTATTTTCCATCCTTTACTATTATTTTTCACAATCTCCAATTTGAAATCTTTGTATGTTGTATAATAATTAGCACTAAATTTCTACGGGATCATAGTAACAAAAATGCTATAAATGACAAATGAGCCAGCAATCGAACCCGTGTCACAGGAACAGAGTACTCTCATAATGGCAAGTCGTCATATCGTGTCCGGACAAAACCGCGAAGTGACAAAACCGCGAGGACAAAACCGCGCAGACAGAACCGCGAACGGACAAAACCGCGAACGGACAAAACCGCGAACGGACAAAACAGCGAAACGGACAAAACAGCGAAACGGACAAAACCGCGAAACGGACAAATCTACGAGTTATCCCCTCACTGCATTTGGCGAAAAATTCAGGAAATACCGGTATTTCAAGAAAAGCACAATGACAAAGAAGACATCACGTTTCAAACAAAGATAAAGAAACTTGCAGCAATTGCCTTTCTTCCTGTTTCAGAAGTCATCTCTGTTTATGAAGAACTCTGTGATAGGGAGTTTGCAGACGAGGAATTCTCTCCAATTTTGGATTACATTGATGATACATGGATTGGACGTTTCTTCTAGGAAATCGACGACGAGAACCACTATTTCCAATCGAAATTTGGAACCAAAACCAGAATGCTAAAATTCGTTAGAGAGAACCAACAACTCCGTCGAAGGTTGGCACAATGCTTTTCGGTTATTACTTGGATCAAGCCATCCTACAATTTGGAAACTCATAGAAGCTTTCAAGAAGCAGCAAAATTGACGGAGGTTAAATTGGTGCAATATGGAAGGGGAGATAGAAAAATACAGAAATGACATATGCGAGAGTCACCAAGTCGATTTTCAATCTAGTTAGTGAATATGATTGTAGCGATGCACAGAAATTTCTTTATGGTATAGTTCATAATTTCGATTATTAGATAGTGTGCTTGTGTATTTTGTTACAATTTATATTAACTTATTAATGGTTTATTAATGTATATTTCGTATAATCCATCTATATTGTATTTTTATTTTCCATAATGTTCATGCTTTTGTGTAATTTTTTTAAATAAAAAAATAATGGGGTGTTACGTAGATCACCTCCTCGTGGTGCACCCTGGGTAACGCTAAGAATCTATGAACTCTTGTGGTTTTATGTATTCCTGGTTTTTCTGTATTCACGGTTTTGTCCTTTCGCGGTTTTGTCCGTTCGCTGTTTTGTCCGTCGCGGTTTTGTCCGTCGCGGTTTTGTCCGTCGCGTT
>CM061919.1:78627814-78724318 GCA_031002005.1 Vandiemenella viatica
GTTCAACATTAAAAAAGAGAGTTCGGGAAAAACTCGCACATGGGTGGCGTGCCCGATGAGCTCGGCTGCCCCAGGAAGACTAGCCGGTACCACAAGTTGGGTTCGCGGGCGTTTTTAATTGTCTTCCGGTACCGGCATGCACTCCGGGGTCTTCCACGGTACTCCCACGGACCGGCGGGAAATTTAACATCAACTCGGCTGTATTTCAAATAGCACAGCCGGTTTTCGATCTCCGGGCCACCGACTTTGGAAGCAGCCTCTATCATATGGCTATGCTACAATCGCAGCGTGAACGTAATGCACGAAATAGATCTGTTGACCCTGTACCTGTACTGAATCTTGCACGGCGATCACGAATACGTCGTGCTGTTTTGGCTGAAATGATGCGTGCTGCTTTTAATTACAACAGTCAGATTGATTATAGTATGTACGGATACATTGGAATGATGGACGCAATATGTCCACATTGTGATGCGGCTAACTTTCCAGGTGAAACGCCCGGCATGTGTTGTGCTAATGGCAAAGTGAGATTGCCAGCATTAGAAACTCCACCCGAACCATTGTATTCATTTATTTTTGGGACATCTCAAACGTCGAAGCACTTTTTGAGTCATATTCAACAATACAATTCGGCATTTCAAATGACTTCTTTTGGTGCTACTAAAATTATTAGAGATAATTTTATGCCGACGTTTAAGGTAAATACTTCAACAGGATTGTCCCATGTTTATATCAATCTGAATCATAAAGTATTCGATAGTTTTAAAAATTCTGATCCAACATCTACCTAAAATTGCATACATGTTACAGATTCAGGGCCAGATTTATCATCAAGCTGGTTCGTTATTGCCATACCCCGACGCTGATCATCAATTTTTGCAAATTTATTTTATTGGTGATGAAAATCGTGAATTGGATCAACGTTGTGCAATTGTTTCGAATACAAGACGAGAAATTATTCGTGAGCTACAAAGGCTTTTCCATCAGCATAACGCATTAGTTCAATTGTTCAAAATTGCTCTCGATCGTATGCCATCTGATAATCACAAAATCGTAATAAGGGCTGATAGAACATTTTGGAGAGCATGCAAGGCGATTCAATGCACCGACAATTGATGAGGTTGCAATTGTAATTCTTGGTGATCAGTTTCAATCCCGTGATATTGTACTTCATCGCAGAAATGAGCAATTGCAACGTGTTTCGGAACTTCATCGTAGTTACGATGCATTACAATACCCAATATTGCATTGGAAAGGTGACGATGGCTACCATATCAATATACCAATGATTGATCCACGAACAGGTAAATAATTGACCTATTTTCAGTGTGTTGACATTTCATTTGTATAATTTTCTAAAGTCACATTTTGCACTTATTTTCAGGTCTACATGTACAGAAAAAAGTTAGTGCCATGAATTTTTATTCGTATCGATTGATGGTTCGTCCACAAGAACAAAATTATATCTTGAGATGTGGTAAACTATATCATCAGTACATCGTTGATATGTATGCCAAAATAGAAACTGAACGTCTTAATTTTATTCGTTTCAACCAAGCAAAATTAAGATCCGAAGAATATATTCATTTGCAAGATGCGATAGCGAATGATGCTAATGTTAATGACATCGGACGTTTAACTATATTGCCATCTTCGTATATTGGTAGCCCACGGCATATGAACGAATATGCACAAGACGCAATGTCTTATGTACGAAAATACGGTCGACCGGATCTGTTCATTACATTTACATGTAATCCGCAGTGGGATGACATCAAAAACAATTTATTTGAAGGACAGTCGACAACTGATCGTCATGACATTACAGCACGTGTTTTTCGGCAAAAATTGAAAGCACTTATGGATTTAATTGTGAAATTATGTGTATTTGGAGAGGTTGCGTTGCCATATGTACTCCATCGAATGGCAAAAAATGGGGATTGCCGCACGCACATATATTTATTTGGCTGGTACATAAAATAACTCCGGATCAAATCGATAACGTTATATCAGCTGAAATTCCTGATCAAACTGTTGATCCTGAGTTATTTCACGTTGTCATTAAAAACATGATACATGGTCCGTGCTGTGAACTAAATATGAATTCGCCATGTATGATTGATGGAAAGTGTTCGAAACGATACTCAAGATACTTCAGACACAATAACGGGCAATGATGGATATCCGTTGTATGACGTAGATTACCTAATGATAATGGCAAAACGGCAACCATCAGAATGCGTAACCAGGACGTTGAAGTTGATAATCATTGGGTGGTTCCGTATTGTCCATTATTATCGAAAATATTCAATGGTCATATAAATGTGGAGTATTGTAATTCAGTCAAATCCATTAAATATATTTGCAAATATGTAAATAAAGGAGCGATATGGCTGTTTTCGGTGTTGCTGGTGATAATAGGAAATGATGAAATTACTTAGTATCAAACGGGGCGCTATATTAGTAGTAATGAAGCTGTCTGGAGGATTATGTCGTTTCCAATGCACGAAAGACATCCTGTGGTGTTCACTTGGCTGTGCATCTTGAGAATGGACAACGTGTTTATTTTACTGAAGCAAATGTATTGGAAAGAACAGCACAACCACCAGCGACTACGTTGACCGCTTTTTTCAAATTATGCGAAACTGATACATTTGCGATAAATTTGTTATATTCTGAAGTGCCTCAGTATTACACATGGAATGTGTCTTCAAAAAAGTTTCAAAGATATAAACAAGGAACAGCAGTCGATGGGCATCCAGGCATTTTCCAAACAGATGCAATTGGGAGAATATATACAGTACATCCAAACAATGCTGAGTGTTTTTATTTGCGATTGTTATTAGTTAACGTCAATGGCCCAAAATCATTTCAAGAACTGAGAACAGTCAACGGTCATTTGTGTCAAAACATATCGTGAAGCATGTCAACTCTTGCATTTGTTGGAGGATGATGCACATTGGGATTCAAACACTTCATGGTGCATCTACTTCATTCAGCTCATCCACAACAAATACGAATACTATTTGCCATTATATTATCAACATTTATGCCATCAAATCCACTTGAATTATGGAACAAATATAAACATTATATGGTAGAAGATATTTTAATTCGTATGCGTCATCATGCAAGAAATCCTGATTTGTTAATTACCTTGGAAATGTACAACGAAGGTTTGATAATAATTGAGATATGTGTCTAACGATTGCAAATAAAGCATTAGTACAATTGGGTATGACCGCACCAAATCGTGAGATGCATGATTTGTTTGATCGTGAATTGCAACGTGAGCAGGAATTCAATTCTAATGATTTGCGTTTATTTGTACAATCGAATATAACCAAATTGAATATACAGCAAAAACATGTATATGACACAATCATGCAAGCCGGTTCCAATAATGCAGGTGGATTATAGTTCTTGGATGCACCTGGTGGTACAGGCAAAATGTTCGTTATATCATTGATTTTAGCGACTATTCGATCGGAACAGAAAATTGCATTGGCACTTGCATCTTCGGGAATTGGTGCTACATTATTAGAAGGTGGTCGGACCGCACACTCTGCATTAAAATTGCAATGTACAGGTGATTGAAACTCCAACTTGCAATATTTCGATAAATTCTGCTATGGCAAAAGTTCTGCGAATAACGTCAATTATTTTATGGGATGAGTGTACAATGGCGAATAAAAAATCACTAGAAGCATTTAATCGAACAATGCAAGATTTACGTGGTAATCAACAGCTTTTTGGTGGTGCTCTGATATTACTGTCAGGGGATTTTCGTCAAATATTGCCTGTCATTCCTCGATCAACTCATGCTGATGAAATAAATGCCTGTTTGAAGTCATCAGTTCTTTGGAGATATGAACAAAAATTGACACTGAACATTAATATGCGTATTCACCTACAAAATGATCCAACTGCCCATGAGTTTTCAAAACAACTGTTAGAAATTGGTGATGGAAAAATACAAATCGACAATACCAACGAATGATCGCTGTACCGAACAATTTTTGTACAATTGCGCAATCGATAGATGAATTGATTGAATGTGTTTTTCCGAATATTCTTCAGAATTACAGAAATCATGATTGGTTGAGAGAACGCGCCATTTTAGCACCGAAGAACATTCATATCAATGCCATTAATTTTCAAATTCAAGCGAAACTGCCAGGTGTAGTCACGACATATAAATCAATTGACAGTGTTATGAATCAAGATGAGGCAATGAATTATCCAATTGAATTTTTAAATTCATTGGAACCGGCTGGTATGCCACCGCATTGCTTGAATCTGAAACTTGGTTCTTTGATTATATTATTGCGAAATACTAATCCACCAAAACTGTGTAATGGCACCAGATTGGCAGTGAAAAAGTGATTGCCAAATTTGATTGAAGCTACTATCTTAACTGGTAAATCAAAAGGAGAAGTTTGTTTGATACCGCGTATCCCTATGATTCAATCTGATATGCCATTTGAGTTCAAATGATTACAATATCCTATGCGTTTATCATTTGCGACGTCCATCAACAAGGCCCAAGGGCAAGCACTTCACGTTTGTGGTGTGAATTTGGAGGAATCATGTTTTTCACATGGCCAACTTTATGTTGCCTGTTCCAGAGTCGGTACCCCCAGCCGTTTGTTTATTCATGCTCAAAATGGAAAAACAAAAAATATTGTTTATCCAAATGTTTTGGATTAAGTTTTAAAATAGCTAGCAATTAATAAAATATTTTTCTGTTTGAATAAATGAATTTGATGTTCCAATTAAATTTATTTATTATTTCTCTTTATACGTAGCGAAGCACGTACCGGGCCGCTAGTGTCATTATATCAACATAAGAAAGCAAATCGAATTTATACTCAGTTTTTTTACTCTAATCTTCTTGTAACCTTGTCCTCCAAACTCTGTAAATGATCCATAATCCTAGCATAAACACTTTCAGTCACTTTTTGTTTTCCTCATATAAGGAAATGACAAAATTTTCACCTGCTTGCCTTGCAAATAAATCCAGTTTTGCTTAGAATGATTTTATATGCTTCCACATTTTATGTGCAAACAACCCATTACCCTGCAATGTCACATTCAGTTTATTCAATTTCTCAGATACATCAGCTGAAAACACCTCCTCACATCCTATTTTTTTTAAACAAAATCACGAGATGTCTTCTTCATACTTGGACTCTTTTTATCACTTTGCCCAGGCTCAATCATCTCACAGTGTTGTGGTAAATTGTGTGCTCATGCTCTGCCTTCACATCTTCAAGTAAAGATTTTAACTGACAATGGTGGAGAGCCCTTGCTCACAGTAACAATAGGGTCTACCATCGCTAGTACAGCCATAAGCATGCACAGTGTAGATACCTAGCAGAAAATACAAGATAAACCCTCGGTCAAAGATGGGAAGAAACTCTTGGTTTGAGGTGGATTTTTCTGGCTGTTCTGACAGGCCAAAAAAAAAAAAAAAAAAAAAAAAAAAAACTCTTAGTGGGCTGCACATGGCCCGAGGACTGATATTTCCTCATCCCTGTCCTAGAAAGCTAATTTTAACCTTTTCTACTGCTAAAAGTCACAAGATGCCACTCCTGGACTGTAGGGAGAGAACTTGTCACCCAGGTAATTTATTCAATTGTAAAAACAAGCAGTACAAGTCTGATAAACAAACAAGCACAATGTTATGCTTTATGCACTAACTACATGTACATATCTGAGGTAAGGTGACTTTTTAAATTTCGCACGATACGTACAGTCGATTTTTCGTTCCCTCCCCCCCCCCCTCCTCCAAGTTTGGTACACTCATCCTGCACATATCTTCACAAACTATATAGCATTCTTTCTATTGTTTGTGAGAGGCATAATTGTTAGAAGTGTTTTGTGTGCTCGGCAATTTTCTGCTATCGAAAAGAATGGATCAATGAATTTGCATCAAATTTTGTGTAAAAATGGAATTAAGTGCTCCAAAACACTTGAAATGTTGACAGTAGCATATGATGAATCCACTTTGAGTAAAAAAAAATGTTTATAAGTGGAACAAGCTCTTACAAGATGGCCGAGAAGATGTCAATGACGAACCTTGCTCTGGACGCCCCGGCACATCAACAACTGATGAAAACGTTGAAGAAGTGAAGAAAATGGTGTTGGAGAATCATCAAATCACTATTAGAGAAGCTGATGAAGTTGGCATCTCGATTGGCTCATGCCATGCAATTTTTTTCAGATGTTTTGGGCATGAGACGTGTGTCAGTGAAGTGTGTTCCGAAACTGCTGAATTTTGATCAAAAGAACCGTCACATGAGCATCACTCAGGAGCTGTTGAATGACGTCAAAGATAATCCTGATTTGCTCAGAAAGGTCATAACTGGTGACGAATCATGGTTATGTGGTTATGACATCACAACAAAGGCCCAATCGTCCCAATGGAGAACCCAGAAGAGCCAAGACCAAAAAAAGCACACCAAGTTCAATTCAGTGTCAAGTTTTTGCTGACAGTTTTCTTTGATTACTATGGCATAGTGCATTAGGAGTTTTTACTACAAGGTTCTATGGTCAATAAGGAGTATTACCTGGAAGTAATACGCCGTTTGTGACAGGGCCGCATTTAGGCTCTGTGGGTCCCTATGCTATACATGTGGTCCTATCGGAAGTGGCCCCAGCTATGGATGCTTAAATTAAAAATGTGCGAAATTCGGCCCACAAAATTTGAGGGTGACCTTTTTTTTTTAGCTCTACTACTTGGCCCAGGTGGGAGATCCAAAGTTGTGCTGAAGCCCGCCTCTTTGTGGTGTGGGCCCCCCTTTGTGGTGTGGACCCCTAGGTTACATCCTATGTAGCCTATGCCTATAGTTTGCGAGAAGCAATACGAAAAAAAAGTCTGGATTTGTGGAAAAAGAATTCATGGCTTTTGTATCATGACAATGCACCTGCTCACTCATCATTGCTTGTGAGTGATTTTTTGGTCAAAAACAACGCCACAATCATGCCTCAGCCGTCATATTCACCAGATTTGGCCCTCTGCAACTTTTTCCTGTTCCCAAAACTGAAGAGACAAATGAAAGGATGAACATTTGCAACAATTAAGGAGATAAATACTGCATCTCTGAAAGAGCTGAAGATTATGCCAAAAAGTGATTATCAGAAGTGCTTCGAGGATTGGAAAAAATGTTAGCAGAAGTGTATTAATCTGAGGTGGATTACTTTGAAAGGGACAAAATGAATATTGATGAATAAATAAATATTTTTTGATAAAAATGAAAGTCACCTTACTTTTTGAACAAACCTTGCACAATTGTTAACAGCCCATTTCATACTTTTTTGTGGTGTATCATGGTGATTTGAACCATTATGATAATAGAACTTCCAGATCCTAGGTTTAAGTGATGATAGTGCTAGGCATTTTTAGGAGTTTGTTTGAGTTATGCCAGGAAGTTCAGTGATTCAGAATCCATGGAGGTACAGCCACAATAAATGTGAAGATAGGAATTTAGGTAAATTACCGTAGGAGTATGTGCTCCATAGCCACTAAAATTAATTACAACAATAATTAGTGGGCCATTTATCATAGTTCAGATCTGTGTAGTATTGACTTTTAATATTCTTTATTAATCATGTATGATGTTTCGGTTATTTTGTAAATTAAGTCTTCTATTTATTTTGACTTCAACTTTCTTCTTCTTCTAACCTATTTCTGCACAAAGTTTGTATGATGCTCCTGTTTTCTTCTAGTTGCAGAAGGTGAAGAGATTGCAACAAAACCACCCACAGAAGTAACTACTGGTGACAGCCATTTCTATTTATTTGTTACTATTGGCACCTTAGTAGCAGGAGGCATATTCTTTTGTGCAACATACTGGGTGATAAAATCCTTGAGAAATGGACGCCATACAGCTCACGGTTTGTATATTAGTAAGTTCACATGTTATAAGCTCTTCTTTTTTTCTTAGATTTGATACTTGTTTACATCTTCTTCTTTTAGTTATCAATCTGGAGATTGATTTGTAGCAATTCTGCACATCTTCTTCTGCCTTCCTTTTTATTTCTATACAGCTGCTGCATTTTGTATCGTTCATAATTTGGTTCATAGCTTAATTTTCCTCTGTGTCTGTTCCTTCTATCTTTCCTTCATTAATCACATTAAGCAAACTATAGTGACACAAAACAAGGCCTATCACCATGTCTCTTCTTTTCTGTAAGTCAATCTGGAATTACAGACTTGTTTGCATACTAGGTTATAAAACACTTATTGAGCACACAGGTGATATAATGAATAAATAAATAAATAAGTAAAAAATCATAGTTTCTACTGTTTTCCTTATTTTCATTGCCTAACATTTTATCCTGGTAACATTTTATCCTGAAATCATATGTCCTTTTTTGGTCAGTCTCATGCCTGCTTTGATGCAACCATTGATATCACCCTATATTGAGGTAATCTCTTCATTTAAACAGACCATTTTAAAACACATTACCTTAATTATATACTTCATATGCTCTAATCTACCCATCTTCCTTGACAGTTCTTGTAATTGACCAACCCCTCAACTAAAAAAATTAACCAATGTCAAATATCTTAAAATGTGTCTTCTTTGTATGAGAATCTTCCACTAGCATAGCACTCGATTTCCTCAAGCCGTTTGTAGAATGTTATAGAATTCTGGTAAAAATAAGGTTAAAATCTATGATAAGAATCAGAAAGTGACGTCCCCATTGCAGGAATCCTTAGGAGTTAGGAAGCAAAGAGTTATGGTTTGAAAAGTAGCATCAAAAGAGGTGAAAGTAAAAACAGGGGTACCACCGTGTAGTGTAATGGTACCATTACTGTTAATTATTCAAATGAATGATTTGTTAGCAGTTTACATACAGAAGCTAATTTGTTAGCAGATGACATGTATAATTTTATTAAAATTAGAGAGACTTGTGAACAGCTACAAATGGATCTGAGCAACATGAATATAAAATATAATTGCAAAAATCCTAATGATTTCTAGCCACTCTGTCTTTCTGTTTTTGGGAGGTGAATTATCTCATAAAAAGTTAGTGAGACTGTTCAGTTGTCAGTTTTCGTATAATATGAGCCTGTATTGATAATGTGGAGTATTGCTGGAATTACATAAATTTTGTGATGTAAAATAATTTCAATTTTAGATAATATTCTGTTTCTCCTACAATGCAGTAAACGATTATTTTCACTTATCCCATTATGTACTGCATATATTTGCTAAACAAATCATCTTAAATACTGTATAAAAAAATTAAAATAATACTAACTTATTTTACCGACTTTTTTAATACAATCAAGCTATATCCTGGTAATAATAACACATCTTCATTAATTGAATACTTATTGAAAGACCTACAATTTTCTATGCAAGAATATTCAGCATTATCTTGCTGCTTATTTATTTTAATTACCTTTTGGTTTTATCGTACTTTCTTTGTGAACATGTTCTTCACCGCATATAATCTACATTTTTTTTTTTTTGTTCTTGAGCAGCCAAAATATAGAAAATGTTTCTTTAATTAAAACTCTTCCAGCATTCTTTACATTTTTTATAAGATGAACATCATTATTTTTTACCATATGAAAGCAGTCATTCATGGAATCTCGAAATTCATGAAATAAAATTATTCTATTGAATATCTTAATAATATCTTCATTTTTTGGTAATGCCACATTTTTCATTTGCTTATCTGAACTTTCAGCTGACATGCTACAGCCTTCGTCAACAAGGCAGTCAAAAATCGCATATAAGCAAATAAAAAATGTGGAATTACCTGAAAATAAAGATGTTATTAACAATTGCAGCCATCGAAACCTGAAAAATCAGTTTCTTAGTTGTTTTAATTAGAGACAGTAACTATCAAATATGATAAACACTGTACCTCTTAATTATATGATTAATTGTTTTCAGTTCCTTCTCACTTGGATACTATCCATAAAGTTCATCCAAAGAAAGAAGTTCTGCTGTTGTATGCTCAAGACTGCCAACGATTTATGGATATGATGGTCACATTTAGAACCATTCTTGAAAAAGTGGGTAGATTTGAGGTAAGTGTTTTGAAGTATTTTTTATTTTTTGCGGGTCACTTGGATCTGACATTAAGAACAACATGACTTTGATCCTTTGTTTGGCCATGTAGGTTTTGTTTTTCCACAGTTTCCCAGAATCTTCCAGGCAAATGTCGGCTTGCGTTCTTCAAATGGCCATGCCTTAATTCTTCCCCCTTCATAACATCCAGCCCCATTTACTCTTATTACTTTGTCACTAATGAATTGTAAAACCCCAATATTTTCATTAAAAATTTGGTTACAAATAATGAAAGCAACATTTATTATAATGGATGTCAGGCAGTAAGGTCTCTCAAATCACATGAAAAAATAAGAGAAAAATGTCTTAAAAGAATTGAATTTTTTGGTTATATTTTTTTATCAACTAAAAAAAGGTAGAAAATGAAAAGAAGTGGTTCTCTCTGTCCAAAAATTTTACAGTTTATTTCCTTTTCTGTTTTGATATGTATTGTGATTCTAGGGAACAATGGCATTTAAAAAGATGGCTATATGACAAACTGTATTTATAAACCTCTCCTAAATATTCCTGTATATTGTAACTACTTACTGAAAGAATAATTTTTTTTATGAGAGTAATCTACATTATTACAGCAATGGGAGACAGATAGAATTGCAGACAGTGATACACTTCTCACAAAGTGTTTACAGCCTAGGCTAAAAAAAAGTAGCAACTGGTTAAAGTTATATTATAAGTATAGATTAAGATACAGAAATCTTGTAGCAAGCTTCATGTATCCAAAGCAATCTTCACTGGAAATACAGGAGTTGGAGAGGGTGCAAAGAAGGGCTGCTAGATTTGTTTCTGGAAATTATCGCAGAATGCAATCAGTGACGGATATGATAAAGGAGCTGGAATGGGATTCATTGCAAGACAGGAGGAGGATGAGGAGGGTCATGGGAGTGTACAGGGCATATACTGGTGATGAGGCATGGAAAGATATTGCAATAGGTATGAAAAGTAGTGCATGGAAGGGAAAAGATGACCATGACCACAAGCTGGCACTCGATTTCAGGCACAAGGGTGTGGGAAGATTCTCTTTTTTAGGTAAGGGTGTCAGGGATTGGAATGAGTTACCAAGAGAAATGATGAATAATTTACCAAAAACTTCGAAGGAATTTAAAGATAAAATTTGTAGAGGGCAAATGTAGGTGGGTGCAGGATAGGGGGAAGATGGGTGTGTAGGGATATTGCCACCGGAGCCTGTGCTCCATTGCAATTAAATTAAATTAATTTAAAAAAATAAAATTAATTATTTCTAACAGTGCTAGATGAGACCAGTATTGGGTTGAAATTGATCACAGTGTATATTGTTAAAATGAAATCTCATACAGAATGCTTAGAACTAAAATGTTTAAATCAATAAAAAAGTTTTTATTGGTACCTACTTTAAAAAAAAATGCATACTTTTACATATTTTTTCATTTCAAGAACTATTATATTTTCTGTTTCTGGCAGGGCCAACTAATCCATTCTACTTCACTGCTGGTGAACATATACTTATAGATGATGAAAATGGCACATAGTGCACATGCAGAGACGTTATTACACCAAAGTACTTTATTTATTAGTGAATGGGACATTTAACAGTCAAATAATAGTAGGAGTAAAAGCTAAACACAAAAAATTAAAAGCTTTAAATCAGTATCCTGTACATTCAGCCATTATCTGATTAGTTGCATTCAGGAAGCCAACAAAATCTTTATTGTACACTTGTATTGGACACTCGATCATTATATGCCTGATATTTTGCCATTTACAATGTGGCTATAGTGTTCTCCTCCACTTGGGGGACACATCTGCATATTCAATTGATCATTCACCATAGCACTTGTGGGCTTTCGAATCATGGCAGTTGCTTTGGATATTAGCAATATCACAGCATTGCAGACTACAGTTCCTCACCAGATGCTGTTCCTATACACCGAGGAAGCTACTTTGGCTATATGGATTTCAGTGTTAAGATCTTGTAAGGGTTGTCATTCCATCCAGATCTTGCATTACATTTAAAATCACAGATATAATTTACTTCATTTAGTTTAAATTATCTGCTTTAATAATTTGATAACAGAGTATCCAACTTTTAATGATTCTAAATATCCATTGTCACAAATAACTTGGAGCCTGACCTCTGTAAAATAAAATGTTAGAATTGTTTAAAAAATTGTTTTAGTAGATGACGAAGAACAGCGGAAATTTCAAGTAATTATCAATATCGCTGTGACTATAAAATTGAAGCCCAATATTTTCGGAATATAAAGTTCAAAAAATTAATGTTAATATTAATTGTTACAGGTCTATGACATTTATGATCATCGTTTGTGGAACAGTATAGCTGTGGCTCAGCAAGAATGGGTCCTCAAGAAGGCTTCCCAGAAAGATGTTATGATAGTAGTGGTTGAGAGTCTAAGTGCTGTGTTGCACCAGAAGGCACTAGAAGAGAATTACACCATTAATTATGTACACTCTCATCCTTACAGCCGCCTTTTTGTGTATGCTCTTCAGACTGTCATAAATAACACCTGCAGAGATGAATATCAAAGGCATTTTGTTATAAGGTAGATTTTTTTATTTTTATTTTTTTACTATCTTTATATAAATTAATACTTTATGGTGCAGTATGTGATTACAATAGAGGACTAGTTATTAAAAGATGTGGCTAAATTAATTTTGATTTTATAACCAAAACTGCCAAGTATAATAAACCAATCAATTCTCAAAACAAAAGGACTGTAATGAAACATCATAATTATTTGAGAAAGAAATGGCATACATGCAAGGTTGACATGTGTGTATTTGCAAATCTTATCATGTTTTATTTCTCTCTTAACTCACTTAAAATATTGAGTACTGACTTTTATTTTAATTGCGATGGAGCACAGGCTTTGGTGGCAATTCCCTGTCATCTAATTACCTATTTTCATTTTATTTTTTTAAATTATCTTATATAATTTGGGTGTTAAATTCCTTCCTCATCTACTTTTGCGATTTACAAATTTTAATTTTAAAATCCTTCATTTTTTTGGTAAATTATTCATCACTCACTTGGTAATTTGTTCCAATCCTTGACACCCTTACCCACAAAAGAAAATTTTCCCACTCCCTCATGCATGAAGTTTAGTGTCAGTTTGTGACCATGGTCATCTTTCCTCTTCCATGCAATATTACTAATTCTTCAACCAATATCCCTCCAAGCCCCATCACCAACATATGACTTGTACATTCCCAGCACCCTCTTCACCCTCCTCCTGTCCACCAATGAATCCCAATCCAGCTCCTTTATCATATCACATACTGACTGGGACCTGCGATAATTTCTACAAACAAATCTACCTGCTCTTCTTTGCACGCCCTCCAACTCCTATATTTGATAACCAAAATGTGGGCCCCAAACTACACCACCGTATTCAGCCAATGGTCTGACCAAAGTTTTGTAACCAAATTCTCTAGCATCTCTGGTAGATCCTGTCATCATCCTCTCCCTTAAATGAAAGATTTTGTAACCTTTTCCTACCACCTGTCTAATTTGCTCTGTCCAGTTGAGTTTGTTATCAAACATTATGCCAAGATATTTATACTTCAAGCCTTCAACAAGCAATTCTGACCCCAACCTATAATCATAATTAACCTTTATTTTTGTTTCTGTGTACCAAATGTGCTGACTCTTCATGGCAGTTATCTTCAATCCATGCTGACCTACCCATTTAGATATTCTATCCACATCACCCTGCAACTGCTCACTGTCTTCTCGTGTTTTGATCCTATTATATACTATTATGTCATTTGCAAACAACCTAAATTCTGACTGTAAACCATCAACACAATCATTCATTAGAATAATGAACAGTAATAGTCCCAATACACTACCCTGTGGCATTCCCATATTTACTTTCACCTCATCAGTGTTACTAAATGAATAATTTTAATTACAGGTTTAATGGTTTCTCAGAGGAAAATGAAAAACTACAGCATATAACACGATTCAGAAGATTTGTGATTCCACAACATATTCGAGATCTCGTCAGTGTCTTGAAAGAGTAAGAAATTAAATATGAGTGCTGTTCGAGCTTATTTTAACACCAGTAAAAATATAGTATTTAAATAAATATATATTTCATGATAGTATATCTTTTTCCCAATTGAAGAAGAAAGCCATTTTATAAGTCATGATTGACATTCTGATACAGGGCATATCTGCATAAGTAATTTGTAACTGTACTTTGAAACTATACAGAAGAATTATCTCTGGTTTTATATGTGTGAAAGATGTGAATTCATGCCATCTCTTCTAATTTCCTTTTGGAAAGGTACTTGGTTCAATAAGTTTGAAATGTGTGTGGTTTTTTTATAATGGTTGAAGGGAATAATTTTTTATCAGTGAAGGAAACAGCATATTTCATCCACATTTAGTGTTGAAACAACTTTGTTTGGAAATGAGAGGAAAGTGTACTTTGCACAAAATATCATGCATAATAAAGAAAGGTATTCATAAGTAAAATTACAACTTCCACGTGGGATACATTTTCTGTTTTGTAATAGTATGTATATATCAGTGAACATTAAGTGTGGCAGTTATTGTAGGGTTGTAAAGCTGGGAAATTCATTTTCATATAAAATGGTGTGATGTGGAAGCTGAAAATGTGGTTCACATTTCTTGGAGTAGCTTGCCTTGTAATAGGTGGATGGAAAATGGTGAACTAGAATGTAGGATCTCTTGTATAGAATGCTTAATGGTTGAGTTAATGAAAGAACTCAATGTTTTCATAGCTGAAAAAAAGATGCATTAAATGTGAAAAATTCCAGTGGACAGGGAAATGCAGCCAAAATTGGAGGGATACAACCTACAAATTTTCAGTTGCAAGTTGCCTAAAAGGATGTTGGAGAATCTAACAGACAGTTTCATTTGCATAGCAGGCACACATTATACAAATATCTTAAAAAGAAATCCAAGAACATATCACTGCTTGAAAGTAGCGATGATAGAACAAAGCTGTAAGCAAGCACACTTTATACAAATATCTTAAAAAGAAATCCAAGAACATATCACTGCTTGAAAGTAGCAATGGTAGTGCAATGTTACAGTCAGGATTGGGCACTGTTGTTGTGGTGTGTAGTATACTTAAGTGTAATGTAGCACTTGGAGATGTGGATGAAATTTCGAACCTGGCAAAAGATCTTACTAAACAGGATCATATAATTATAATTGGCATCCTGGAAGTGGATTCACCTTTTCAGAGTTATGATGAACCTGGGATGTGTGATGATATATAACAAACACAGGCAGTCCTGAAACACGAGTTATGTCGGGCTGACCAAATACATATTATTCTGATAGCTGTTTCTTGCTCTGTGCAACAGAGTGACCATTCCTCCTGCTTCTGAGGACAGTTTTTTAGTTCTACTATCCTTGAAGAATTTCAAAAGCTCACGTGAGATTTCCATCAACCTCCCCCCCCCCCCACTCCCCCCGCCTCCCTGCTTGGTGTGATTTCGCTGGACCCCTCCCCCCTATTTCACCTCACGTAATTAATGGAAGCCCCCTAGGAGTGGTGTATGGAAGAAGAAGAAGGTAACAAAGTCATTCACAATCAGTAATATGGTGAATGGTTTTTCTCTGATTTGAAATTGTACGAATGCAGCAATTATATTTTCTGGAAAATTCATTAATATATAGTAACTAACATGAGGTGATATTTATTTGCATTTAACAATGGAAATTGATTATACTAACTGATTTTTAAGTAACTAACCAATTATCGGTAATTGTTAACATAATTTATTTGTTAATAATTGTATGTACTGTTCCACACCATCAAGACTTTTATCACAAGCAATCGGAGAAAACGTATCTAATCCAATATTTCAGTAGAACATAATAGTGAGATGGATAGAAAAGTACTGGTGATTAAATATGTAAGAAATCTCTACAAAATCAAAAGTATTGGTTCAAAATCATTGTAGTCTTTTCTTCTTTTGTGTGAGTGTACATGTGTAATAGCACACAAATTTTAAAAAATGGTAATTATTACATTTATTACTGTTTCTGTTATAGGTCTACCTATATTGATCTTGACTATTCATCACTTGAGAAGCTCAAAGAAATGGAACAATTTGAGAAGCAGCTTGAAAACCTGGTTTCTTATAAAGGCGAGAATCCAATGTATTTAAACAATGTTTTGTGGAGGACTTGAAAAATAATATGATTTGGTTAATATATTTTATCAACCATGAAGTACTTCAGAGTAGAACATTACGGTACCTGTGAGTGTTGCCGACATTGAAAATTACTGTTTCTTAAACACTAGTTGAGAAGGAAGCAATTTCTTTGAATGTGTCTACACTACTTTATAAAAAAAAAAGTGTAAACAGGACAATTACTACTAGTAGTAATATATGATAGTTAAAATTAGTGATGTAATTTCATGCCAATAGTACAAATACAATTAGAAGTTATGACAATTTTATATAGTATATAGGGAGCCTGTGATTGATCAGTAAATTTCTTGTGCTTATTATTAAATAATGCCTTTCAGTTTTCTTATGAAGTTCCATCAGTATGTTCTGGACACAAAGAAGAATTCTGATCTCAAATACCAGTAGTGTAAGTGAATTTAAGAAGAAGAAAATGTGAAATATGAATATAGGTGTATAGACAAATTGCCACCAGGGCATATGCTCTATCACAGTTAAATTAACAGAGAATAAAACATTTAATAAGTTTTATAACTGGAGGACAGTACATTAGAATGATTATTCTTTGTTGCAGTAAATCTTAGGAAACACTGTGCAGCTGACTGAATTATTCTGTATTATTTTCCTTCATCTCACTAGCCATACATGTATATATTGTACATTTTTAAATCCAAATAAAGGAATTACTCAACCCCATCCATTGATATTAAAAATACAATAGACATTGTAACATTGTTTTGTTCAAGTGCAATTATTTCCCAAATTGTTAAGTTTTATCTCTCATTGTTCTCTTATATATCAAATAAATTCAACATTTTAAAAAAAGAAGTCAACAGTGTTAAAAATGCAGTAATTAAACTATGTAGATTTTAGGTTTTTTTTATTTCTGTCATATGCTGTAAAGTAGTAATGCTTTTATTAGAGGTTTAAAACATGGAGGAAGGAATATATGGAGACGAAATAACGCCAAATCGGTGAAACCTCGTATAAAAACTCGTCTCCTACTGCGCATGCATGGCAGCCAGTGGCGGCCATAGGAATAACCCCACAACATTGGGCTGTTTGCACAGTGTATGCTGCTGTGAACATTTCGTTTTCTAACATATATAATGCCAAGTTGTGTTGCATACAGTTGCAGAAACAGACAAGATAGGAAACAACCTGGAATAACGTTTTGTAACTAAATCACATTGTAATTATTGTTCTTGAAGTGTCTGATAGATAACTGCAAGATTAGAGCCAATTGCTATAAATTTATTCATTGCTGTCAATAGGATGATATCGTTCTAAAGTGTTTGTTGGTGTAGTGTAGCATATGTTACTACTTTGCACCTAAAAGGCAAGCTATATTGTAACCAAGTATTGAAAGTCTAATTTAAGTGGGTCAAGTTTACATCGTGATACAGTGAATGTGCATGCTTTAGTCCAGTTTTAGTTTACACTGAAAGTGTACAGTGAAATTGTGATAATTTGTGCTGTGTGAACTACTAAACTTGAAGCAAATGTTGTTGTTACCTGAAATGTAATTAGCGATGCTTTTCATGTGTTTAGATCTGTCCACATAGTTTGATTTTGTAGCGGCAATATTAATGTAAATGTGGGTAGGTTGAAATGTGGCGTGTACCAGAAGGGTACAAACAGTTTATTTATTATTATTTGTTATATGTTAGTGACACAATGTGTATCGCGATGTAAACTACTCCCATCTAAGCTTCTGAGTTTTGATGTATGGTAAGAAGATAAATGCACTGATGTTGCTAGCAAAGTTACATAGGCTACTAACAGTACAATATCTTCTGAGTAAGCTCAGAAGCTATGAGGTATTTTGAAGGGATCAATTTTTTTTTGTTTTTTTAAAAAAAAAGTTCTTAACATTGACTTAACCTAACCTAACCTAAACATCCCAATTTGGAGACAGCATATCCCAAGAACTAAGCAAGATTTCGAAAATATATATTATTATCTTTAGAATTATCTCATCATGTTACATAAGAATCTATCATCAAATTTGATCTTAGGAAAAATTTTCTTCTGAATTTCAGCTTGAAACTCCTCACTTTTGAGACAGTATATCTCGAGAACTAAGCAATATATCAAAAAAATTTATTCTTCATTTTTTATCTGTCTCATTGAGTTACAGAATAATCCATCATCAAATTGCAGTGCTACGGATGTCTTATTATTCCATTGTTGTTTTTGTGCCTGTTCCCTGTGTTTCTACGGCCAAGCAATATGGCAGGCCTCCCCACCCCACTTCTCTCTACTCGGTTTCACTCCAGTGCGTGGTGAAGGTCCCTTGCGTCGCCTCCATATATTCCTTCCTCCATGGTATAAAGTGAGAAATGTGGTTTTGTATGTTGCAAAGAATGTATCTGATTCAAAAGTGTTAGCTATTTTTAAGAATATATATTTATGTGGCACCATTGTGAATCATTTTTTACTTAACTGTACTCACCTATCTGCCTTACAAAGAAGAAGAAAGGAGAAATAATGATGGGTAAGTCATATAATATGAGCTTCATATCCAAAGGAAAACAGGATTGTTAGTGTTTGTTAGCTTCTAAATGGAATTATTTTCAGTCTTCAAATTTGTATATCTTTCGTGTTTTATTGAACCAAAACCAAATTTTGGAAAAAATTGTACTCCAGAATCTTTTTTTCAAAAATTTTGTGCAGGTCATAGATATTTATACTTTTGAAAGTAAAGTGCTAAGATACTAAAGATGATAAGAGCCATCAAAGTTGATAGTTTTTGTTATAAATTCAATATCAAAAATGCTGTTGCATAGGATCTTGAAACTTGTCTCCAATATCAACAATATTCTTTATTTAAACAAAAAATACTAACAATATTTATCTGTACCATTTTAAGTCATTTTATTCTGGCATCACTCAAAAACTATTTAATAGATTGTGATGAGGTTTTCACAATTTGATAGCTCAGAGTTTAGCCTAAAATTTATTTATTTATTTATTTATACGCCAATCGGGTTGGTACATACAGAAATAATTCTTAACATCAACACATAAGATAATTCATAAAAATCTTTTAATGTTGGAGATTAGTCCAGCAAGAGATCCTCCAAAGAAGTTGATGTTGGTAGCATGTGACTTACTATTCTGTGGAATGGTCCAAAAACAACAAATTGAGGAGCATATCACCATATTACCTTAACAATGTATAGAGCAGAAAATGAATATGTGATTAAGAAAGTAACACGGAAATTTGACTCTATGCCATCTTATTTCTTTCAGTTTTGAATATTCCACTGAGTTTGGTGGTGTAATGGTTAGCATTATGGCCTCGCATTCAGGAGGACACCGGTTCGAATCCCTGTCCGGGCATCCAGATTTAGGTTTTCCATGGTTTCCAAAATCACTCCAGGCAAATGCTGGGATGCTTCCTTCAAAAGGCCATGACCGAATTCCTTCCCATTCCTTGCCTCTATCCTTTCCCACCTCTCAAAGCATCGCTGTTAAGAGATGTTAAGCAGTTTAAAAAAAAATTTGAATATTCAGACTTGTAACATCTACCAGTGTTTTGGACTATCTGTCTTGAACACATAATCAGTATGACACACTATTTCACCTCCATTATTCCAAACAAACTTAATTACTTTCTATTTCTTGGTTCCAATGAAAGGTTCTTATTGTTGCTAACTGGCCACATGTTGCTCCATGAATTTATATTTATTTTATACCTTTCAGCAAAGAATAACACAAATTTTCACAATATACTTTCCCAATTACTCAAATTAAATATTAACTGTAACATTTTCAATCTAGTCCATTCATACACACCAAGGTTTTTTGCCTCAAAACAATCTTAATAGCCTATTTACTTTAATGTCTATCCCACTAGCCCTCCATACTAATCACCACTTGCTACCGCTCTATACCAATTTCTGAACTATCAGTCACCGCCATGCGCTCGGCACGGTCTGTCCTTGAATAGCAATAGTGTCACACACTGTTCTTAACAATAGGTCCCTGGCAAAGCAAACAATGCATCATTGTTAATATTGTTTGCAACAATCTATGACAGCCATAGTAAGTAATGATTCTAAAATTATTTGTTAATTACAGTCCCTGGCCAATTTATTAGACGCACTACAGTTTTTATGCAAATTTTGATTTGTTGCTAACTAAATAAGTTTTTTAATACATAAATTTCAATAAAATGATTATGTGTAGTCTAGTTCATGACACAGATGATATAACAAATAAATAAAATACAGTACTTGTTGAAAATATATTATTACAAATAATCACAACAAAATATTAAAATATTGTGAAAATGAAAACATTAGTTTTAATATCTTGTTGAGCCACCTATCGCAGCTATGAGAGCCTTAATACAACGCGGCATGATGTTGATGCAGGATTGTACAGTATCCTGCATTTGTGGATGATGATACCACACATGGATGATCTTCTCCAAGAGCTGCGTTTTTGGCGTGATGACATCTTTTGCCATCTCCCTCTTCATGAGTTCCCATACATTTTCTGTGGGGGTCATGTTGGGACTGTTATCTGGCCAGTCCAACAGATGGATATTTTGTTCCTTCAGAAAGGTTTTTACCGACCTGGCTGTGTGACAGGGAGCGCCATCCTGCATAAAAATAAATGGTTCCCCATTCGGGAACCATTCTCTGAGCTGCGGTATTAACCGTTTTTGCAAGACTTCTTTGTACTGGTCTTGTCTCATCATGCCTTTAACCACATAAAGACGTCCTGTACCCTTTCCACTGATGACAGACCTAATCATCACCTTTGTTGGTTGTTTTACAGTCTGAATAATGCAGTCGGAATGGAATTTTTCTCCTCTTCGACGGCGCACATGCTGACATTTGTTACTTAAAATTTCAAATGTGCTTTCATCGCTGAAGCATACCTGTAAAAATCAAGAAACTTAATTAATATATTATGAATAAATGTACATAGCATCTATCATATCGTAAATAATAATTTTAAAGTTAAATTACCGATCTCCAGAAGTCCACATCCTCATCACACCACTGTTTAGCACACTTCAGATCTTTTGCTTTCATTGCGGCTGTTAACTTGGGTTTTCTAGCAGGTCCACAAGCCTTGAAATCAATATCCTTCAACTTTCTGCAAACAGTGCGTTTAGATGCATTCACATTAGCCTCTTCCAGTTGAGATTTTATCTGTTTTGTTGTTGCAAATATGTTTTCTAGACAAATTCTTTTGAGAAATCTTTCTGACCTTGGGATGAAAAAAAGCTTTCTTCACATTTATTCTTCCTTCTGGGGCTCAATTCTTCACCTGAATCAATTTTCTTCTTTATGCACCTCACGCTAGTGTCTGATAATTTCAACCTTCGTGAAATTTCCTGATTGGAACACATTTTTGTATTAACGAGGGCTTTGACTTCTTCTTTTTTACGTGGTGTAATATCTCCTCTTTTACCCATTTTTAAAGGTCACAATCAGTAATATCTGGTTATTAAACACTCACTTGTGATGTCAATATTACACAAATGATAATAAAAGTGAACAAAGAAACAGAGCAGTTACACGCGAGAACGCCACTGAGCAGGTCCGTCCGTACCTGTACACTATACTATGGAACTATGCACACTGATAGCCACAATAAGTCAACAATCCAATGTCAAATAGCAACAATAGACATAAAATTCAACAATGAACTAAGTGCCCTAAATAACTGTTATAAATTTTATGATTAATTGCATGAGAAATAGTACTCAACACGTAATTATCACAAATAATACTAAAGAGTTGCAGTGCGTCTAATAATATGGCCAGGGACTGTAATTAATTTTGATAGGAACTGGTGGTGGGCTGATAGTCTCTCACAACTCTAAAGGTATTTGACAAAGTAAACCGTAAAATGCAGTTAAATATGATATAAGCCATTAGAGTGGATCAAAAACTAACTTGTTAAGTAGAGGATTTCTTAAGAGGTGGAAATGAATGAGACAGTAAAAAATGCCGTTTCAAAAGAGGTGAAAGTTAAAATGGGAGTGCTGCAGGGTACTGTATTGTTATTCCTTGTAAGTAGTAATAAATAATTGTGTTAGTGGTTTACAGTCTGAATTTAAGTTCTTTTTTCATAATGGTATGTAATTGGTTCAAAATAGGAGAGGACTTGGCATTTTTAACAATGGCAGGGTGATTTGGATTGGGTATCTGTAAAGGTAAGTCTAAATGGAGTCAAGATAAGTGCCAAAAAGAGTCGGCCTACTAGGTACACAAATAATAATAATAAAAAAGTTGTTTAGGATTATAGGAGTGCAGGGGATGAATTGCTTGTTGATAAACAGAAATGTAAATACCATGGCATAACATTTAATGGCAAACTCAAGTTGGCAGGTGTTGGTTAAAAGCTTCCAAAACGTTCATTTATTGGGGAGTACTATTGTATGTAAGGGGGAGGGAGGAGAGTATGAGAAAAATGAGAATTGGGTTACATAATGTTTGTCAGACTATTGCTTGAATATATTGGTATAGTATGGGACTCAACTTTTGGTTATCAAATACAGGAGAGCAGTAAAATTTGTGTAAATTACCACAGAACACAATCAGCAACTGGTACAATCAGTGGTGTAGTTAGCATGGATGTCACCCGGGGCTGATATCGATGGTGTCACCCCTTGAAAATTAAAATTTAACGTTAACTAAAATATACTATCTCGTAAATGTAAAATATGATATTAATAAAACATAATTAAATAAACATTTATTGTAATTAAAAATAATAGTTTATTAATAAAATGATAATATTAACAACATTTAAAAGATACACAAATAAACCAACAACAATTGCTTTCATAATCCCCTCTTTCTAGCTTAAATGGCTGCAAACTCGTAAATCACATCTTTAAAATTGACAATTTGAGTTACTTGCAAGTTCAATAGTGAATATGGCAAGATTTTAGCCACGTGTTGCTCATCGGTGATCGAAAGTGGTTTTAGATTAATTTTAACTCCACTGAAAATCGGGCAGGCCTGACTTGCCCGATACTGTACCGCACCGTCACAGCACGGACACGTTTCTTAATACTGTTGGCGCTCACTCGATCGAAGTTTGTTGAAAGGACACGGCTGACACCTGGCCGTCGTTGGATTTGTTCATGTTTTGACGGTGCGGATCAGTGTCGGCCTGCTGGATGAGGAGATGCGCATAGAGTCAGTTCGAAAATTTCCCTTCCCTTACTACCAAATGTTTTCATGTTATTGTTTGCCTTTAAAAAAGTGTCTTTATTTCATCAACCTCTTTTCCATTTTCACCATTTTCGTAAAATGTAGGTAGAGTCCTAACATTTTCGCATTAAAAAATCAAAGCTTTGCCAGAGTTGAAGATCTCTTTTAAGACCCACAAAAATTGCATCCGAGATCCTCATTTGTAACGGAGACCTTCCACACCTGAATCGTGCACCATAACCATCCGAGTCACCAGACTAATATACATTCGTGTTTTTGGGTAGCAAAAATAGATGATATAGAAAAACTGTATGTTCATTTTATCAAGTTTAAAAATTTATTTTTCATTACACCTACATTTGTTCTGGTGACTCAAATGGTTGCTGCGTGCGATTTGGGTACTGAAGGCCCCAGTTCAAATCCCGGTCTCAATTGTAATTTTACAGTCCTTAAAATTGACATTTACCCCTGGAAAAGATTTTATCTGTTATTGCAAAGATTCTAGGACACTCCATGTTTCGAATTTACGTTAATCTGTAGATCTCCTTTTCAAGTTAGGTGACTACGATATAGGTGCACTGCGAGTTTGCCAATAAGAAACTCTGTGACTAGGACAGTGCTGTGATAAATGATTGAAATTTGATGCCAAGTATCCCCACATGAAGTCTGTAATATGATACTTTGTTGGCCAAGAATGCCAAGGCGAAATGTGACAACTCTCTGCACCTAAATGTCTAACTCTGAGAGAGGTCGTAGAATTGGTTGTTTTAAAAGGGTGAATCAAAATTGGCCGTAGTGCAATGTCACGATACAGACTTGTTAGAGGACGTCCATTAATTGCGTTAGGTGAAATTGGAGGGGGGGGGGGGTTCGAAAGAAAAAGGTCCACAAACGATGCAGATATCGACATTGGGGCATTGGGGGATATCCTAACGGCGAGGGGGGGCGGGCCCCGACCACATCTCATCAACTCTCACCAGAAGGGGTGGGGGGCAAGGTGTCCCTTACAAGGTGATGAAAGAAAATTCTAGAGAAGGCACAGGTCCATTCAGAAGGGGAATAGCACGTGAAGACCGCCACATTGTATGGGTGGCTGTTGCTGGCAGATGGGTGACTGCAGGCCAGATCAAAGCAGTTAGGGCCGGCTTAAGGAATTTTGGGGCCCCCTGCGAAGTTTGATTTTGGGGCCCCCTACTTTTCTAGATGTACTTTTGGCTATACTTTATATAATTTTCGTGACTTTATACACACACACACACACACACACACACTCACATATATATATATATATATTAGAGCTCAAACAACGATTAAAGAGACGGACTGAGATTTCTGTAAATCTGTGTACAAATGGCCCAGCAGTTTATTGAATATTAGCTGAACAGGACCAACTTTGCCAAGTCTTTGGTGTTTTATCAATGCATCTCATATGGATCTCTCAACTACTGTACTGTCACTTTCATTTCTGGCTAAGCCCTGCTGCCCATTGTGTCAAATGAAATTGTTTTTGTATTCTATTTTATAGCTATTTTATTTATAATGCACTTTTTGTATACGGCATTTCTTTTCTTGCCTTTCTTTGCTAGTACATATAGGTATTTGGGGCTGGAGAGACATGAGCAGGCATACACATTTTTATTCAATAAATTTTTATATGAAACGTCAAAAGATGAGTGAGTTTATTCGAACGAAATTACATAAATTGCTGTAACAGTCTGAGAGCAATACATGCATTTAAATATACAGGGCGTTCGCCGGGAAACGCAACCCACTGTTAGCGCTACAAGGAAGAAACTGCTCCCGGCGAGCGAGCGATCAGCTTCCGGCATTGTTCGACCGTCGGCCGCGGACTATTTCACAATAATTACGCTTCATAAACTTGTATGTGCTAAGCATTTAAATGTGTCGTAATTCATTAGCTTACCTTATAAAAGATGCTGGAAGTGTTGACCCTCTTGTGTAATGCACATTTCACATCTTCTGAACATATTTCGAGACACACGCTGGATTTCACCTTTGTCAATGGACATTATTACTTGATAGATTTTTTCCTCAAGTTCTTCCAATGTGTGAGGATTTCCTTCGTACACCTTACCCTTAAGTTTACCCCAAAGGTAGAAGTCACAAGGGTTTAAATCCGGTGATCTGGCGGGCCACAACCCACGGCTGGTTACACGATCATAAAACACTTCGTCAAGTGCAGCAAGCGAATTTCTAGCGGTGTGAGCTGTCGCCCCATCCTGTTGAAAATAGCCGTACAATTTTTCTTCTTCAGTAAGTTTCTCGAAAAACGGTTTCACAATATTTTCGATATATCTTGCGGAAGTAAGAGTTTCACGGAAGAAAATTGGACCTATGATTCTCGAAGCACTAATCGCACACCAAACCAGGGCCGGCGTTAGGGAGGGGTAAGCGGGGCAAAAGTACCCGGGCCCGGTCCCCCAAAGGGGGCCCTCCGACGAGGGTGCCTAGCTAAATAGAAACCAAACAGAAAAAACCTTTTCTAAAAAAGTGTTAATTGATTTTTTGGATTAAAATTTTCTGCCTGTATCCAAAAAATCAAAGTTAAAGTTTAAAAAAACGGGGTTGGGGGGGGGGGGCCGAGAACACTTACCCGGGGCCCGAGAATCCTAGCGCCGGCCCTGCACCAAACACCCACTTTTAAGTCATGCAATGGCAGTTGGAGTAGAGTATTTGGTTTTTCTGAACTCCAGTGTCGACTGTTTTGAGCGTTAACATAACCACTCAGATGAAACCAGGCCTCATCAGAGAAAAACGTCAGTTGCGGATCAACAGTGCCATCGTGGACACCCTGCAGGTACCAGTTGCAAAATCTAATCCTAGGCCCCTGGTCTATTTCTGTAATTTTATGCACCACAATTGTTTTGTACGGCTTTAAGTGAACTAGCTTTGTTACTTTCCAAGCTGACGTCTTAGATACGCCTGCCTGCTGCCCTAACTGACTTAATGATTTTTTGGGTGACTGTTCTAGTCGAAAAGCGATATCGTCAATTTTCTCCTCTGTGAGAATACGGTTGACCGACAGTCTCTTTTTGTTAAAAATGAACCCGTTTCTCTTACTTTTTTAACCAGACGCAGAATTGTTGATTTAGCTGGCAGTAAAGCGCCAGGATATTCGCGACGAAATTTACTGCGACACTTTTTAAACGACTTCTTCTTCACATATGTATCGTAGAGAAATATTCTTTGTTGCAAACTGTAACGTACCATAATTTTACTCACACTCAAACACGGTACAGATTAGTAAGAGTATGAAGCCCTAAACCAGCCAAACCGCAAAGAAACGTTTATTCACAACACTGATTAATAAGAGACTGAAGTCACAAACTAGCTACAATGCAAAGAAACCGTTCTTAACCATGTAAGGGTCCCATTATACTGTGCCACTGCACTGCTGGGGCAGCGGAGGTGTTAAACAGTGCGGTGATTCACGGTGGCGTGTGGCGGGAACCGCTGGCCCCCTGACCGAGCAAGTTGCCGACGGCAACAGACTGGGAGGGTTGCGTTTCCCGGCGAACGCCCTGTATATACCTATTGTAATTACATCAGATACGACCTTTTTCACACTGTATCTGATGAAGGGCTTCTCGTGAAACTCTGTGCCTCGCAAACGTCTATTGTGCACTCAGTTTGTTAACATTCTAAATTTGTAGATTATTTATTTTAGCAGGAAAATTGTTCGTTAAGTAAGGACGAATTTTGAAGGGATCGTGCGGGGCCCCCTCAAGCTTGGGGCCCCCCGCGGTTGCGGTTCTTGCGGCCATGCAAGCAGTAATTACACAGAGTGTCACCCCTATGGGAGCGTGCACAAACTACGTGGCTCGTCCAGGGGGGGGAGGAGTTGGCTGGAAGGCTACGTGGGGGGAGGGTGGGGGTTCCGAGCCAGGCCATGTAGCTTTCCTTTCATAAAATTTTTCACAGTTAAAATGAGGAACAGAACTCAAAACAGCATGTCAATATTTATTTCCCTCAGTTTATTATTTCCTTAGCCTGATCCACAGGAGGCCTAAATGGAGCTACGTGGTATATGCACGCTCCCTAGACGATTGTAAACCAATTGCTGGAAGCTTGGTTACGTCCTCTGACCCCTATGCAATGTGTTCCATTCATTTCCAGCATCGTCTAACCTGTTGTAAAGCAAAACGCAAATGGACATGTGAATGGCGTACATTTGTGTTTATAGACGAATCGCGATTCTGTCTGTGGCAAAGTGATAATCGACGACATGTTCGCAGGCGTAGTGGAGAAACGGCTTACCTTCAGTGATTTCAGAACATCACACAAGAGCAGCCACTGGTGTCTTTTTTTCTTTTTTTTTTCTTCTTTTTTTGCGGCAATCAGTTTCGACAGCATGACTGAGTTGGTTGTTGTTGAAGGCATAATGACAGCCCAACACTATGTGGATGAGGTGCTGCATCTTATTGTGATACCCTTCATGTTTACCATCCAAATCGCATCTTTCAACAAGATAATGCCCGTCCTCATACTGCGGCCATTGTTACATAAGACTTGCAAAGGGTATGATCACAATTTGTACTGCATGGTCCCCACATTTGTCCCCATGTATGGAATGCCAGGAGTAAATACATTAGATCACATGGTCACCCAGCACAAATTGTGTATCAACTGACTGCACAAGACATGCAGGTGTAGAGAGACATACCCCAAGAAGACTTATTGATTCAATGCCGACAAGGATCCATGAATGTATTAATGTTCAAGATGGGTGCACTTCTCGCTGACAACTGTATCGAAAGGTAATAAACTTAACCTGATCCATTTCTATTTGTTATCATTTTTGCTGGGTATGGCCCTGGATATATCTTCAAAGTTTTCTAAAATTCTACCATTCCTGTATGCGTGTTGAGATTTTAATGTCCGCCAGTGCATAAGATTCCGCTATAAATTTAAAAAAGTCGAAAGCTACCAATAATTTGTTATTGAAAAGTTAAGATAGGCTGTTTTTAAATACCTTCGCAACCTTGGTATTTGCAGGTGCAAGGGATATCGAGAATAAAGTTAACAGAAGTGGCCTGGTCCAAGTAGAAACAATTCCAGACCTAGATGGAGTCCCATTGGTGCAAACCTAGGATCCGGATCCAACAGGTCGTGAGACCCTGGGATATACTGTATAGTCAGAGAAGCAACTCTACATTGAGTTCCTTCATACAAATAGAAGAAAAAATCAAATACAAAAACAACAACAACAACGGGTCAGGTAATACAACAACATGCCTTTGCGATATCTGCCGTCTTTACATGAAGTGAAGTATTTTACTATCCGTCTAAGCTGTAGACTGCTAAATATGACATGTATGTACCAAAGACCATCTCCACAAGTAAATTTTTGATTTCTAGCGCCGCTTTGTAGCGTATAAATAATAAAAATGTTGTAAACGGCTCAGTTTATGATTAAAGCTCAATTTTTGTTGAGGAACAGAAGTTCGACATTCCTGTCGATTTAAGGAACCCGTAAGAATTTAGGTAGGCCTACCTGTATTTGACGAGAGGTTACCCGTAATAGAAATTTTCTTCTTCTCTAAATTTGTTGTAGAAAATTTTTAGAGGATCTTATGCTTATTGATTTATTATAAATATTTGCATTTTCTCGATCAGTAGAAAGAATAGCAAGCTCATATGAACCAAGAGTTAAAGTGCTTACTAATGTTACGATTTCGCTGGTAAGATACGCGGTTCCGTATGTTTTAAACATATGCTCTACAAAAACTGATTACCAACGACATACGATGCCATCAATGAACACTTGGACCCATTCGGATTGACTTGAAACCTGACAGTACGAGGGTGGTTTGAAAAGTTCTCGGAATGTATTAGAATTAAGTATCTTACCTCGGGGGAACTGCTTTTATTTTTCAACATAGTCTCCCTGTAGACTAATGCATTTGGTCCAGCGATGTTCCAATGCCTTGATACCATCTCGAAAATGAGATTCCTCCAGGCCTGCAAAATACCTCTCCAATTCGGCCGTCAGTTCTTCCCTTGTAGAAAATCTCCGTCCGCCGAGGAAATTTTTCAGCTTGGGGAATAGATAAAAGTCCGATGGTGCCAAATCAGGTGAATAAGGTGGATGTGGCAACAATTCGTACCTCAGTTCATGAAGTTTTGCCATGGCAATAACACTTTTGTGCGGCGGAGCGTTGTCCTGATGAAAGATGACGTTTTTCCTTGCCAAACCAGGCCTTGTTTCGCGTATTTTTTCCTGTAATTGGTCTAGGAGGTTTGCATGGTATTGCCCCGTGATTATTTGGCCAGTAGGAAGATAATCTATCAGCAGAATGCCTTTTTCATCCCAGAAAACTGAGGCCATGACCTTTCCGACTGAACGCACTGCCTTTGCTTTCTTTGGTGGTGGTGAATCAGCATGTTTCCACTGCTTTGACTGCTGTTTTGTCTCTGGGGTATAGTAGTGGACCCAAGTTTCAACTGTAGTCACAAACCGGCGCAAAAAATCTTGTTGGTTGCTCTGAAAACGGGCCAGACTTTGTTCGGACATTTCCAATCTGGTGCGTTTATCGTCCAGTGTCAAGAGCCGCGGCGCCCATCTTGCGGATAATTTTTTCATACCCAATTCTTCGGTTAAAATATAATATACACATTCAGAAGACATCCCTACAGCTTCAGCAATCTCCCGCACTTTCAGTCGACGATCCTCCATGACCATTTTATGCACTTTTGCGATAAATTCTGGGGTCGTAACATTTTTTTGATCGTCATCCAAGCTCTCCCGACCAAATTTAAACTCGCTGGTCCACTTGGGAACAGTTGAAAATGAAGGAGCAGAATCCCCTAGTGTGTTCTGAAAGTCGGCATGAATTTCCTTTGCTTTCATACCTTTCTTTACAAAGTATTTAATCACTGTTCGAATCTCAGTTTTTTCCATTGTCACAAATCACTACGCGGTAACAACAACAAAGAGTGGTCACTACCACACTCCTGCAGCTAGAGCACTGACGCGCCAAGTGTTCACTCACAAAGGATGTGTGATTATTGCGTGGGAACCTCGTTGCTCTAGCACTGACATCTAGCGGTGATTCCGAGAACTTTTCAAACCGCCCTCGTATTGCCAGTTTAATGTACAGTTTTCTGAATCATCTTATTTGCATAAATTCGAACATGATACGATTTCATGTCGAGTATAGGTGCACTGCCGACAGTAGGTAGGTACGCTGAGTGTAACTCTGATAACGCGAATTGTACTCAATTTATCTAACACAAATCTTTCAGATGATAAATTCAAAAATTACCAGAAAATATTTCAAGGTACTTGTGAATCTTAGCTTAAAAGCTAATGGAATTCTGAACAAGCAAAAAAAAAAAAAAAAAAAAAATAATAATAATAATTTATGCCACTCTTTATTGATGACTGGACAATGGAAATGGAAGCCTACACTACGCGTATTCCGAGTTCCGACATGCGTTTCGTTGCTTTTTTTTATTTTCAAAGGAAAATATAACATTTTTATTTAAATAATTTCGAAGATTTACAATTTAACTGTCTAATTACTATGATTTTAGCATTTTGGACAAATATATATTTTAATTTTAAAATTTCCACGCTTTACACAAGAAAACTTACATTATATCCACCACCGTTTCTAACAAACCAAACAGTGACTGACGGCAAGCACAACGATTTCCTCTGATTGTTGGAGCTACAGAGTGATGCTCCCTTTGTTTAAGCTCACGGTGTTGCCAATAATTATATTCTATTGCAGTGCTTCTCAACTCTAGGGGGTGGTTCAAAACAATAAAAGTAGATGTGTTTCGACACATAAGGATAAAAGAAGTCTATCAAAACAATGTTTTATTTTTGTATCACACTAATTTCTATTACTACTTTCGAAATGCGGGTGTCACCCCCAAACGGCTGACACCAGGGGCGGACTGCCCCCCCCCCCCTTAGCTACGCCACTGGGTACAATAAAGGAGTTGGCTGTTGGGTTGGGAGTCATTGGAGAAGTGAGGATGGTTGATACAGATTTGGAGTGCACTTGTCACATAATGGTGATGAAGATTTGAAAGGTTATTGGTAGAAGAATTAGAAGTAGTGCAAGGAAGGGAAGAGATTACCTTGACTGCAAGCTGGTACTTGACATCAGTCATTAGGTTACGGGAATTTTTTTTGTTTTATATATATATATATATATATATATATATATATATATATTGTTCCAGCCCCTGGTTTGAAGAAGGTGCAGAAATTTTGAGAGTTGTGTTTGATCACATGAGTTATGCTAGGACGTTCCGTGGTTCGGATTCCACGTTAAACTGCAGGTCCCCTCTGGTAATAACAGCCCTAGTTGTAACACAGTGTGTACATATCGATAGCAAAAATTCAAGCTAAACAAAAGCAAGGTCTTCATTGGCCCAAACAAGCATGTATAATATATATTAATTGCGATGGAGGGCATTCTCCAGTGGCAATTTCTCTGCACACCCATTTCCCCCTTTCCTTTCCCCTTCTTCTTTTGCCCTCTACTAATTTCAACTTTAAATTCTTTCAGCATTTTTGGTAAATTATTCATCATTTTTCTTGTAACTTATTCCAATCCCCGACCTCCTTCCCTACGAAAGAAAATCTTCTCACTTTTTTATCCCGAGACCAAAGTCACTGTAACTAGCTTATAGAAACCCAGATGATATTGCGACTAAGTCATTTTCTGTGAAGATCATTTCCACTGCAATTTTGTTAAGTTGTTTAAGGCAAGTATCATTAAGTTCCGGGTCCTTAGATTCGAGCCTCGCTTCAGAATATGTTTTATTTGTTTTCTGTATGTGTTTTGCTTGGATAATACCTTCTTGCTGTTGGTAGCATAGCATCTAATTTTTTAAAAAAATACACCAAAAACGTTTTTCATGGCACTTAACAACCAAAAATTTATGAATTCTGCTACTAAAAATATGATTTTGTAACGCACCAAACAGCAATCGGAAATGAAAAAAGGCAAACACACAAAAATAAAAAGTAAGTCAATCCTAGGACCTACACAACTCCATTGGCACTCAACTATACAACTACCCGGACACTACGGTTTAAATGCTTCTGTTAATATTAAACATCACAGTTTATTCATGTGAGATAAAGTGAAACGTGGTCGGTAAATAAATAAATAAACAATAAACTCAGTTTCGTTGGCAAAAAGTTATCATTTATTCATAATTTTTTATCTGTAATTAAGAAAAATGGTCCACAACGACCATTTATTTAACAATAACTTACATTTTTCTCGTCAATACCTCCTAAAACTACCTATTTAATTTATCGTTTCATCCATTATTATGAAATATTTCTGTTTATCTTTAACTTCCAATTTAAATATAAATTATTCTTAAATTGTAGTTACATTTTTAAGCTCCGTTGAATATGTCAGGGGTTGTGTCCATAGTTAGCCCAACAAATAAGGAGTTTATTTTCGGTATTTTTCCGCTGTAGGCTTCTACAAATCGTTCTCAATTTTTTTATATTCAAAACAAAATCTCACTAATAACAAGAAACAACTAGCAACAAACAATACACATAGTAGGAAACTTGGCCGCAGCGTTTACAGGCTCGTGACGTCGCCATGGTCGACCATCAATCCTAGAGCGTTTTCTTTCGCGTGACCAAAGGTAAAAATCCTAAATTTTATTAAAAATAATCCACCTTTCTTTTCAAACTTAAAAAAACCTTCCTAAGCATTAATCTACACGATTGACTGCAATTTCCAATATACTTTCAGTACTGTGAAATAGTCTATTGGGAGGTTTGGATTTACACAGAGGTAAAAAATTAGGATCCTAGGTATGGTCTGTGAAATTTTTAATTTAATTTTATCCATAATTCGCAGTGTTGTACGCGATTGAATTGATCAGAGGAAAAGTGGAATGAAAAACAGCCTTCAGTCACTTTAATGCTAATTTTATTGCATTGCACAATGCATTTCGGAGCCTGAGGATCCATCTTCAGGTGTCTATTGCATTTACATTGGTTTTAAAATTTTCCTTAAGTGAGATTCGTTCCTAGCAAGGTTTATTCCTGTGGTGAAAAATGACACTTACTTCAAATCGTTTTTTAGCACAGGAATAAATAGTCGGCGTGTCTACAAAGTTAAATTTCAACCAAAATATCTCCTCGAGAAAATCACTCGTGTGATGACAGTGTAGGTGACTAATTCTTGTGGAATCCGTCCAGGAATGATTCGTGAAATGGTAACAACATTGGTCTATATAAGTAACTAGCCTCGTACCCGCGACTTCGTACGCGTGGATTAAGATTTTTTTGCCAGAATTAAATATAGTAAGTTGTTGGTAACGAAGGATTAGTCCCAAACAATATCGAGTCGGCATAATACGACAGGAAAGCTATCGCTATATCATTCTACCGTCAAACCTGCCTCTTGAAGAGAATTAATTTCCAACATATTTCTGTCACTATTCGATAAGATCTCAAAATTTCGTGACTACAACTGTTAATCATACTGGAAAAAATATCCTGTGCCCTTCATACACATTTCCTTATAAAATTACATCACAACAATATAGCCATTTAGTCGTCAAAACGTAACAAAAAGACAGAGAATTACTTCCGTATTTATAATAATATTATTGTGGTTCACACTCACACACTGACTGTGAACAACACCTGAGGGATCATTATAACGTAAAAAGTGTACACCTACAACATTGCAAGACTACCTACGATTTGCCTCGCATTGCGCCCCTAACTTTCTAATATCTACAGTTTAACATTCAATACGAATAACCTACGACCCAGGCTTGACTCTTACGATGAAAAACAATTTTTAAAAATCTTAGCCTCCACGGAGATTTCAACCGGAGACCACGACGTTCGTAAGCAAGCTCTTTAGCCACTGAGCTTTCAGCTCACTACACGGAAACATGGTCTGAAGACGTGCATATCCAACGTGTCTGACGATCGCCGTATTTCCAAGTTATGGGAATCAATTCCAACATATTTCTGTCACCATTCGATAAGGTCTCAAAATTTCGTGACTACAACTGTTAATCATACTGGAAAAAATATCCTGTGCCCTTCATACAGATTTCCTTATAAAATTCCATCACAACGATATAGCCATTTGGTCGTCATAACGTATCAAAAAGACAGAGACTTACATCTCTAATTATAATAATAATATTACTGTGGTTCATACTTACACACTGACTGCGAACAAAACCTGAGGGATCATTATAACGTAAAAAAGTATACACCTACAAGATTGCAAGAATACCTACGATTTGCCTCTCATTGCACCCCTAACTTTCTAATATCTACGGTTTAACATTCAATCCGAATAACCTACGGCCCAGGCCTGACTCTTACGATGAAAAACAATTTTTAAAAATCTTATCCCCTACGGAGATTTGAACCGGAGACCACGACGTTCGTAAGCCAGCGCTTTAGCCACTCAGCTGCCAGGCCACTTCGGGGAAACTCGGTACGGAGTCGTCCACATCCAACGTGTCTACCGCCATATTTCGAAGTAATGAGACAAATGTGTTATTTATACAGATAATTTTTCAACCAGATGTAGACAGTATTTTTCTCTTTGTTTCAAAGGATAAGTGTGCAAAGTTTCATCGAGAACGGATAAAAACTGTGGATTTGTATGAAGAACAAACAAAAGAAAAAACCAACAAACCAAAAAACAAACATAACTCCATCTTTATATATAAAGATTACTGTGGTTCACACTTACACACTGACTGCGAACAAAACCTGAGGGATCATTATAACGTAAAAAAGTATACACCTACAAGATTGCAAGAATACCTACGATTTGCCTCGCATTGCACCCCTAACTTTCTAATATCTACGGTTTAACATTCAATCCGAATAACCTACGGCCCAGGCCTGACTCTTACGATGAAAAACAATTTTTAAAAATCTTATCCCCTACGGAGATTTGAACCGAAGACCACGACGTTCGTAAGCCAGCGCTTTAGCCACTCAGCTGCCAGGCCACTACGGGGAAACTCGGTACGGAGTCGTCCACATCCAACGTCTCTGTCTACCGCCGTATTTCGAAGTTATGAGACAAATGTGTTATTTATACAGATAATTTTTCAACCAAATGTAGACAGTATTTTTCTCCTTGTTTCAAAGGATAAGTGTGCAAAGTTTCATTGAGATCGGATGAAAACTGTGGATTTGTATGAAGAACAAACAAACAAACAAACAAACATTCATCTTTATATATAAAGATAGCGTGGAAAGTAGTGTTTGTCTTCTAATACCTACAAATTCAACAATATTTTGAAAAGACTTGTTAACAGGGTGAGTCTCGTGTGTTAAACTGAATCGTGCCTCACGGGTGAGCGGAAATAGTAGGACGTGAGTTCGACCCCGATTCGACCATTCTGATTTCTAGTTTCAATGTTTCATCAATAAGACCGAGGTTCATCTATTCCTCTCCCTTCCCTTATGTCTTCGTTATAAATGAAATAAAAAAATCCAAACAATTCTGCCTCTGTGGAAACAGTGAGAATTGTACAACAGTCAGCTGGTATCCGAGGTAACGCTCATTCTTCGACACACTATCAAGCTGCAAACAGACGTTTCCTTGCTGTTCGAAACTTACTGTGTGTCTTCTAAGCGGCAGGACAGAACTATGAAGGTAAGCAAGTATCGTGAAGGCACGAACAAGATTCTCATTAATTACTGTACACATTAAACGCCTATGAACTGATTCCAGTGTTTTAATTTGTCGATATATTTCACAGAGTCTCTTCCTCGTTCTGTCTGACATATCTTACTGCTGCTTTGTAGATTATCAATCATAGAATTATAATTTTCATAGTTACCTTAAATATATTCCTGACATTTTTTAGTTATTGGTGCATTTCGAATGAATTTATAATAGGCCCCTATGTAAATACAAAATATTATGTTGCGAGTACAAACATTTTGTAACGTCTCTCTCAGGAAACTGTAATATTGATTAATTATTTCCTGCTATATTTCCAAGAGCGGTAAATAATTCTGTTCTGTTCTATCTGAAGTAACCATTTAGTTCGTTACAAAAGAAGAATAGTCACCAGTGTATTTGAAATTAACAATAAGTCAGTGTTTGGTATGATTAGACCTGAAGTCCCATAATTTCCGTAGGTATTTTCGATACACATTGTCATTAAAAACACTCATAAGAATTGAATTCAAAACAACTTTACTGTTTTGAATTACTAATAGCTTTACGAGGTTCTAGAAGCCTATTAAAGTCTTTAAGATAAATACGATTTTAATTTACTTCTCCTCTTACATTGCTTCCTTTTTTCTTTTTATCGTTACTACATACCTACACTGTAACTTGGTCTTCTTTAGTACATAGATTGTAGGCGCCAACAAGCCTATTTGACTATATCTTACTTTTTTCTGCAATTAATTGTACTTTACATAGGTTTGCAGGAATGTAATAACCAAACTTTCACGAGTGATCGTATTTAAACGCCTTGTAAACGCTGTTGAACTAATTACAAGTATAAATGAACCTGTTCTGAAGTCTGTGTCAGTGAAGTTAATTTAATTTAATTTATTGCGATGGAGCGCACGCTAGGGTGACAATTTCCATACACAACCACGCTTCCTCTTTCCTGTACCCACCCACTTTTGCACTCTACAAATTTCAACTTAAATTGTTCCAACGTTTTTGGTAAATTAGTAATCATTTCTCTTGATAACTTATTCCAATCCTTGACACCCTTCCCTAATAAAGAGAATATTCCTACACTCTTATGCCTGAAACCGAGTGCCACCTTGTGGTCATGGTCATCTTTTCCCTTATATGCATTACTTTTCATTCTTACACCAATATCTTCCGATGCCTCATCACCAATATACACCTTATACATTCCCATGATCCTCTTCACAATTCTCCTGTCTTCCAATGAATCCAATTCCAGCTCTTTTATCATATCTGCCACTGAATGTGTTCTGCGTTAAATTCCATAGACAAATCTAGCAGACCTTCTTTGCACCACCTCCAAATCCTGTATTTGATACCCAAAATGTTGGTCCCAAAGTACACAAACCATATTCAAGCAATGGTCTGATCAAAGTTTTGTAACGCAATTCCTTTACTTCTCTTGGACACCCCCTCATGTAGTTCTTTATCGAAAATCGGATGAACGTAGGTCCATGTTGTACTGTGAATGGGCCGCTAGAGCGGTGGAAAGGTAGGTGGCAGGCACGGAGATATTCGGTGGCGTGACATTGTGCTTGACGCTTTTATAGTCGTGCCGCGAACTTTGCAATTTTCACACGACAAAGATAGTGTTTTTAGACGCGTGCGTAGTTATGTAAATAATTTAATTCACTTGTGTAATCTTCCCATGTTTTTTGTTGTTGAAAGATGAGGCAAGAAGTAAATCCATGTACCAGTATTATATGGAAACAGACGTTACTTCTGAAAAAATGTATAATTTGGCATAAAAAATATACTTATTTTGATTATAAGATTATTTTTGATAAAATCTAAATAATTATAAATTTATTTTTCCACTTCCGCAAAATATCTGCATACGCGGATGTCAACCATTGAACATTCGCATCCGCAAAGATGACTTCCGTTACAACCCTAGTCCGGATTATCGATTTGTTCGGATTTTTCATTTGTGTAGTTCGATTTATGTAGTTTTTACGTTGCCTTTAAAATTACATAGGTACATTATAATTTTATGTATCCCAAACAAAAGAACTCTCTTATTTACTTCAACCTCACGTTGGAAACAGTCATGCTTCCTTTTTAAAAGATGAACATGATGCTATTACAGGCATATAATTGTTGGCACAAGACTTTAAAGTTAACGGAACTTACCAATGCAGCAAATCAAGGCGAAGGACGAACAAGGAGGGTTTCATATTTCTTAAAGAAACTCAAAACTACACTGAAAGAATTATTGTTGTCGCGTCGTGTTTATAACAAACATTCGGCATCACAGCCGAGGATATTGCGGCGGTAATTCAATAACAAACGCAATGTGTAAAACTAATTTTAGCTGATGTGACAATTAAGTTTTTCCCGGCGTATGGTAGACAGGAATTCTTCACGGGTCTTCTGCCGGATAAGATCTTCTAAACACGACGTTTCGGCAGTCACCTCCGCTGCCTTCATCTGGTGAGCTGTCATCGCGAAGTAGCTGCCGCGACGGTTCGGCACCAGCTACTTCGCGATGACAGCTCACCAGATGAAGGCAGCGGAGGTGACTGCCGAAACGTCGTGTTTAGAAGATCTTATCCGGCAGAAGACCCGTGAAGAATTCCTGTCTAATTTTAGCTGGTTCTTTGTCAGAGAAATTTCCGAACAAAACATGTGCAAAGGTACACTGTAATACAAATCTGTAAAATAATGCAAAATTCGTAAAAAAAAGAGGTTTTTCGGATAACACGTTCGGATTATCGACGCTTTATTGTAGCAATTCTGGAAGTAAACATTATCCCAACAGCAACGTTTTTGTGGTCTTGTTAAAGTAAAATTATTCCCTAATTTGGTTAAAAGAATAGAAATTTCATGGTTTTTCAGAGTAATTCTCTTATTCTTTTGATATATCAGTGCTTCTGTGATCAACTGATAAGTAAGTTTAAATCCAGTGGGAACAAAAAGATTTTCGTTACGAAGAGCGAATTTTGAAGAGGTATGTAACAAAGGATCAGAGTAAGAAATGTGGTACCAAAGTAGGTGCAAATTGGAAGTAATATACGGGGCAGCAAACCGAGACCAGATGTGTTCGTTAATTAACTAAATTGACCTGTTGGCTTACGGTCAGAATTTTGTATAAGTTGCGTATGGCATAATGTTTTATGATTCTATTACAACTAAAGAGGATTGCGTGCAGCTCGAAAGTATTTGGAAACGATTTTTAACTTTCTGGTTTGTCATTTAATAGTAGGCTCTATGGGATAGGACTCATTTAGGATCTGGTAAGGAAAGATTATAAGGTCCTGACCATATTAGAGACTGTAATTCAAATGTACAAGAGAAAATAATAGTATCAGAACAGACATCGCCATGGGAATAAAAACACGAGTATCACAGAGTGCAAAAGAACGTCTAGAGCTGGAAAATTCATTGGATAATTGATTTGATGGAGGAGCTGCGTTTGGTGTCATTGGAAGACAGGAGGTGGTTTAATAGAATCGTGGAGTCTTGTAAGTCGTACATTGATGATGTGGCCTGGATGGATGTGGAACAAAACTTAGAAGAATTACCTGGCTGGCAACACTTTATTTCTGGCACTGGTTGGTATGCACTTTATTTCAGGCATTGGATAGTAGAAATTTTTTGTAGTTTAATGGGTTAGGGAGTGGAGAAAGAAATTGATAGGAGTTGTGAAATATATAATCTTCCTCAAACAGTAACAGAAATTATTTTAAAAATGCGCATAATATAAATGCAAGTGAGTAGGGAAATTGCCATCGGGACATAAGATCAATCGAAAGAGGTAACGAAGGTTAATATACCAACAATCTGGTGTCAGCTGAGAACAATATGTTTAAAATTGCCATCCAAAATACTTTAAATAGTATAAGCAAATTACTGCATTTAAAGAGTTGTCAGCTTCACTGACCATATTTGTTTCTCCTTTTTTTCAGATGCTGGTACTGGCGCAGGCGCGATGAGTAATTATATCATATATCCATTGTTAAATACTTTATCCAATATTTACAAAGTAACCACTAATAATAATGCCCTACCATAAAATAGACACAAAATTATCTTTCCACTTAAAATCGTAATGCTCCCTCTAAAGAAACTGCGACAAAGAAATGAATGGAAAATCGAAAGAAATTAGTTTAATAACCTCAAGAAAATTATTATACTAACAGTTTAATTTCAGTCAACTAGATACGACGGTTCTGTTGATACTACTATTGTTTCATTTACTCTCTGTATTTCAATTCAAACTATTTTTGCAGGACATATACAGTGTGTATTAATATTTTACACTGTTACCTGCAATTAGGCGTTTCAGATATGTAGTTATATGAAAAGCGAAGGCGCTGAAATTACTGCGCAGTGAGGTACCGCACGGCAACAAACTATTTTCTTATCGCTTACACAGAGAATACTTTGGTGATCTCTTCCTACACCCTCATTATTTTACGTATAATTATTGGTAGCAGAATACGATTCTGCTGGGATGCCTATCAAAATATGGCTCAAGGTATTTATAGTTAAAATTTTTAAAAAATCGCTCATTTGTTTTTTAAATAAATTAAAATTAAATTCAAAGAGAGGCATGTAAAGAATATAAAAAGTTTGGGTTGTTTATGTAAAACTGGCCGCAAGTAGGGATTGCCACCTGTTAAAGCTATGTAAGAGCGAGAGAGAGTTACTGTGTTGCACTGCCCAACAAACGTTAAGTGCGCCAAATTTAACAGCTGCCAACCCCTTTTTTAAATTTTTTTACTTATGGCTTTACGCCTCATCGACGTCGATGTCATTAGAGGCGGGATGGGACTGGGCAAGGAACGGGAAGGAATTCGGCCATGGCCTTATGAAGGAAGCATCCCGGCATTCACCTGGAGTGATTTGGGGAAACCATGGAAAACCTAAACCTGGATGCCCGGACGGGGATTCGAACCGCCGTCCTCCAGAATGCGAGACCAGTGCGGTAATCGCTCGCCCATCACGCTCGGTCTGCCAACCCCTACTTGCAGCCACTTTACATTGTAAACCCAAACTTTACGTGTCTCTCTTTAAAATGAATAATAATTTACTTTTTTTTTTAAAAAAAAAAAAAAAAAAGAGTGAACGAAAATATTTTTTGGAAAAAAATTATTTTTGAAATTGTAATTAAAAATACTTGCGGCCATATTTTGATAAACAACCCGGCAGAATCGTATTCTGTTACTAATAATAATACATAAAATTGCATAGATAAAAATAAAATTGTAGTTTAAAAAACTAAAATCACGCTTTCGTAATAATGTGAACTAAAAGGTTAAAAATAATATTTAAATATAAACATTTTGTTTAACAGTGATAGGACGTCCCACAATTCAGGATAAATTAATTTTTTTGAATAAGCTTAAAGTATAAAGTCATTGGTTACAAAATTAACTTTAATGCAAAAAAGCATGGGGTGCTATTTCAGTTGTCTTATATTTTTGTCGTTGGCTGTTTGTAAAGACAGAGTCATTGTCAAAAGTTATGTAGAGCGCACCCCACGCTTTTTTAACATTAAAGTTAATTTTGTAATCAGTGACTTTATACTTTAAGCTTATTCAAAAAAATTAATTATCCTGAATTGTGGGACGTCCTATCACTGTTAAACAAAATGTTTATATTTAAATATTATTTTTAACCTTTTAGTTCACATTATTACGAAAGCGTGATTTTAGTTTTTTAAACTACAATTTTATTTTTTAACTTTTTAGTTCAGATGGTTTAAAAAGTATGTTTCTTACTGTTGGCTTTTCTTCGCCAATCTCTCTTTTTCTTTGAGTTGTAGTTTCATTATTAATTATTATTCCCACGAGTAAAATACAATTAAATGGTCAACTCAACAAGTGATCCAATAGCACGGTAACCGAGGAAGGCTACTTTTCTATAATAGTACGAAGTAATATTTCGAATACTTACTATTCAACATCACGTTAAGCGACTTCAGACAGAGAAACCTTTCTGGATAGGAGACAGCAGAAGACGATCGTCTACAGCAACCAAGGCTCGTAATTCACACCCGGGAAACTGGAGAACGATGATGATGATGATGATGATGGCTATGTTGGGTGGGAAATCTCCGAAGGGTGTGGCCGCCAAATGACGAAGATTTCTCGAATTGTACCTCTGCACTAATGTCGCGGCTGCATTTGCCTAACTCAGTAATCCTATCAAGTATAGGATACACTGACAACGTGGTGAGAGTGAAATTATTGAATTTTTATCGGTTCTTAATAAGTGTGCAAAATTTTAAACGATTCGGAAGTCGGAAGCGGGTAAACACTGAAATGTAAGATTCCATTACATGGCAACCATTTTTCTATTGTTACCGTCAGAGTAACGAGAATAGCAGGACGTTTCTAAGAGACTACTGTATTGTCAACGGTTCTTAAAACGTGTGCAAAATTTTTATGTTTTTACTGTCAACGTAATCAGAATATCAAGACATAGCTATGAAATTATTGTATTGTAATCAGTTATCAATACATGAGCAAAATTTCAAACAACTCGGACATCTGGAATTGGGTTAAAATTATATTGCAAAATTCCACGACATTCAACCATTTTTCTGTTGTTACTGTCAAAGTAATGAGCATAGCAGGATATAGCTATGAAATTATTGTATTGTCACCGGTTCTTAAAAAGTGTGCCAAATTTCAAACAGCTCGGACATCGGGAAGTGGGTCAAAATGGAGTTGTAAAATTCCGTTACATTCATACATACATACATACAAGTCAAGCTAATATAAAACGTGTAATAAAGCAGATGGACGTAGAAATCATGAAAAAAAAAAAAAAAACGAGTGAACGCAAATATTTTTGGGAAAAAATCATTTTTGAAATTGTAATTAAAAATACTTGCGGCCATATTTTGATAAACAACCCGGCAGAATCGTATTCTGTTACTAATAATTATACATAAAATTGCATAGATAAAAAAACAGATGGACATAGAAATCATAAAAGAAAAACGAGTGAACGCAAATATTTTTGGGAAAAAAATTATTTTTGAAATTGTAATTAAAAATACTTGCGGCCATATTTTAATAAACAACCCGGCAGAATCGTATTCTGTTACTAATAATTATACATAATATTGCATAGATAAAAAACAGATGGACGTAGAAATCATGCAATCGGATCTCGGCTATAATGAGGGTGTAGATAGAGCTCATCAAAGGAGTGTTGATTATGGGATTATGGCTTAATACCAAACAAGTAAGTGAAACAGCAGAAAAAACTGAAAGGGACTCAATATTGAAGGCGGAGAGTAACGAGGAATAAACTAAAACCAGATATCAGTTTTAGTACTTAATTGTAGAAGCTTAATAACGAGCGCGGTGTGTGAACGGTAACGCTGTGGCCTTCGGCAGGACGTGGGTTCGAATCTCCATCCGAACATCCAGATTTAGGTTTTCCATTACTTTCTCAAATCAATACATGCGAATGACGGGGCCGTTCCTTCAAAAGGCCATGGCAGAATTCCTTCCCGTTCCTTACTCCCAGTCCTTTTCCACATCCAAATGACCTTGACGATATGTAAAGCCAAAAAGTAGAATCTTAATAATCAGATTTTGGTGCCACATTCAGCTGCTGGGAATGATTCTTGATTAAGACTTTCTTGCGTTTTTAGAGCTAGAGTTAGAGAAAAATATAAAAAAAATTATGAGGGTCTTCGGCTACTGGGAGGAGAAATAACAAGAATGAGACTTACGGGGAGAAATTGAATACATATTCGGAGTTTAGAGGAGTAAAAGGAACATCAAAAAGCGTTCAGGCTTGAATATTCCAGGACAAAACTTTAGGGACAAGATTACCTTGAGTAAAGGAGATTTTTCACAAATCGTAGAACAAATTTTAAGGTAGCAAAACACGTTGGACGTCCTCTCAGTAGAGTCACTGAGGGAAATGTGAATCTGCAGCAGATCTGATGGATATGCAAGGATTCACTGTGGCAGTAAGTGGACTGAAAGGCGGGAGGAGGGTAAGTTGAACCGATATTAGTAATAACAGTAAAAGACAATGATTGGTCTTGCCAATTCGCGCCTGCAGAATGGTGGTCACATAGAAATTGGCCCACAGCCCAGGATACCTTACTGGTTCTTCAAGCAATTCAATTTAGTTGCTAAACAGCTAGGAATGAGACAAAATACTCTGAGAAGACGCACCTAATAAATTTTGTTTAGAGTCTCATCTTTGTAAATCACTGAACTGTTGTACCATGTTGAGCATATTTGGTATTGTTTTCTTGTGACGTTTTACTATGGCATAACTACTTGCAGCTGATGTACTATATAATTAACTAATCTAGGTTTTGTTATTTTTTATTTCTGATTGCCTGCATTGTTAGATATTTTAGAAATCCAGAAACTAGTAGTGGTGTACCGTTTATGATGCAAAGTATTGGAGAGATTCAGTATACACAGACGGAAAAAAAAATCCCAACACCAAGAAAAAATTATTGTAGAGTAATGAAATTTGGACAATGCATTTGTCAAGTTAACATGTTTAATTGATTAAATTTTCAAGATCACAGGTTAATTTAAGCTCAAGAAAATGCATTTCAAATGTGAAATACTGTTAAATTAATAGCCGGTGTAACCTCCAGAATTTTGAATGCAAGCCTGCAAACGTGAATGCATTGTGTCATACAGGTTTCGAATGTCACTTTGTGGTATGGAGTTCCATGCTTGTTGTACTTGTGCTGTCAATACTGGGACGGTCAGTGCTGGCTGTGGATGATGCTGGAGTTGTCGTCCAATGATATCCCATACGTGTTCAATTGGAGACAGATCTGGTGATCTCGCAGGCCAAGGTAACATGTCGACACTCTGTAGAGCACGTTGCGAGACAACAGCGGTATGAGGGCGAGCGTTATCCTGTTGAAAAACTCCCCCTTGAATGCTGTTCATGAATGGCAGCACTACAGGTTGAATTACCAGACTGACGTACAAATTTGCAGTCAGTGTGTTTGGTATAACCACAAGAGTGCTCCTGCTGTCATAGGAAATTGCTCCCCAGACCATGACTCCAGGTGTAGGTCCAGTGTGTCTAGGCCGCAGACAGTTTGGTTGCAGGCGTTCCCCTGGCCTCCTTCTGACCAACACTGGAGATCTGTTGTGTTTTCTGATGAAAGCAGGTTCTGCCTTGGTGCCAGTGATGGCCGAGTGTTGGTCAGAAGGAGGCCAGGGGAACGCCTGCAACCAAACTGTCTGCGGCCTAGACACACTGGACCTACACCTGGAGTCATGGTCTGGGGAGCAATTTCCTATGACAGCAGGAGCACTCTTGTGGTTATACCAAACACACTGACTGCAAATTTGTACGTCAGTCTGGTAATTCAACCTGTAGTGCTGCCATTCATGAACAGCATTCAAGGGGGAGTTTTTCAACAGGATAACGCTCGCCCTCATACCGCTGTTGTCTCGCAACGTGCTCTACAGAGTGTCGACATGTTACCTTGGCCTGCGAGATCACCAGATCTGTCTCCAATTGAACACGTATGGGATATCATTGGACGACAACTCCAGCATCATCCACAGCCAGCACTGACCGTCCCAGTATTGACAGCACAAGTACAACAAGCATGGAACTCCATACCACAAAGTGACATTCGAAACCTGTATGACACAATGCATTCACGTTTGCAGGCTTGCATTCAAAATTCTGGAGGTTACACCGGCTATTAATTTAACAGTATTTCACATTTGAAATGCATTTTCTTGAGCTTAAATTAACCTGTGATCTTGAAAATTTAATCAATTAAACATGTTAACTTGACAAATGCATTGTCCAAATTTCATTACTCTACAATAATTTTTTCTTGGTGTTGGGATTTTTTTTTCCGTCTGTGTAGTTATTATTTCGTTTACATAGTTTTAATGTACCAGAGATTCAGTATAGTTATTATTTCGTTTACATAGTTTTAATGTACCTGCAGCGACTAATGGGTTGAATATCATCAGCTGACTGTGTATTTATTGTCACTACAGGCCCGGGTCCAGTGGTTGCAGCCTTGAATGTTCTTCATACGACTCTGATGAGGGGGTGGAGGTGCAATCTATTAATTTGGAGGAGGAGGAGGAGGAGGAAGAAGATGAGGAGGAGGAGGAGGAGTAGTTATGGGGGATCATCTGTATTGATGCCTGGTCCACTACCAGCAGTGGCAGCCAGAGGCGTAGCTAGGTCAACAAGGGCCCTGGTGCAAAAAATTTATTTTGGGCCCTCAGGCCAGACGGGTGACCTTTTTTTGTTTTGTGTGCTGGTATGGGCCCCCTGAACTGAGGATGGGGGCCCTTGAATTGTTCTTTAGGGGCCCCTGAGCAGTGGTTGGGACCCCCCCTGAGCAGCAAGGGGGCTCCTGTGTTCTCAGGGGCCCCTTAGACGACGGTAAAGCTAAAAAAGTCGCCAGTTTGCCGTGAAGGCTCGTGGGCCCTCTAAACTGCGCTTGAGGGCCCCTAGAGGTGCGCTTAGAGGCCCCTTGAGGTATGCTTGGGGGCCTCCTGAGCGTGAGGGCCCCGGTGCACTGCACCGCCTAGCCCCATAGTAGCTACGCCCCTGGTGGTAGCTCCACATCACTATAGCTCATCACCCCTATTAAATATTTATTTTTTATTATTTATTGTTCTATTTTTTTGGATTTTATTTTTGTTATATTTTTTATTATCCTTTTATTTTTTATTTTTTTGTGGTGTTCATGGGGGTAGTGACGTGCATTCTACAACTTCTCCTACCCAAACACCAACCTCACCTTCTCGTGGTGAACTCTGTTCTTACTAACGAGGCTCTGGTGACCGACTGGCAGCGGTATAACTGTTCCACTGTTCCACTGTATTGGAGGAAATGCCCGTACCTAGAATGCCGGTCGAGGGTGTTAACCCCAACCACTGGACTTGTTCAGCAACAGGTAGGTTGCCAGCAATTTCAAGTGTCCAAAGAACATAATTCGATTGTATGAAAACTATAAAGGAAATTAAAAACACTAGTACGAAATTAAACATTTTTCTCCCAAGTGCTATGCGGCTCGTCGACGTCGTTGGAGAGTACTGGAGGAACTGAGCTACAGTAGAATGAATTCCACCACAACCTTTACAAGAAAACATCCCCGCCTAAACTTGGAGTGACTTAGGCCGGCTCTCAAGAAAAAGCTAGTTATCAGTATACTATTGATCATTTTCTATTATCGTCGAGGGACGTATTACAAAATAGTGGGTAACATATAATAACAATGCACTTTAATACGAAGAAAAAAAAAAAGAAAATAATTTATGTAGACTAAGTGCAATGGTGCTACAATTAACATTTTAATCACTTGCTATGATACTGGTAGTATCCAGAGTACTATGAATTAGTCATGTTTGTTTTCAGGTGGAGCTCCAAAACGATCGGATTTCAGTGTAGCAATAGGGAATCGTGGTATACCATTTTTTGAAATCGTCAAATAGTAGTGAAGGCTAGTCATCTGCAAGAAGCTACTGAATATACACGGTAGAGCGCTCTAGTGATGATCGCCAGAACCACGAGGTCAGAAAACTGACGGCAGCCAGCATCTCAACATAAAAAGCATGTTTTTTTTCTTTTTCGTAACCTGTCGGCAACATAATAATAGGCTATATTTAGATTTGAATTAATATCAGACTAACAGCATTGTCTGCCCTCTGTGCGGCTAAGTCTTGAATGATTGTGGGAAAGCAGTGGCGGTTCCAGGGGGGGGACTAGGGGTCTCAAGACCCCTAGTCCCACCCCCAATAGTATTTAGGTCCCCCCCCCCCCCCTCAAATCAAAATCCTGGATCCACCACTGGGTTGGAGTAATGTCAGGATGCAGGAGGCGAATTTAATTGTGATGTGGCACATGCTACGCAGGTTTCCCTACACATCTATTTTTCTATTTCTGTTTATTATCTTCCGTCCTTTGACCTTAAGGAATTTTAGATTCTTTCTGTGAGTGGCCTGGTAGCTCCATAGTTAAGGCATCTTTTTGGAGAGCCAATGTTCCCTGTTTTGGTGGGGGTTTTCATAGACCTTCGCCTCTGGCACTGCTTGCTGTGTAATGTGAAGTATGCTAGAACGCTTCCATGGTTCGAATTCAACGTTAAACTGTAAGTCCCCTATTGCAGGGTTAGGATGCGGTCACAGAGCATGCATACTCTGACGAGCTGGTGGTCGTGCTTACTCTGACGAGCTAGTGGTCGTGCGTAGTTGTGCGATTTCGTCAGTGCGAAACAAACACTGCAAAACAGGTTACTACACTCTACAGTAATAGTGGAAGCAAGCTAGTCGCACATAGTCGTGTGTTTTCGTACGACCAGAATCTGGAAGCAAATCTGCTTGTTTTTTTATGCGTAATTGTATGACTAAAACAGATTTGTTTAGTTTGTGATAGAAAACCTATCTGATATCAGAGCTTAAAAGACTGCCACAACCCTCAGTAAATTTTTATACAATTTCCTCTTTTTCAGTTATTTATATACTGTACTTCACTACTTGCGAGTGGAGTGCTGCTGGAAACAATTTCCAACTGCTATATCGGAATGTCGCCAGCAATGTTAGATGTGATGTAGGAATTTCTGACTCCTATTTATACTCTGTCTTGACTCCATTGCTGCAGAACCACTCATTCCACACCCCTGGACATTGCTTTACGGTAATGATATCATGGTGGCCTGCAAGTCTCACCAAGAATTGGAACAACACATCCAACGATGGAAAACTTTTCTTGACAAACACGACATGTGACTTAATGTACGGATGACTGAGTACATGCAGTGTGGAGTTCCAACTGATGGCGTTGAACTCATCTGAGTTCAAATATCTGGGAACAGTAATTTGTTTCGATGGTCAGTCACTCCCAGACGTCCAAATTAGAGTGAATGCAGCCTCGAAAGTGACGTCAGGTCACAGCAGTCCTTTTCGACCCTTGAATCAAAGATTTGCAGAACAATAGTTGTACCAGTTGCACTATATGGAACCGAATGTTGTCCAGTCACGAACAACAGCTGTATGACATGGAAGCTGATTCGCTGGCCATAGGGATTCACTAGACAGGACTGCATCAGGAATGTGAACTTTCGGGCCGCATTTGGTGTGACTCCAGTCCCTGACAAAATGCGAGAGGGTCGTCTGCGATGATATGGTCATTTTCTAAGCAGCAGCAATACTTCAGTTGCGGGATATAGGTTCGGAGGCCTGAATACCATCAGGAAGACCCAAGAAGCGCTGGTTGGATACCTTAGGGGAGGACATGGTTCTAGTCAATGCTTCACTGAAGATGCACAAGATCGGTATAAATGGAAGAAGTCCAGTAAAGCATACCTTGTAGTGCAGGATTGATGCTAAGATGAAGAAGACTTCACTACTTGCTTCTGTAAATAAATGTAATTAACATTAAATTACATGAACTATTTGCCGATTATATTAAAGCAATAATTTCCTATAACTGTTGTTTATTGTGTCATAAATTATGACTGTATATTTAATAATATACACTAAATGCATTGGGAAAGGAAAACTTTGAACAGCACAGAGAGCTATGGAAATGTCAATGTTAGGTTTGACTAGAAAAGACAAGAAGAGAGCAACTGACATTAGATGAGTCACAGGGGTCATGGACATCTCGTAAAAGACCGCATTCTTGAAGTGGCAGTGGGTTGGCCATGTTGATCAGATGAAAGATGGACAAAGGTGGTTTTAGAGTGGAGCCCAAGAGATCATCAGAGACCGAGAGGAAGGCCACCAGACTGATAGGAAAAGGCCATATACAGGGTTGTTGGACTTAACCTGCAGAGGATCGCCCAAGATCGTTCGACATGGAGAAGAGTGCTCAGCTTCTACCTGAACTCATAACTCTAAGAGTCTGGCTGATAATGATGATTGAATAATAAATATTAAGTTTTAAGCTTTTAACAATCTACAAATGTTACAGTATTAAAAATGTTGGTTGACTTACCCAAGTGAAACTGCTAATTACTACATAGGTCGAATGCATTACCAGAAATTATTCTGTTCCTCAATTTTCTTATTCTGTGTATGGTCGAATGTTTTTGGCCGCATTCTGAAGTAGCCGAAGAATTGTTGATCATCTTTGTTTAGATCAGGGTAAAGTAATGTGAATTCTCTTTTGGTTTCCCTAATAAAATTAATGTCACTAATCCAAGATTTCTTTTTGTTTTCCAACAAGAAGAGAATTGTCTAAATATAATTAGTCACTTTCCATTTTTGGAGTAACTCCGATCCACTGTGACCACAACTATTCGAACGAGTGCACACAACATTTTCACAAGAGTTGTAAGTCTTCAGAGTACCTATCCACTGTGTCAGCAGCCATAGGCTAGGCGATTACGATTTGGCAGATTGCGCAGCCAATTAGAAACACTGTACCACAAGCAAATGAATCAAATTTAATTCTTTAAGTTATTTTCCCTGGTAATGTATTCCATTCCTGGACTCCTTTTCCTACACAAGAAAATTATCCCACTCCCCTATGCCTGATATCAAGTGCCTATTTGTGGACATCCATTCCTTTCAATTCACTACTTCTGATTTTTCTCACCATAAATATATGACTTATACATTCCCAGTACTCTTTTCACCCTCCTCCTATCTTCCAGTGAATCCAAATTCAACTCCAATAATCATGTTGATTAAATATAATTGGCTTCCTCTAAACCCCTTCCAACTCAAGTATTCGATGGCCAATATATGGATCCTACCATATTCAAGCAATGCCTTGTCCAAAGTTTTGTAACCCATTTTCTTTCTTCTCTCTACAGAGCATGGTGGGTGAGTTGTTAACACTCTGGCCTCACATTCGGGAGGACGCCAGTTTGAATGTGTTTTCCGTTGTTTCCCCAAATTACACCATGCAAATGCTTCCTTCAAAAGGCCATGACCAAATTTCTTCCTGTTCCTTGTCCCCAGTCCCATCCCAACTCTAATGACCTCAACAAGATGTAAAGCAATAAAAAAAAAAACCTTTCTTCTCTCTGGTACATCTCCATATTCAATAAATGGAGGATTTTGAAAAATCTTCATACCAGCTAAACAATACTTCTTGTCCAGTTGAACTTACCACAAAAGTTATGCCAAGCTATCTACACAAAATCATGAGCCTTTAGATAAAAGTGTGAAACTAATAAGCAGACTCGTCTTGGCAATTGTCTTCATTTCAGTTTGACCTACCCAGCTAGGAATGCTGTTCACCTGATCACAGTCCTCTCTCACTTGATCCTATTATATATCATTATGTTATCTGCAAACAAATGAACCTTTGACTGTAAACCATTAACACAATCTTAGAAAGACGTATAGTAGTGCTACACTATAAGCTTAGCATCAATTCGTTTTAAATTTCTTATATATAATCCACTAACCGAGATTCACAAGAATATCCTTGCCTATACCCTGGTTGCCCAATTGGAAACTAGTTTCTTTCATGATAGACATTCCTGATGTAGTTGTATATCAATCTATCCGTCAACTTACCTACCACTGATGTCAAACTTGTTGGCCTGTAATTTTCAGTCCTCAGGTAAGCTGAAAGTCTCTAGACTCAACCCAAATTAGATTACAAGGGAAGGTACAATACTTAAACCTGCTATCTTTAATACATCTGCAGTAATATTATCTGCACCGGCCTCTTTGAGCTTTCGTAGCTTCCATGGTTCCTTCATGATATGCTCAGGATGAATTAAAATATTTTAACTGCTCATTTCTACTCACATGGAGAAGCTTCTCCTGTCATTTAAATCTTCCCGTGCCTTAACAATGGTCTCTAATAGTATCAATAGTCCAAAAGTTACTTAATATCTTCCTTTTTCAGATCTTGAGTAACTTTTTTATTCTATCTTTATCTGTAAATGTTAATATACCCTTCTTTCCTGTCAGTTTTCTAACATAGCTGTAGAAGTGTCTAGATGCTGTAATGTAACATACAATCTCAAGAAATATAAATATTTCCTTTTTTTTAAAAAAAAAAAAAAAAAAAAAAAAAAAAATTACGAATGCCAACAATCTGCAATGACGAAAAAGGAGGATGGATTTCCAGGTATACCCAGAGGTCGGATGCTCATGGATCAACCAAAAATGACAACAACTATGGAGAAGGACATCCCATTAAAAACCTGAAAGCAAGTATTGAGAGTTGTAGTAGCTTTGGTGCGGCATATATTGACAAAGATGATCAAGGAACAAGTACCCAAGGGCCAAAGTTGTGTACACATTAACTAAATAATATCTTTATGTTTCATATGGCCTATTGGGAAGCAAAATTTGACCAGAAAATCAAACAATTGATGGATTTCCTGCCCCTCTGCCAAAGAGGAGGTAAAGTTAAGCCGAGATGGGATACCACCGATGGTTTGAAGGCATTAAGTAGCAATTCGTCATCTAACCTCTAGCGAGCATTACATTCACATATTCTGTTGGGTTGTTGTTACTGCTCAATCTAATTGGGGAGACAACCCAACAGCAGTTGTAGGTTTCCGCGGCCTGGGTCAATGGTATTATCTTGTCTATCTGGGTGGCGTCGCACCATTTTATGAAAGTCCAGCGTTGTTAAGTAGATGGATCATTCAGAACCTGTGGGAAAATGCAATTCTGCCCAGATGGGATGACCGTTCTAGATCAGGGGTGGCCAACCCAAATGATCCTGTGGGTCACTCTGGAAATTTATCATAGATCCGTGGGCTGCATATAAAATTATATATTCCCATATCAGATTTAGGTCCACTATAGACATTTTTCGAAGTAAAAAATTTAAATATAATGAGTTATTAATATTGTGTTTACTATTATTCTTACATGTAAGCATAGATATGATACTAAACGCAAATTTTAAAGAAATATATAACACTAAAAATGATATATAAAAGATACATAAATATAAATGAAATAAATTTTGAAAATATGGATGCACAAATTATGTATTTTTTTAATACATTCATTTTCACTACTTTGGCTATTATAAAATAAATATATTTTGTAAAAGTGTGATGAATCTCACAGGCCGGAAAAATATTCAAGCCATCCCTGTTCTAGATGGTAGTAGATATATTAAGTCATCTAAAAGGGGGGGGGGAAACCTGTGGAGAACACAGTTCTGCTAGGAACAAAACTGCAGCATGACAGTTGAAATGTTGGTCTTATACACAATGACGTGGCATTACCCAAAACAGCCAAGAGACGAACACAACAGCTGTTCCCTGGACAAGTCACAGCATTCAGCTGTGCCCCCTGAGCCATGGGTGCCGGCAGGATTGCTTCTAGCGGGGTGCACCAGGGCTGCATGCATTGGTGCCGCCCCCCCCCCCCTATCGGCCCAAACGGCGACCCAGGATGCCAGGGGGGTGCAAGTGCACCCCCTCCCGGCGCCCATGCCCTGAGCTACTAACATGGGCCTAAAGCCTGGTCCATATCTGATGACAACATTTGCAGATTCTGGCTACTTGTCTCCCACTGTGACACATTTTGCACTGTCCAACCTCACTTGAAGACCATCATGTTCTGGCTGGTAAACATCATCCATAACTTGTCTGCCACAGTGACAAGACCTGAAGGAGTTGTTTAGTAACCTCAATAAACCACCGTGTTCTATATGTCCATTCTTGTAAGATGTTAAAATTCACTATGTCTTACAATTCAATAAATATTTTGATTTTACTTTCAAAAAGTAAGTAAATGTCTGATCTATTTTGCTAATTAATGTATTCACACACTAATTTATCAAAAAATCATTCATATTGATTTAGAAATATGTTATATTCAAGAAATTATTGGTTCAAATATTAATATTAAATCATTTATTAATCCAATTTAGAGATAATAACAACATTTAACTGGCTTTCCCTACTCAGGTTTCATATATGTACGGCCAAATTTCATTTTAATGCATCATTGTCATCCTCCTGCACCCAGATTCTTGAGAAACCAATCTTTAGCTTCCCTCTTTATTGCTATCAATTTCTTGTTTAGTTGTTTCAAGTATTCCGTACTGTCTTGATGTCTCTGTTGTTTTCTTTTCTTACCAAGCTCTTTAGTCTCTTTCAATCCCTACTGCAACATATAGGATCTGTATCTTTATTAATTTTCTGTTTTGGAATAAAAATTTCTTCTGTAATTATTACTAACTCCTTGAATAGATCCTGCTTCGACTGCACTAATGCTCTCCTTCCATATTCTGAACATTCCCTTGAAATCTCTTTAGTTATAAACTAAATGCCTTTGTATAGTTGTACCTTCACTTTTTTTTGGCCACTGGTTTACTGTACCCTCTGATATACTTCAGAATTTTTTCTTGAGCACATACTGTATTTCTTCAGTTACTTGAGGCATCATTTGTTTATCATCAGGTTCTATTACAGTAGAACTCCAATTATCCGAATCGCTTAAGGCAATCACATTAATACGAGCATGGAACAAGCTGAAAGGCATATCAACCGAAGAAAAAAAGGAAAAGGAGAAAAAGGAAAAAGAAGCTCAAGAAAAGGAAAGGAAAGAGAGAGGAGAAGATGTGGCTGATGTTTCACCTGAAGAATTCAGAAACATTCTTTTAAAAATTCCTGGATGTTCAGAAGTTAGTGCTGAAGATTAGGAGGGTGGGTGGTGTGAGATTCGTCAGACCCTGGGTATTAAATTCTAAACGATGATGAACTTATTGAAAGTGTGAGAGAAGATGACCTTAATGTCGAAGCTGAAGCAGACATGGGTCCATCAGCTAGTCAAGCATTTGCCGGCCTTGAAACTGCGATGAAATGGATGAAGCGTTAGCCCGAGTATGACCACATGCAACTTCTGTCAAATGGCAGAATACAGTCAAACAGCTCACTTTGACCGAGATGTTCAACAAGCAATGACTTATTTACAGAGCGGTACATACATACTGTACTAATGTAACACTATTGTAAGTGCACTTAACATGTAAAAGTGTTGCCTTTTAATTTAATTAATTAAAAACTCTTTCCTTAAAAATAGATTTTTCTCCCATTTTCAGCATACATACAGCAGTTAATTAAAATAGACCCTTTTTTTGGAAAAAAATCCAATTATCCGAATTTTTGATTATCTGAAGGGGGTCCGGTCCCAATTGATTCGGATAATTGGAGTTCTACTGTAATAAGATGTCCAACATATTTGCCCCCACTTCCTGCTCAGCCACTAGCATAAAGCATCCTTTCTTGATATTTGAAAATTTCAATTCCCTAGTGTTTTAATCTCATTTCTTTTCCAGTCAATAAATGGTTAAGTCTCCACCAATGATGATCATTCTATACCGTTGTCTGTACTCTGAATATAAATTTAGTTTCTGCCCGAGAGCCTATATTTCATCATTCCACTCCAGTAAACAAATAATTCCCTAATTTTTTTTTTATTTAATCATTCCAAAAATCTACCCAAAACAGCACATGTTGTGATCTATAAACACTAGTGACCTGTGATTTCTGTTACCTCACTTTCTTTTATTGTACACATCCTTTCTCTTTTTGGATGAGACTGCTCGCATCTCCTCTTTGTAAGACAGTGTCGAAAATAATCAAGAAAGGTATTAAATTAGATCTGCACTTGTTGAGAAATTTTCTGTCCACACTAAGAAACAAATGATGAAGTTGGTTAGATTGACAGATTTGTAACAAAAAGTATAAACCTATAGAGTTGCCTGCTTAACAGGTGCGTGTATGGGTACATATATCATCTTGTTGCTATCTACCACCTTTTCCCAACATTTCAGGGTTTGCTGTCTTTCACTAGTTTTACTAATCATTGGCATGGTTGATTTTAGAGCTCTGGTTTTACAACAGCATGCACTTGCCAACGTCAAACATTTTATAGTATGTACTAATGGGGGAAGTGATCCCAGCTGTCTGTGAAATGTGTAACTATGTTTGGTGTGTGATAAATGTTTTTTTCATTCAAGAAATGTGTTGTTCATGAGGTGGAGATTGGGGACTGTACTGGCATTTGCCATGATGGTTGCAAAAAATTGCCTAAAAATGGCAGTCAGAATGGCCAGTATGCTGGGGCCTGGATTCGTGACTGGTCGCGCAGTACCTCCAGTGTATGGCACCTCAGCACACTGGTGGGTAGTATGGATATGTATATGTAACTCTGAAATCCAAACAGTTAGGATTAACTGCAGGCTGTTATCTAGTCAGTTGTGATACAACATACAGACCATAGATTATCCTGCAAGAACGAAGTGTTATCAACTATGTTCAGTGCTGTGAACACTTCGTTCAGCATAATCACAATTCCAACCTAAACCAAGTAGTCACCAAATTGTTATACACAGCTCCACAAATTAGTCTAATCACTAGTACTCGGCACTGACTGCCCTCAGACTAGTCGAGGGCCGCTCATTATAGTGAGCTTCAGGAAAGTGGAGAGTAACTTACCCCCCTCCCTGGAAACTGTAGCTGCAGTGCCACTTGTACCTGCCACTGACACCCCCTCTGCTCTCTCTGGTCGAAGCTGTGCAATGTGTGGGCGATATGAGATGTCACTATAAACTCTGAGCAAATAGAGCAGCTTTCACAACCTATAAATTTTCGAAGTTATGCTCCACTCAAGGTTTGAACAAGAATTCCTACAACAGAGGAGGAGTGTTCAGCAGGCCGAGCGCCCTACTAGCCACCACAGTGCAATGTATGGATAGGAAAAAAAGTGTTTTAATTTTTTCCTCTGTTAAGACAGTTAGTGATGGTAAAATCTCAGTCATCTGATATTTTTGTCACGTATCCAACTAAAATATAATGGAACACAATTTATTTTTGTATTAAATGGGTTAGTTAGGAGCAGGGAGGGGGGGGGGAGTTACTTCCTCTTAAGTGAATAGTTCCATAAAAAAATGCCGAACAAAATACTCTTCATTAAACTGAACATGATACGTATTTCTTTAGAATACACCCCTTTATTGGAACAGAGTTGATAATAAATTTGCAAGAGTTATCTATCCAAGTTTGGTCCGGAGTGCTCAACATCACTGTATATTCCAATGACAAGTGTTTAGAACAAAAGAAAGAATAATGTAACAGCATGTTAGTGCTGTGTGCTGCTGTTTTATTTATTAATCTTATGGCCATGACACAATCAATAATACAATGTAACAGTAAATGATAATTAAAATTCAAAATCAAATAGTGCAGCCACTGTAGAGCTTCATTTGAAATATTAAAGTCTATCGGTGATACTCTGAAGGCTCACGTGACGAATGGTTTTTTTTCCTCACCACAGTCGCAATTCAGTGAATCTCTTATTCCCCATGTGTACTGAGATAAAGCTGATCTGCCTTGACCAAACTAAACTCTGTAAATAGTAGAGCTGTAAAAGTAACGATGTATTTGTTACTGAGTAACGGGTTCATCGCCTGACTTGAAGTACTTAATCATTACTCACAAATTCATTTTGTTACTCGCATGTTTCGTTACTCACATTTGTCGTATAGATACGAACACGTTCCAGCTCCCGCAGGTAACTAATTTTGTCAATGTGATACGAATTTTGCAGTGTTTAGTTTCTTTAACATTAAAATTTACAGTGCGTAATTTGTAAATAGAATATTTGTATGGATAATTTGAGATAGTTACTATTTTTTCATTGGTTGTTCATTACTGAGGTTTATTGATTTCAAACATTTATGAAATGTGTTTAAGATTTGATACCTTCTATTTTATTTTATAGTGTAATTTAAAATATAAAAGAGTTGTCTAATAGTTTGTGATATACACCTCTGCACTTGTTTTGTTCTAATAATATTTAATTAAATTGCAATGGAGCCCACGCTTCAGTGGCAATTTCCATACACACTCATCTTCCTCTTTTTCTTGCATCCATCTACATTTGCCCTCTACAAATTTTTACTTTAAATTCTTTCAACGTTTTTGGTAAATTAGTCCTAATTTCTCATGGTAACTTATTCCAATCCCTGACACCCTTACCTAATAAAGAGAATCTTCCTACACTCTTGTGGCTGAAATAGAGTGCCAGCTTGTGGCCATGGTCATCTTTTCCCCACCAAGCCTTACTTTTAATTCTTACACCAATATCTTTCCATTTCTAATCATTATTATACCCCTTGTACACTCCCATGAGTCCCTTCACTCTCCTCCTGTCTTCCAATTAATCCCATTCCAACTCTTTTATCATATCAGTTACCGATTACGTTCTGTGATAATTTCCAGAAACATATCTAGCAGTCCGTTTTTGAAGTTCCAAAATTCCATAAAGAAAGAACAATGTACAATTACTTTATTCCTTTTGCCTGGTATTAGTTGTTGTATTATTACCGCAGGTTCGATGTGAGCAATGGCTTTGATGTTGAATGTTTGTTGTAACCGCGACGCAACAACAATTGCGAATCTAATCGCATGTTTTCCCTGTACCTTTGATATTGATTTAAATGTTTTGAATATTGATATAAAGCGGGAGTCAGTAGCACTCTGCCTACAGGCCCGGCTTGATGGATGTCAACATTTATTTTAAAAAATATATCACAAAAAAGAATAATTATACTTTGATGAGATTATAATATTTGTTAAATACATGTCCCATTATCATTTCAGGCTTGCATGCAGGGTTTTGAGTAGGATACTTCAAAAAATAACCGCCATTAGTTATTGTCACTAGATATGCCACAGTCAGGTCACTTTTTGTGTGTGCAAACATGTGTTTGTTTTGAAATTAGATTATTCTTTTGAATATAAAATTCATACATTTAGAGGTTTTCCGGATGGCGTCACAGGAGGTGCTGTGAAATTTTTTTTATACATTATATATAACACTTATTTCTTATTAACTGAGGATACTGAATTTATTGACAAGGTTTTGAACAAATCTGTACAACAACCTAGGTTCTTTAAGTTATTATTCAAACAGTGAATTTATTAATAAAATTTTTGTTTCTTAATACTTTTGCGAGTATTTTCTTTGCACTCCCATCCTGGCACCCATGGTTTTCCATAAGATCCATGTGCTAATTACTTTAAGTTTTATCCAAACAACTTATTTTCGTAAATAAACAATTTACTTAAATTTTCCCAAGTATGAAGGAAGTCGTCCCATATGCGATGCGATGCTCCATGCTAATATTCAATTGTACCGAAAGTATCGAGTAACGAAACGATACGATAGTAACGAAGTTATCCCGCACGCGTCACGACTCGAAGCAATGCTTCATGCTATTGTTTGATTGTACCAAAAGTAACTGGTATTATTGATTGGTTTAGTTACGAATACATATGGGTACAGAATTTATTACTTTTAAAGCTCTAGTTAAGAGCTGCCCAGGTCCTAGGAGGAAGGTCGAGTCCCTTTATTGACTTTCAAACAGGGAGTGCCAATCTGGTGGGGTTGAGGCAATTAACTCCAATCTCCATGCTTCTCTCCCATTAAAATTATCAGATATAAGCTGTTTAGTAGTGTTTATGCTTGGACTTCTTGATTTAAGTCTCTGAAATTGATTTTCCATGTAATCATGGATGGGCAGATCGAAGTTATGACAGATCTTATTATACTGGGCAATTAGGCGATTGCGTCGTCTATCGTAGGCAGTTCAATGTTACACAAAACGGGTAGCCAATACAGTGGAGTGGTCTTGATACACCCACTAATTATCCACATTGTCTGGTTCAAAACTATGTCGATCTTTTTGACATGGGTGCTATTCACCTTGGTTTGAACCTGGAGAAACTTGGTGTAAACCTGGAGGAACAATTGAAATTAGCGTCTCACATGGAGGAAGTATGTGGACAAGCAGCACTGGTATTGCACAAATTGATAAGCATTGGTGAGCGACGGTTTAATCTGCCTCTGCTCATCATAAGACGATATCACAATGCAATACTGGCCTCCATTACTGGATATGCTGCAAGCACTTGGGCCAAGCACCTAAGCAAGGTAAAACCAAAGGAGCTGCTTCAGCGTACGCAGTGAGGAATTCTGCTCAGACTAACTGGGGCTTACAGAACAACGTCCACAGATGCGCTAACAGTTATACTCGGCCCCTGGACCTGGAAGTAAGGAAGCGAGGAGCATTATACTGGATAAGAAAAGGAAGGTATGACCAAGCTACTGAAATAATTGGAAGGCCTGTTGAAACCAAAAAAGATGTTTGGGATGCGCTGATGGATGAATGGCAGCAAACGTGGACAAACAGCAACACGGGCAGAAGGACCTTCGACATGCTTCCTTGCGTGAAAGAGAGAATTACCATGACTCACCTACAACCATCTACAGGGCTCATACACTACATATCTGGCCATGGTACATATAACAGTTTCTTAGAACAGAGAGGCCTCAAAGAAACAAACAGGTGAGACTGTGGCGAAGTAAGTACATGGTTTGGGAGTGCAAACAAACTGAAGAATCAAGAGCATACCTTCAAATACAACTTCAGAACAGAAGAATATATGACATACTTCGTGATAGTGAGCTCTGGCACTTGCTGGACGAAGTTGCTAATCTAGCATCGCTGCGCGAGAAGGTGAGATTTGCTGAATTGAAATTAGCGGAGCGCAGAAGACGCCGCGAGCAAACTGCATCGGAAACAGAAAGAAGGACAGGAGAGGAAGAAACTCAAGAGGAAAGAACAACCCAAATTTGACCACAAGCACTGCACATAACTACGGCAGTGCCTGCACCAGGAAGACGGCAAAGACTCAATTCATTGCAGTGCCTCTGGAAGCCAGAGGCATCTTCTCCAGGGCTCATGGGGTGGCCTGCTCTGATTCCAGGAGAGAACTCCTGATGTGGGAGTAGGTTGCTCCAAGGACAAACTGGAGAAGAACGAGACCACTATCTGGAACGTGAAGCTGGCTGATGGTACTTGGTGGTCAGCATGTCAGCAGTCGCCCCGCTGCATCAGCAGAGACAGCTGGCAACCTGGATGTCGATGCAGGCCAGCAATGGGGCAGGAAGAACATTTACAAATAGACAGTTTATTGATCAAAAGTAAGAAAATACTTAGACAATTGCTGGTTTTTTTATGTGAATTAGTGTGATGGTAAATTAATTAGTAGATTAGTTGGTAGATTAATTGGTGTATTATTAGAATAATTAGTAGATTAATTATTAGAATACTTTAAATCCATTAAATCCTTAAGAATAATTAACCAGATCTATATATATATATATTTAAAAATTGTTTTAAGAATAAAAACTGTAGAAACTAAGGGGCTACTTTAGGTAACAAGGTAGTAGGCTACGTAAAATCAGGAATAAATAAAATAAATATTCATCCAGACAAATGAGCAGTACTCAGTTGCAGAATACAAAGGCTCAGTGCTGATGTGCGAAGTGTGGAGGCGTATGTTCCCCAGGAGGTGCCAGTTAACTTCTGCAGAATATTATTTCAGGTTCTTAGTTTTGCTGCAAGGTTGTTTAGATGTTTATTGTACAACAAGGTGTGATCCATTACGACTCCCAAATACTTGGGAAATGTTTATTGTACGACAAGGTGTGATCCATTAAGACTACCAAATACTTGGGGAAGGGGTTGTGTCGGAGGGGAGTGCCATCAAGAAGAACGTCAAGAGAGATTCGCTGCCCGATTGTCAAGATGGAAAACACTAGTTTCTATCTTGCTGGAACTGGGTACGAGATGCCATTTCTTAAAATAGTTACTCAGGGTTTTGAGGTCTGCTGTTAAACTATTTTCAGTTTGCTGAACGTGATCAGATTGTTGTATTACTGTCAGATCGTCAGCACAAGAGCATTGTCTGGATTCTGTTTGAGGAATGTCAGAAATATATACATTAAAAAGAAGTGGGATAAGAACTGAGCGTTGAGGCAAACGATTATTCACTCTTCATACTTTGCTTATCTTATTAACCGAGACAACCTGGAAAGTTCAGAGCTGCTGTGTTACTCACATCTATCAGTTAGATGTATTTTCCATCCTTTACTATTATTTTTCACAATCTCCAATTTGAAATCTTTGTATGTTGTATAATAATTAGCACTAAATTTCTACGGGATCATAGTAACAAAAATGCTATAAATGACAAATGAGCCAGCAATCGAACCCGTGTCACAGGAACAGAGTACTCTCATAATGGCAAGTCGTCATATCGTGTCCGGACAAAACCGCGAAGTGACAAAACCGCGAGGACAAAACCGCGCAGACAGAACCGCGAACGGACAAAACCGCGAACGGACAAAACCGCGAAACGGACAAAACAGCGAAACGGACAAAACAGCGAAACGGACAAAACCGCGAAACGGACAAATCTACGAGTTATCCCCTCACTGCATTTGGCGAAAAATTCAGGAAATACCGGTATTTCAAGAAAAGCACAATGACAAAGAAGACATCACGTTTCAAACAAAGATAAAGAAACTTGCAGCAATTGCCTTTCTTCCTGTTTCAGAAGTCATCTCTGTTTATGAAGAACTCTGTGATAGGGAGTTTGCAGACGAGGAATTCTCTCCAATTTTGGATTACATTGATGATACATGGATTGGACGTTTCTTCTAGGAAATCGACGACGAGAACCACTATTTCCAATCGAAATTTGGAACCAAAACCAGAATGCTAAAAATTCGTTAGAGAGAACCAACAACTCCGTCGAAGGTTGGCACAATGCTTTTCGGTTATTACTTGGATCAAGCCATCCTACAATTTGGAAACTCATAGAAGCTTTCAAGAAGCAGCAAAATTGACGGAGGTTAAATTGGTGCAATATGGAAGGGGAGATAGAAAAATACAGAAAATGACATATGCGAGAGTCACCAAGTCGATTTTCAATCTAGTTAGTGAATATGATTGTAGCGATGCACAGAAATTTCTTTATGGTATAGTTCATAATTTCGATTATTAGATAGTGTGCTTGTGTATTTTGTTACAATTTATATTAACTTATTAATGGTTTATTAATGTATATTTCGTATAATCCATCTATATTGTATTTTTATTTTCCATAATGTTCATGCTTTTGTGTAATTTTTTTAAATAAAAAAAATAATGGGGTGTTACGTAGATCACCTCCTCGTGGTGCACCCTGGGTAACGCTAAGAATCTATGAACTCTTGTGGTTTTATGTATTCCTGGTTTTTCTGTATTCACGGTTTTGTCCTTTCGCGGTTTTGTCCGTTCGCTGTTTTGTCCGTTCGCGGTTTTGTCCGTCGCGGTTTTGTCCGTCGCGGTTTTGTCCGTCGCGGTTTTGTCCGTCGCGGTTTTGCCCTAGAACCCGCCATATAGAGGATAACTGATTTGCTAGTGGCAATGATGCAATGACTCTCCGAAGTAAACTAAAGGAAAGTTTGAAAATAAATACAAACAAACAAAACTTAATGTATCACTCATTCATTTACAGTTTCAAAGTTGAACTAACTGAAATGGGTCTTTATCTTTACAAAGTAGTAATTTATCTTGATGACACTACCATTGCAAATGTGTGTATTAAGCTTTGCTAAACACAATCCTAAAACCAGAGAAAAAATATTTTATGCTTAAAAACATCAGATATAGAGAGATTTTCAATGATGTGGAATGATTAGTTTTTGAACAGGAGTGAGTGTTTCCTTATTAGAGCAGTTTCATCAGAAATTACCAACAGCCATCCAACTGACCTTCACCTATCTGAAAACCAACTGAACTTCAGCTACCACACCATCTGACAACTAAGCACCAACTATCTGCTAACTTAACTTTTACCAATATAACAAAATTCATATGAACTTCAATTCCATGGCATGCATTAAACAAAACTCATTTCACATCACTTTGTCTCAACAAAGCTGTCTGTGACAACAATAACTGTAGATGTAACTTCAGTAGACTGAATAATTGCCATCCATTATAGAAAAGATTTGTTTAACTGAATGTCAGATGAGTCTCTCTCTCTCTCTCTCTCTCACACACACACACACACACACACACACACACACACACAGAGACAGAGTTACTTTTATGGGTTGCTTTCAGAGCTATATGAGAATTTAATTTTCACAATGTATGCTTGAATACAATATTCCGAATTATATAAAAGATTACAATAAGAGATAGTACAGCACCAGTGGAGAATTGCCCACAAGCAGAGCACTGGCTGAATTAAGAGCAGCATACACAAAAGAGAAAACTTTACTTTCCACATCCTTGTAGAAAAATAAAGCATCAATAGAAACAAATTGCTCTCAGAATGACTGATGTGCAAAAATGTCCATTTTAGGCCATGTAGGAAAATATAGCATTCTAAACATTTTCTAGAAACTTTCATTTAGGACGAGTGCGTGCCATACCTGGTTGATCAAGTATGTAAAATTAACTTTGCTTGTTTCCAAGTTATTTCTTTATCAAGAAAAATAGCAGCCTGTAAATTTCTAATTGGATCAAAAATGCAGATCGGTCACTTAAAAAATCGTGAAAGCAAAGAAGTAACAAAAACCAAGATTCAACAACCACACGATATCTAGGGCAAAACCTTTGCCATATGTAAGTGTGATAATTCTTGTTCAAATTCAAATCGCATTCTAGGTTTATTTGCAGTTCCAATATTACTATAAATAGGAATCCGGGGTATTAATGAACGCATTTTTAATCACATTTTTGTAACAAACTTTTTATTTACTAACATGTCAACAAATGCTGTCCCAAAAACGCATCACAGCTTAGATTTTATTCCCTCGGCACATGTATGAATGCTTAAAGCATATAAAAATAGTCATTAAGTAGTTGCCAACAGTTTTTAATTAAATTAAAATGGCTCTGATAGTAAAAGGAATTAAAAATATTTAAAGAAAAATTCAATATTTAAAGTTTTTTTTATCAGAACTTAAATTATCCACCATTATTCAGTCTCATCATAACTTAAGTAAAATAAATATTATAACGATAAAAAACTGAGCTAACAATACTCAGAAATAGCAAGTTATTGTCACAAACAACTAACAGCTACAATAATACAAAGCTTTTAACATATCTTCAAAGCACACAAACTTATCAATTAGACAACAAAATAACTTGTTGTGATCACAGTCACTTTTAGTGCATAAAATATCATTTACAATATAAAACAAATATTAAAACAGCTGACTGATTCTCATTACTTTGTTATGAAAACAAACTCCAGTCACAGATTGTACAGAACTGGAAGACTGACATTTAGCACCATATTAATTGTTCTACTCACTAGAATACTTAGTTACAATACTATTCACAAAAATGATGTCCATATCTAAACACAATCAATGCAGTAAGACTAAAAAACTAGAAATGGTGCTTAATAATTCAACGATAACTTCCAGCACCATTCATTGCAGGAACAAGAAATGTATGTTAATAAATTATACCAGTGCTCATAAAGAAATAATATACAATTGCAGCAAGTGACAAGGCTCAAATGTCTTCTGCTTGTCAAAATATTCTACATTCATATTATAATCTAAACCAATTTTTCATTTTTGACAAATGATGGTATTCAGATTACCAATCAAAACAACTGAAACAAAACTTTTGCAAGAATTCAACTAGTTTGCAGTCAAATGGATATTAACAATTTTTTGAAATTTTCACTGAAGCAAAAAGACATCTATAGCAGTGACTACATTTTACAAATTAAAATCTTCTCTATAAACCTGAGCATGTCCAAATCATTAAAAAAATAATTTTTAAAACTCTGCCTTACTTTAAATAAATTATAATATTAAAAGTACATTTAATAAAGTAAGTATCACACTGCTCAGATTTAAAGGAAGTAAATTAAGTAACAAAAAATTCTGGCCACAAAAATCAATGTTTTTTCCCCTTTCAAACAACTTTGTTTCTTTAAGGCAATTAATCCAAAATGTCTATTGTTGAGATTATGTTCCATATAACATGATTACACAGAACTCTTAGTTGCCTGTAAGGTGTGATTACATCAAGTTATGAACAATATCCACAGAAATGTAGATTACTGAAAATTTTATAGGAAAGACCAGGAAAGAACAGTTCTCAAAATTTATCACTTCTATACAATTTAAAAAATCTGTCATGAAACTGGTAATTAAATATATCTGTTACAAGTCTCATATCAAAAGCACAAATAAACAACAGCTATTGATAAGACTGCTTAAGCAAGCTATGTGTCAATGTTACCTTCATTGGCAAGCAGTTCCTTCCATAATAAGAAACACCCACAAGACCTTTCCTTAAATGCAACATTAGCTTTTTTATTTCAAAAAGAAAAATATATTTGGCCTGTCATGGTTAGGCCATAGTCTACAATAATAAAAATATTTTTATAATTATGAATACTTATCTCCATTTATGGAGCAACAGATTTCAATCAAGTATAACATTTTCGTGCATGATCAATCTCGTAAAATAAGAGAAACACTTATCACAATACCGTAAAACATCCACCTCTAACTAGAACTGTTGAGATGAATCGTCCCCCTCCAGTCACAACTTTACAAACTAATGGAATGTATGCCTTTCTTTTATATTTTTTTCATTCAGAGCTCAAAAATACATCAACTATAAATCTTCAGTTCTACCTTTTAAAATTTTATCATCATTTTTACAATGTTATCACTCAGATGATAATCGATGAAGTGTAGCCATTGAAGTAGAAAATAAATCCAGTAACTAAAACTTCCTGCAATGAATGAATATAAAAGCAAAATATACAAAATGAATCGCTACTTTGTGCTGTGCAATCAACAGATCATAACATCCGTAATATCTAGAAGTGAATATGTCAGAACTGATGTAGTGTAAAACATTTCATCATAATGAATTGTGATTAATTCTGCACCACCGACTTATTATCCCAATTACTTGAAATAGTTCACAATGACATTCAAAACACTAAATTATAAAAATAAACGCTATGCAGAATGGACAATATGTGAGGAAGTATTATTTTCATTAGTTTCTTTTGTTTAATTGTATGGCTCATGGTAAAAAGTAAGACCACTGTAAGAAGAGAGTTCAAAATATTTCACATTCATGCAAGTGCGATTCAGAAGAGCTACTTTCAAACTACATCACAGAATTATAAAAGTAAATGAAGTCATAATAAATACTCTTAGATACTTTAAAAATCACAGATATCTTTTTTTCTCTCCAAGATGCAGTTACCTTTTGTTTCATCATGCTAAAAACTTTTAGCTCATAGTCTGCAAGGTGCTGAACTACTACTACTACCTATTTACATTAAACATCTTATGTCCTATACTTCTTGTATAATACTGATGCAAGCAAGTTATATGGTCTACATTTTTACAGCATCATACCATCCACGATTTAAAATGTTAATAATTTACAAACCCGCAAAAAGTCAAATTGTAAGCAATTACTGTCATGAAAGAGAAAGGAAATGTGCTGAAGTACAAACCTACTATATTTAACAATGAAAGGCACGTATGGATTTGAAGGGCAGAACCAATTCATAATTAGCACCAAGTCACATACCCAACTCAGAAGAAAAACAATAATGGAAGAAAAAAAAACCAAACTGATATTTTAGTAGTGAATTGGATGAAATGAAAAATGAGTAAAACAAACCGACACACACAGCATTCACACAAGCAGTGAAAGGTATATATCAAATGCACAATATCATGGTGAATGTGATGCATGTGTACCTTAATGCAGGTTTCTGTCATCAATAAAGGAGGCAAGTGCCAATCACAGCCAAGACGTGAGCAAACAGGTAAAGTGACCATTATGTGAGGTTAACATCCTGTAGCACTGCAGCTGCCACAGCATGTGCACCTGCAGCTGCAAATCTCACAAATGTGTCCCCAACAAGTGGGCCGACAGCATAGAGACCAGGAGGAGCTCGCAAGACACGGTGTGTTACCGGATCCACCGCTACGGGATTTCGGCGAGGGTCGAGTGTTTGTGTAGGATCACAACAGAGGCGACTTGCCAGCGACTCTGGAAGGAACGACAAGTCTGGTCGAGATCCGGCCAGTACAGCTGCCGCACACACCTGCACGCGCCGTCGTTTGCCGTCTGCATCCCGCACAACCACCCACCTTGCCACTTCTGTACTGTCACCTTCTTCACTGAATTCAAGTACTGCCGCATCTGGCAACGAGTAATATCTCGGATAATGGTCACCACCGTCTGCCATCATTTGCCGCACCTGCAAATAGACAGTGGATTACAGATGTGAAATACAGTATCTTATTCAGAAGATGAAAATAGTGCTAACAATATCTAGAATATACTGTGTTTGTTGCAATACTTATTCTTTCAGATTTTTTTTTCTTAATCAATTATTTTTATTTTCAGTGTTGTGATCTGTTTAAGAGAATTCTGGAAAAATGCTGAAAGATCAAAAAGGAAGAACAGCAACAATCAGTTCATCTGTCATTACTTGATTATTGAGAGGATTCAGGGTATATCAACAGCTAGGTTTTAGAGTCCTGTCATTTAACTGTATTTTGTAAATAGCTAAACAGTGAAGGTGAGAAACTAAAGGCTGGCTGACTGTAGTAGGGCCAGTGAATAATCTATAATCTTTATATATAAAGATGAATGTATGTTTGTTGGTTTGTTTGTTCTTCATACAAATCCACAGTTTTCATCCAATCTCGATGAAACTTTTCACACTTATCTTTTGAAACAAGGAGAAAAATACTGTCTACATTTGGTTGAAAAAGTATCTGTATAAATAACACATGTTGTCTCATAAATTCGAAATACGGCGATAGGCAGACACGTTGGATGTGGACGTCTCCAGAGCGTGTTTCCGTGTTGTGAACTGGCAGCTCAATGGCTAAAGAGCTTGCTTACGAATGTCGTGGTCTCCAGTTCAAATCTCCGTAAAGGCTAAGATTTTTAAATATTGTTTTTCATCATAAGAGTCAGGCCTGGGTCGTAGGTTATTTGGATTGAATGTTAAACTGTAGATATTATAAAGTTAGGGGTGCAATGCAAGGCAAATCGTAGGTAGTCTTGCAATTTTGTAGGTGTACTGTTTTTTACGTTATAATGATCCCTAAGGTGTTGTTCGCAGTCAGTGTGTGAGTGTGAACCACAGTAATACTAATATAAATACGAAAGTAAGTCTCTGTCTTTTTGTTACGTTTTGACGACTATATGGCTATATTGTTGTAATGGAATTTTATAAGGAAAGCTGTATGAAGGGCACAGGATATTTTTTCCAGTGTGATTAACAGTTGTAGTCACGAAATTTTGAAATCTTATCGAATAGTGACAGAAATATGTTGGAAATTGATTCTCTTCAAGAGGCAGGTTCGACGGTAGAATGATATAGTGATAGCTTTCCTGTCATATTATGCCGACTTGATATTGTTCGGGACCAATCCCTCGTTACCAACAACTTTTTATATTTAATTCTGGCAAAAAAATTCTTAATCCACGCGTACGAAGTCACGGGTACGAGGCTAGTAGTATTATAAATGCAAAAGCAACTCAGATTTTTTTATTATTATTATTTACGTATTTTCTCGGGTAAACTGCTTAACCAATCTTCATGAAATTTGATAAAGAAATCCCATTTGACATCAGAAAGGATGTAGGGTAGATTTTTCTGTATAAATAATATATTTTGGCATGGAATTTTGAAAACTAACTGAATGGTGACAGACAGATACAGAGTTCTTGCAGGCTTTTGGAATAGCACGTAATAGAGTAGGCTGGTGACTTAGTGGTCAGAGCTCTTTCCTTCAGAAGTTATGAGTCTGATCCCGGGTTCAAATCCTGGTAACGTCAGGAATCATTAAGAGCCGTTTTTGATTATACGAGGCAAGTCTGTTCGTTCAGTTGTTCAGATTCCACATTTAACTGCAGGTCCCACTAATTCATGGGTGAAATGCTTGACAAATCTTAGGCAGACAAACAATACAGTACACGTTTACTTTTTTTTAATGCCATATAGGTTGCTCAGCTTTGTTTCTCATGCAGTTAGTTTGTATATGATCTGCACTAATAACATTATAAAGTTTTTGTTAAGTTTTCATGACTAAATCGGTAGACTGGTATTGAAGAAATTTGACGTGGAAATACTGTGTATCTTTAGAAAGAACGTAGGATACTCTTTTGGTACAAATAACAGTTTTTGTCATGAAATTTTGATAACTTATCGAATGGGACAGACAGCTTGATGCTTGTGTAAGTCTGTAATGTTACATTGGTTGCTCAGGCAGTAGTTCTCTCGTAGTCAGTTAGTAAATGATCTGTTAATAAATTTTGTTTACAGACAAACTTACTTATTTAGTATAGATGTTCATTTGCACTGCACCATGCTACTATACTGTGTCTACTTAAAAGTTTCTGGCATCAACATATTTTGTCTTCTTTTTTAGATGCTTTGCAAGTGTAAACCAGACCTAAGAAGACCTATAGAAGAGCACGAGCAGCTAAAGTTATTAGGATCAAAGAATCTGATGCTCATGCTGAAAAAAATGAAAAGACCAAGTTGAAATTGAAGCTGCCCTCAATTAAATCCCCCCAACCTCACAGCTCCAATTTTTAACGTGGTGCAAATTGATTCCCTTCGTGAGACAGGTTCAATTGTAGAATGGTGTGGTGGCTTCCCTGACATATTATAATTTGGGAAAATTATCACTTACCACAGCTGATGACAGGTCAGAGCAGGAGGAGCAAAAACACTAACAGTGAAGAGACAGTCAGAAACCAAAGTTCACATTTTTATTGCCTCACTATTGTCCTGCAATCACCTTTCCTTACTAATATTAACTATTTAGCTCCTTTCACCTCTTGTCCTATTCATTGCAGTAAAATACTAAACTATACAGCTGGTCATTTAAAAACTATATTTAAAAAATATGAAGATGAGATGCAAATATTAAGAGGTAAAAAATTAAAATCCACGAGATGGTAAAGAAATTGGACAAGTTTAAGAAATAATAATAAACTAACGTTAAGACTGTCCAGCAGGATCTTAGAAAATGAAAATAAAGCTATATCTGATCAGTTTTACGCGAAAACTAAATGTATTTTCTATCTGTAAAAAGGATAATTAAGGTAGGTAACAAATACTAATCTCTTTCTACTTCCTTAGAAGACCAGGTGTGATACAGAAACAATTTTTGATTTTTATCTCACAATAATATTTAAAAATAATGGACATATTACCTTAACCAAGGTTGGCCAGAATACAATAAACAAAAAAAATTGTGAGTTACTGTCAGAAATATGAGATATGAATCGTACTACTCATCCCTCCTCATACTGGGAACCAATTGGAATATCACTACTTTTCAGCATGACTGAAAAGATTAGAGCACGTCCTGCATTTGATACTTTGCTTGATACATGTTTCCTGTTGTCTGAATGGAACATATTGGATCACAAACTATTAACTTCAAATCCACCAAAAAAATAAATAAATAAAAAATTCGCTTTTTCCATACCAACTTGTTAACAGCTTAACACTCAGTGGTGAAAACATTACACCATCAAGTGCATAGATATACAAAGCTCAAAGAAATACTACATCATATATGACTACATTAGCCTGCCAAGACTCCATCTGTGTATACAAGGATATGTTACGTATGATTGTTTGAACTATGATAAAATAAGGAGATAAAAACATTTTTAGCAATAAAGATCTTGCTGTACTGAATAATGTCTATGTAATGGTCAAGGAGAAAACTTACTGTATCCCCAAGCATTCCCCACATTGTACTGTACACAACACAGTCTAGAATGTAGAAGTACAATTGCATCAGATAGGAGAAATATATACCTGGTGATCTGCTACCAGGGTTGGAGTGGCGAAATTGCTGTAGAGACACCATGCAACAGAACCAAATAATGCCGCTCATATCAAATGTTAGTTACGTACCTACCAAACTTTAGAGCAAATGGACAGTCCCTTCCCATATCAATGCATTTACAGTGACAAGAACAGAGCCACATATTAGCTGATGGTCTAATATAGTGTTATCACAACATTTTTAAAATGGTAACAATGGAGTTGGATAAAGATTGAATGTGCCAGAGGCCGAACAGCACGACAGAATTATTAAAGTTCTCGAGAGGCTAGTGTACAATCTGAATTGCCTCACAGTACAGTAGCAAGGTGGGTAAAAGCCTTCAACCCAGGAAGAAAAAATGTGGCAAATGAACATTTACCAGATCAACCCTGTGTCAGCATTTAAGAAGTGTATGCTCTTACTGCATTTCTGTGACATCTAGGTGAAAAAAAAAATTGACATTTCCCACAAAACCTTAGGAACACACTTTACTGATGTAGTGATTGAAGAACTTGTAAGCTACTCAATGATTGGTGCATTGGTAAAAGTATATTTTTCCAGTTCATACTATCTGATATTGGGACATGAGTATTCCTTCCAGACATTTTTCCAACTGTTTAGATGAAGGAGAGGAATGGGTTATAGTATTCTGCCATAACCTTTTCTTATTCTCTTAGCGACACAATGAGCTTTTGCCCAAGAAACCAAAATGGTGCTAGGTTTTCTAATACAGGTATTTATTTAATCATTGCAATGTACAACTACATTTGCTAGCAGTAAAATAATGTTACATCATTCCACCAATGGATAAGCTTACATATTGGTGTTGAAGAGGGGTTTGTGGTTGATTTATCAGTTATTTCATTTTCCAAGTGTACTCTAGTAAAGTAGGGTTTGAATTTCTCTTTTACAAATGGAGACAAATTCTGCACCTATGTTTCTATGTGAATGATTCCAACCTTTCAGAGAAATGTGCATGTTCAATTACACCAGCAACATTTCAGAAGGGTCTTCTTTCTATGATCAACAGTGAGATGCTTCTAAATGCATAAGATTATGGCAGTTTGACTGCTGAGATTCCCTGAAGGTCTCAAAAAAAATATATTTGTTCTTCCCTTCTCAGTTTTCCCCCATTCTTGGTGTTAGGTGGCATCTCAAGAGGATATGAGGGAAATTTTATGGGTTTGTGTTTTCTGCACTTGCACAAGTTACTGCTGCTGCTGGACAGTTTTAGTACTCTGGGTAAATATAATGCATTAAGCATCAAATGATACTACCATATTTATAGTGTCATGAGCTCAGTGATTTTACTCTTATCAGAAATAAATGGATTCCAACAATGGTTTTAGCAATGGGATCTAGACTAGCTGTTAACATATATGATGCCAGTGCCTTAAACCGTACATCTGATCCGAGAGGTTTCAATTTGCTAGACATTGTTCCAAGTTAAGTGCGATATTACTCCAATCTGGATAAACATTTAAGACGTAGCTAAGGAAGTGTATATTCACTGTCAATCTACTCAAAGATGTATTGATATTCACAATATGTTACCACAACAATGACACGGAAACAATACATAGGGTCTGGCACATACATCTGAAAAAGATATTTATAAATCCTATTTCAAGTACTTTCTACAACAGTGTGTCAGTGCGATAGTGGAATATGTGTAAAATGAAGATTCTGGATAAAGTAATAATTCTTCACAATATCTAACATCATCACTTTGTCATGTTACTAACTTGAGTTCCCTGATCACCAAATCAAGGTTGTGATTAAACCTTGATTGCAATCAAGTGACCAGTTAAATTTACATATGAATTCAAATGACCAGAGTTTTGACACTTCAGGAGTAAGGTTGTTAGTAGATTTCCGGCAGTAATTAACTACTCTAAAAACCATAAACAGATTACACTGGAACAACTAGTCTCCACAAACTTCTCAAAATCTAATGACACATTTAATCAAAATTGCCCACCTATACATTCACAATAACATTCTCTCACCTTAAGCATCTATTGCTTTCATCTGTTGAAAAAGCAGGAAGCCTTTAAATTTGACATTTATTTTACTGGCTTCTGGACTACCTTGCTGCATAAGTTATCAGCATTATTATGTGTTAGAATTTTGTATGTCAGTAAAATTTCATCTTTTATACAGAATGAGAGCTATTTGGTTAAGGGTAGTGTGGCAGTAAAAAAAAAAAAAAAAAAAAAACTGACTGATATACAGAAAATAAATCGCTATTGGAATAATTTTTTATCAGTTCAGACTCAATATCATCATAGTTATACTTCTCTCCAGCAATTTTAAAATATATTACAGCTATTCTCGTTTACACTTAAGAACCCTACAGTGTAATTTAATTAAAAGCTATATAATATCACTAGGCATGAACTGTAATACAAACCTTGTGATACTCGGGATAGACATTCTCTGGTAATACATGGTCAAAGAGTGGTACATCAGTGCGACGGCGGAATATGTGTAGCACGGGCAGAGAACGGAAGCGGGCCGCAATTACAGCATCTGCTGCACTGAGACCAGCACCCACAATAAGAACAGGGTGAGCTCCACTTCCTGCCATCCCAGGGCAATCGAGAGCTCGCTCCAAAGATGCCGTGTCATGAAACACCCAGTGCAGAGAACGCTCACCAGGCACACCCAAAGCATTAGGCACATCGTGTGCACCTGTTGCCAACACAACTGCACGACACCTGTAGTGGTGATTAACCTCTAGCCTGCTCGAACCGTCGCCCGATTCCTCCACGGCCTCCACACTCCACAATTTTTCAGGGTCGTCCTGTGAAAACAAGGAATGTTATGAAACAGCTGTGTCATGTGTCATGATACAATGAACAAAATTCAAACACTGGATTTGATGAGATATCAACTAATCCCACTATTCATACATATTGTTCTAATCAGATGTTTGATTTTGGATGATTATTCATCATAATAGAAATTTTCAGTTGCAAATCTTGCCCTTGTTTGTTTGTTTGTTTGTTTATGTCAATAAATAAATAAACAAACAAACAAACAAGGGCAAGATTTGCAACTGAAAATTTCTATTATGATGAATAATCATCCAAAATCAAACATCCTCATGTTAATAAATTGCCGTTATATATGATTTAGACCATGGGTTCCCAATCTTTTCAGGCTGACCACCCCATTTCATTATTACTTAAAAAAAAAACCCTCACCACACCTTCTTCAGAAAAAAACAAAAACACACACACTCTCCCCTTGCTGTAATAATGTAACCCACAATGCTCCACCTTTTTTTGGTTCGTACACACTTTCTGTGATTCGATGGTACCCGTTAGGCGAAATGCACAATATCATATACAGACAAAAAAAAAAAAAAAAAAAAAAAAAAAAAAAAAAAAAAAAAAAAAAAAAAAAGATTTGTAAAATTGCTGAATTAAAACATTAACAATAGTGCAGATGTTTCCACACCTGAAGACGGTGGAGCTAGTCATCAAAATATTGTGTTTTCACAACACAATCCGGCTGTAAAACCATGAAGACTTCATTGCAGTTGTACGCTGTTCTTACAGCAATAGTGTTCTCTTGTTTACAGTTTGATTAGCAAATACATATTATGAAAAAATATTAATTTGAAGGATACGCTTGGTGAAATTACACTAATTTTTTGACATTTGGTTCCTCATTTATCATCAGTAATCTACAATCGCCATGTTCACTATTGAAAATCTTTGGTCTTCACCCCCCCTCCCCCCTAAATTTGCCTTGGACCAGAAATGCCAACTGGTGGGCAGTTCCACCCATTGGGAATCACTGATTTAGACAATTTCAAAGAGTTTTGAATCAATTATTGCAATTGAAAAATCACAAATAGTAGATACCACTTAATGCATCCGATTTCAAATGAGTGTTAATCACACTATATACAAAAGGAAAAGTGTTAAAAATTCATCAGCTACAGAACAGGATAAAAGGTAAAGGTGAATGGACTTCCAAAGGCATTTAACTTCATTAAGTGCAAATGTTGTGGTATTTCTTTTTATTACCAACTAAATTCAGCAGAACATATTGGGTAGCTGGTAAGCAAAGTAACGAAAGTCTACAATTTACTGGAAAGGGTGACAAGATGTACAAGGGATGTGAGAGACAGTGGGATAGTATGGGATCTACAGTATCATTTTCAAATATGAGAGTTGCAGTGTCTGCAAAGAATCTGCTATATCTGTTTGCAGAAATAACTGTCAAACAATCATTGACTGATATGGCAAAGAAGCTGGTTTGGTAGCCATTGTGAGAGGCATGTAAAGAGTATCACTGAATAAGGCATATATTAAAACTGAAGCCTTGGGCATTGGCAGAGAAATTATTAAGAGAGAGAGAGAGAGAGAGAGAGAGAGAGAGAGAGAGAGAGAGAGAGAGGAGGAAAAAAAGTTGGGGAAGAGGAAATAGCTTTGGAAATAGCTTTGGATAGGATGTATGCAAATAATATAAGCAATGGCATTAATAGGAAAGCATGGTTAAATTGTGCGACGAGAACAATGTGAACAGAGATGTGATATGATTAAGCATATGATTGTGAACACAGAAGAAAGATATGGAAACTAAAGGAGCTCAAAAAGAAACAGTGTAAGAACTATACTAGGGTCTGTGAATTATTTTACAGTAGGAGTACAAAGGAAAAATTGGTTATAACAAAGAAATAGATTGAAGCAAGGAAATACCGTCTAACAACTGTTTTTTCAGAGATGAGATAATGAGAATACATGAAGCTGATGGTTTACACAGTTAGGCTAATGATCTGGGGAGACAGTGTAGAGAAGATCTGATGATAGTGATAAACCCGGGCACTGGGTGAACATGGTGTAAAATTTAGTACAAAGAAGAGATTATGAGACAGGGGGATTATGATGTCAGGAGAACAGCTGAAGTCAAATAATTTTAAATACTTGGAAAGTGTTATGGAGTAATGTGGAAGGAATGAAGGAGATATAACTGAAAGAGGGAGGTAAGCAGAAATATTTTTAAGGTATCACAACCCCTACATAGAACAAGGATGTTCCACAGTGAAGTAAGGGAGTAATTTATTGGGTTATTCACAAATATGCTTCCAAACCTAGATAGTGTAGAAGTGACATACCAGTAAACTACAGGCACGTAAAATGTGTTATTAGAAGCAGAATATGGATAACAATAACAGACAGGATAAGGTATGAGAACATTAGACATTGTGAAACACGTTCAGCTGCAAGAAAGGATAGAGAAGACAAGATCCAAATTCTAATGTTAACAGAATGAGAAAGGAGATAGCAGTGCATAGAATACAAAGTAAAATATGAAAATATAATTAAATGAAGATACAAATTAAAACCCGAAGATTACCAGACCATCCTGAAGTTTTTCAGACAAAATGTAAGTTTTTTTTTCAGCTACCAGTTAGTTATTCCAGGAAAGGTCACAAAGTTTTAATTTTGAGGGTCTACTATCAACAATACTAACAAGTAAAACAGAGAAGGAATTTGCCACAAAAGGATATGAAGTGAATGCTGCCTACCAAACCAAAAAGAGAAAGCAGGATGCAAGTTAACTGATTGCACTAGCAACTTTAACAGTCCCACTGGAAAGTGATCCAAAATCAAATAACATTTACAGTGATCCTCTGTAGGATGGACAATAAGAACTACATCCATTTTGTCACTTCAAGCCATTAGCTGCAATCAATTTACAAATAATATTGTATACAGTTTATTTTCAAAGTTCCAACAAAATTTACATGTCCTAATCACAGAGGTGTGAAATTTCTGTGCAACATTTTTTTTTATGATGACCAACAGCTAAGAACAGCTACCATGGTGGATCTGTATTGAAACATACTATCTTTTTAACTAAGTTAATAAGAGAGTGTCCTGGTGGCTAAGTGGTTAAGCATCTGACTGGAGATCGAAAGGTACCTGGTTTGAATTCCTTTTTTGGTGGATTTTCATACGACCTTAACCCAACATTCGCCTCTCGTACAGCTTACTGCATAATGTGAAGTATGCCAGAACGCTTCCTTGGTTCGGATTCCATGTTAAACTATCAGTTCCCTCTAAGGCTAACAACCCTAGTTGTAACACTGATGTGTATAAATCCACCACAAATTCAAGCCAAAACCAAAGCTTAACACGATCCTAGTTGGCCCAAACAAACATACATTAGTCAGTAAGATGGCAATTCAAGATTCATGTCACCATAAAAAATATAAACAGTTGGAAATGTTATAGGATGTTCATCGTCGTCATTTGTGCACTTCTTTCCTGCAGTAGATGTGTCTAAAGTGAGAGATGACGGCAAACCTCTACAGAACTGAGTATTTGCTCAGAAAAATTGTATCTTTAAAACCATTCAATTTAATTTCACCATTCCCAAATCACGTAGCCTTGAAAAAAATAGGATAAAATTTTGCTGACTGATATACAAAGAAAATTACAGGAGTTAATCTTATTTATATATATATATATATATATATATATTAAGGAAGGATAGGGAAATATGACCCAGCACTTACCACAGATGAAGGCGGCTGGGACGACGAACAAAAAACAAACACAAGAGAAGTGCAATATTCTCTTGTGTTTGTTTTTTTTGTGTTCGTCGTCCCAGCCGCCATCATCTGTGGTAAGTGCTGGGTCATATTTCCCTATCCTTCCTTAATTTTATTGCCTTAAAGCTTTTTCCTGCTCATTGTTATTATATATATATATATATATATATATATATATATATATATATATATAAACATTGGATAGGATAAAAAACCACCGCTTACCAAAGAAGGGGATTCCAGCGGCATTGGTACACGAAAAAAACACAAACACACAAAGAATAGAATTTTCGAGCATGGGGAGGGAAAAAAATTAATAATAATAATAAAAAATATTAAATTATTAATTTTTATTATTATATATTATTTCCCCCCCCATGTGTCCATTACTTGATTAACTGAGATATACTACCCTTCCGCGACAAGTCCCTATGTACAGTTTTGCTTTATACTTGCCATTCATCATCGTTTTCCAGCCTGTACTCTTCTACCCCCTCCCTCACTTCCTGCCATGATGTATTTCCCCCACCATGAGCCACCGACATTGTGGCTCACGCAGTTGGCTGCCGGCAGCGCTTGCGTGCAGCCATCTCAATTCTACCGAGGAAGAGCCATGCTCGAAAATTCTATTCTTTGTGTGGTCGTGTTTTTTTTTTCGTGTACCAACGCCACTGGAATCTCCTTCTTTGGTAAGCGGTGGTTTTTTATCCTATCCTAATGTTCAATATATATATATATATATATAAGGCTGTTGTAGGCCGAAATATTGCACTTCTCTTGTGTTTGTTTTTTGTTCGTCTTCCCAGCCGCCTTCATCTGTGGTAAGTGTTGGGTCATATTTCCCTATCCTTCCTTAATTTTATTGCCTTAAAGCTTTTTCCTGCTCATTGTTATTATATATATAGGAAACAAAGGCGCTAAAAGCTGATATATTGAACATTGGATACGATAAAAAACCACCGCTTACCAAAGAAGGGGATTCCTGCGGCATTGGTACACGAAAAAAAACACGAACACACAAAGAATAGAATTTTCGAGCAGGAAGAGCGATGCTTTGGTAAGCGGTGGTTTTTTATCTTGTCCTAATGTTCAATATATCCGCTTTTAGTGGCTTTGTTTCCTATATCTGTGCCTGAACCAACACCAAGAAATCTGTATATTGAATACATAGCCTCCTCATATAGATTACTTTGCTGAAGCCTTTAAATTATTTGTTGCTTATTATCATATTAACAACTGTTTGGATATACTGCATGTATAAAATAAAAAGGCAGTTCAATCAGTTTTTTAAAACAATATTAATTTAACAGTTCTAAGCATTATTAAAAGTCGTTTCTGTAATAGAAGTGGTGTGTGATCTATAACAAACTGGAGTTTTCCCTTTGTAAATAAGCAGGTACAAGTGTTCACCACTGGCCAAGAGGAGTTGAGAATATGGAAGGTGTATGCGTCCCTTTGAAGCAATAACCAACTCTCTGGAAGAGTAGGCGTTCTTCACTGCTAGTCAGGTGAATTTGAGGTTACAAAAGGTGCATGTATTCACCACAGAATATTCGAATCAAGCAGCCGGTAATAATCACATTTGGTAAGCCCCTTTTGCACACTGCAAGGCCTGAACTTGGTTCCAATTTACTAATGAGTTTCTAGGTGATAAAATGGCTTGAAAATAATCGGGCAATCCAGAAGTGAAACATACGCCCTAGAAACGGATTATGGCATTGTTTACAAACTTTACTAACATGATAGCAATAGACTAAAACTGGACTTTGTAAGAAGCTATACAGCACTGCAACATCATTTATCAAAATATTAAAAGCACAGACAGTGAGTTTAATACTGCCGTTATGATTGGCATGACATTCAGGTGCACTAGTTGCACCATGTTTTCTCTCTGCATACTCAAAAAAACACTTTCACTTAAGAATGTTGATGCTTCTTTTCTCTTTTACTTGCTGTAATATAGCACTAGCTGTCCACATTGAAGGCATAAGGATATTCCATGTATCAGAATATGTTTCATATTAGTTAAGATCATAGTCATCTACCCAAGGAAGACCAAAGGAAAGATTGCTCAGGAGCGTGTGTGAAAGGGAAGAAAAGATTGGATAAAGATGGTGACAGATTTGCTGGGAAGAGAGTGAAATGGAAAGATTTGTGAGCAAGGCAGCCCCAGCAACAGATGACATGATTAGGTGTAAGAAATTTGAAATTTTTCTTTTGTGGGATTAAGTCTCCGAGTGGAATCAATTACTGAGGGAGATGTTGAACAATTTACCTCAAAGAATTTAAAGCACTAATCTGCGAGATGTGGAATTAAGTTTACAGAGAAATTGCCAGTGGAGCATATGCTCTATTGTTATAAATTAACACCGAAAATACTCACAGGTGCAGGTGGTATAACGTGTTTGACAACAACTCCCGAGTGGAAATGATGTGCAATGCCAGTGATTTGAGGATAGTTTGCAAGATACTGGGCAACTCTCTCTGCCGGAGGTCGTCCACTGCCTTCTAATGGCACACCAGGCAACGACATCCAGCTAGCTGGTGACAGAGCCAGTACACGCCCATCCACACGGCGCCACACCCCTCCTGGAGGTCCACGGCCAAGTACCACGTGGGTCGGTAGACGACGCCCGGGTGGTGCACGTCTGTACTGCACAAGTGGTTCCAACTCTAATCCCATGTCAGCATTAGGTCGTAGCAGTGTGTCAAACAGCAGTGCCACTGGGTTCTGAGATCTGCCTTCAAGACCCTGAAACAACATCACAATACCCGTTAACCGCAGGCAGCCATTACACACAATAACTTCATATGCTTGTTATCACAACTCTCACTACTAATTTCAAACATTAACAGTCACTATTTAATTACAGAAAATTAGGGAAATTCAGCCCAACACTTGCCATAGATGACGGCAGTTGGGTATGACAAAAGCAAAAGAGACTAACATGAGTAACAATATTTCAGTATTGAACCATATTCTTGAAAGTAGACAAGACACTTGGTGAGGACACTGGAGGTAACCACATTGACACCCAGTGAGTGAATTCACTCAACATGTCATCGATCACAGCCACTGTGCTTTATGTTAAGTATAGATCGAATTTCTGTATCCTTCCTGCTCTGAAGCATTTTCCTGCTTATTATTATCGAAACCACTTTTGAACGTTTCTGTACAAAACACGGACTATATGCTGAAAGAGACTCCATTATAGTTGTTTCACGATAACAGCACAAGTTTAAATGTCCAGCACAATAGTGGATCTAGTACCTTCCATTTCTTATGCTTTGTAATGTTAGAATCATAACATGCATTCACACTTGCAGTGGAAACTGTGTTACAGCTTACAAAAATTTCAAAAAGACTAAAATCATGCACCTTTTTTTTGTGAAATATATACATTTAAAGAAGAAAGCTTATTAAATGAAAAGACACACCTGATCCTCCTTCCAGTATTAGTTAACTTCCCCGCATTTTACAGTGCTAATGAATGAACACAAAAATTATATTTTGGTCGAATAGGTATGTAATAAAAAGTCTGACACTTTAAGCAAGAAATGAATACTATAATGCAAGTGTGAAATCATTTCATACATATATTTTAGGAAACGGAAATGACCCACCACTTACCTAAGATAACAGTTGTGTGGTGCAAACACATAAAACAGACTCAAACACAAATGACAGATTTTCAAGATTATATCCCTTCCTTCTGCTGAAGGGATACAAAGACAAATATTTCATTGTCATTTGTGTCTGCATCTGTTTTGTGTGTTTGCACCACACAACTATCATCTACGGGAAATGGTGGTTCATTTCCGTATCCTAATTTCATTCTTTCCTTTATACATAGTGCTCCCAATATCCGTCTCCATTTCAAGTATAAGATGCATACACAAACAGCACACTCTTCATCTTCGAACCATTTTCTACTTCTCTTAACCCAGATCTTTTGTTGTACCCCTAACTGTTCTAAACTGTAACTTCTACATAAAACAAATTCAGCGGTCCAACTTTGCACCACATTTAATTCTTCCTTAGGACACATAATGAGGGTCCCTCACTATCCAAAAGTACTGAAATGAGCCTGAACAAAGTTTAGTATGTCAGGTCTTTCAAGACCCTCCACCACCTCCACAATAGATATCAAGACCCTCCACCACCTCCACAATAGATATCAAGACCCTCCACCATCTCCACAATAGATACAAGACTTAAAAACCTGTACCTACAGCCCGTCCAAATTAGTTCAATCTATTAAGCATTCCTCCACTCAGCAAGACATTTTGTTTTAACTGAACATTTTTAATCATTGAAGACCATTCTAAGGTTCACTGCAAATTTGGAACATTTATTGCCTCTTAACCTGAAATTTACCAAGGCAAAAATTTGCTTTGATCATGTATAGTCGAATGCACCATGGATCGGATTCCATCGAAAACTGTAGGATCCTTTTGCCTGGTAGAATTACCAGGTGCACACAAGTGCAAAAAATTGAAAACTGTCACTAGGCAGCTAGAATCTTTGGGGATATCCAGGCCAATAATGCCATACACATTTATATTTACTTTTTTATACATAAAAAAAATTATCAGTCATTGCTACAAAGCATTAAAATATAATGTATTTTAGAAGGGCAGTTGTTGATGTTTTTATCTAATCCATTCTGTAAATTACAATCTTAGTGCTCAAAATATACTTATTTATATTTTGAGGCTAGGTCCGATTTCAAATATTTCATAATGCCAAAATCACGCTGCAATTTATTTATAGAAGATAAACGGTAAAGGAAATGGGTTTTCACAGCTTTGGAGCTGTATTCCTGTAGGATTAGTGGAGGCAGAGCCCTGCATTCTTTATTTCCTGACCGTAGGCACGAGAGTGGACATGCCGTCGTCAGCATCACTGTCCAGCCCTGTTTCTTTACCTTCCACCAGTTTCCCACAGTACTTATTTGATTACAGACTGAGTGGGCCTGGGAGCGATTCCAGACGTCTAGCTTCCAGAAAAAATCAGCGGCTTCATTGGGGATCTTTCCCAGGTCATCTGGGCCATAGTCTTATACTCTACCACCTGAGCTACATGGACGCCTGCAATATATTTATATATTGATTTGATTACTATTTAAGAAAACCTTAACCCAAGATTTTATTGACATGGTTTGACTTATTTATCAACACATGGACTGTCACAGAGGGTTAGCTGAAAAAATAATTGAGCAGGAGGTTTTCCCTGTTAGTAAGAATAATTATACTAATTGCAGGATAATTTGAGAGATGGGTGGGTTAAAAAATTTAAATCTCCGATATAGACAATATTTTCACAGATGTGTAAAAAGGTAGGTAGCAGTGGTATTTTACCATACCTAGATACATTATTTAAATTTTGTTTGGAGACTTGTATTACAGAGGATTTGAAATGTGCTATACCAGTGCCACTTAAAGGAGTTTTCTTTATTCAACCATATTAGAAAAAATTGTGAGAAAAAGTGGCTTGTAAGTTAAAAAATGATTTTTTTTTTTTTTTTTGCTGTCATCAGTGCTTCGACTAGATGCAATCCTCCATCTCTTCCTGTCTTGTGCTAACCTCTTCATCTCTACATATCCCTTACAACCCACATCCACCTTTATCTGCTTCATATATTCTAATCTCTGTCTTTCTCTACAGTTCTTACATTCGATTGTTCCCTCCACCAGCAAATTAACCAGTCCAGCATGTCTCAAAATATGGCCTACCAGCCTGCTCTTCTTTCTGTAAGCTTCTTCCACAAACTTCTTTCCTCAACAATCATTTCCAGAAGTCGTTCATTTCTTACTTTGCCTGTCCACTTAATTTTCGGCATTCTTCTGTAGCACCACATTTCAAATGCTTCAATTTTCTTTCTTTCCGGTATTCCTAAAGTCCATGTTTTGCTACCGTAAAGTGCTGTGCTCCACACAAAGAGTTTTAAAAAGTTCTTTCTAATTCCTAGATCAATATTTGAAACTAAAAGATTTCTCTTTTACAAGAAGGCTCTTTTTGCTAGTACTATTCTGCTTTTAACATCATTCCTGCTTCAGCCATCAGTTAAATTTTGCTTCGCAAGTAACAGAATTCACTTAATTCTCCAATTGCATTCGATCCTATTTTTATATTTAATCTCCTAGTATTGGTATCATTTCTGCTACATTTCATCACATTACTCTTGCTTTGATTTATAATCAGTCCAAAATCTTCCTTCAGTATTTTGTTCATGCCATTCAATAATTTTTCAATAGCCTCAGCCCTTTCCGCTAACAAGACAGTGTCATCAGCAAATCATAGCAAACTGATTTTTTCTCCCTGAACACTTATGCCACATGGGGATTTTTCTTGTACTTTCTTCATTACTTCCTCTACATACAAGTTGAATATTAACTGGGATAGACTACAACCTTGTCTCACACTCTTTTTAACTGATGCTTGTCTCCCATGATTCTCAACTTTTATTACAGCCATTACACTTATATAGTTTATAAAGTATTGTTCCATCTCAATACTTTAGACCTGACTTCTTTAAAATTTTGAACATCTTGTCCCACCTAACATTATCAAAAGCTTTTTCTAAATCAACAAATGCCATAAAAGTATCTTTGTTTTTCTTGATCTGCCCTTCAAGTATTAATCTTAAAGCCAGAATTGCTTCTCTTGTACCAGGATTTTTCCTAAACCCAAACTGATCATCACCGACTATGTCTTCTACTACCATTTCCAGTCTTCTGTATATTATTCTATTCAGTAATTTTGAAACATGTGATGTTAGACTAATGGTGCGATAATTCTCACATTTGTGAGAAAGTGTGAAGATGATATTTTTTTAAAAAATCAGTTGGAATTTCTCCTGTTTCATAACTTTTTGATATCAGCTTGAGTAATCTTTCGATTCATTCTTCTAGGGATTTTAGAAGTTCTGCAGGGATCTCATCAATTCTAAGTGCCTTACTTGCTTTCAAGTCATTTAGAGCTCTATTAGATTCTGTCCTCAAAACAGGATCTACTAAGTCATCAATGTTGACATCACCTTCGTTTTCCATTACGCTATTGTTCAAGTCGTCGCCATCGTACAGTTTCTCAATGTATTCCTTCCATCGGTTAGCTCTAACATCTGAGCTTAAAAGAGGTTTCCCATCGAGAACTTTAATATTCACACCTCTTTTCTTCATTTCTCCAAAATTCTGTTTGATCTTCCTATATGCAACATCAACTTTACCTATGACCATTTCCTTCACACTTTCTTTCTTTTGTTTTGTTTCTAAATTGCGTGTTGCTCTCTTCCTGCTTCATCCTGAGCATTTTTGTACCTTCTCTTCTGATCCATCAGTACCAAAATTTCTTCCATGATCCAAGTTTTTTGGGCAGCTTGTTCCCTAAAGCCTAATGTTTCTTTACCAGCTTTCATTATTTCGGTCTTTAATGCATTCCATTGGTCCTCGGTTGACCTCCTTTCAGAGTTACTTCTTAGACCTAACTACCATTTCTGCAAATTTTTCTCTCGTACTAGATTGTTTCAGAGTATTCACTTCCAGTCTATTCTGCTTATGTTGCTTCCTTATTTGCTTGAATTTCAGCCTGCACTTCATTACTATCAAATTATGGTCAGAGTCTATGTCTGCTCCTGGGTACGCTTTACAGTTTAGAACTGAGATTCCTGAATCTCTGTTTGACCATGATATAATCTAGCTGATATCAGCCTGTATTCCCAGGACGTTTCCAGGTGTATATCCTTATTGCATGATTCTTAAACAGTATGTTTGCCACAACTAACTTATATCTCTCACAAAATTCTAACAACCTGCTTCCACGCTCATTTGTTTCTCCTAGACCAAAAGTTCCTACAGTATTCCCCTCCTTTCCTTCTCCCACCATCGCATTCCAATCACCCATGATTATTAGATTTTCCTCCCCCTTCACTTATTGGATTAATCCTTCAATTTCGGTGTATATTTTCTCTATTTCTTCATCATCTTCCTATGATGTTGGCATATACACTTGTACTAATGTGGTTGGGGCGGGCTTAGTTTCTTACCTCATCAAAATAATCCTGTCACTAAACTGATCATAATAACCAACACGTTTCCCTACTCTTATTCATTATAAATCCTACACCAGTGACAGCTTGTTTGCTAATTATCCTGTGTTCCCCAGGCCAGAAATCCTGTGCGTCCTTCCATTTAATCTTGCTAATCCCAACAACATCTAACTTATGAGGTTTCATCTCCCTTTTTAGATTTTCTAATCTACCTGCCCTATTCAGACTTCTAACATTCTACACTCTGACTCACTGAATGTTTCTATCCATTCTGATGACTCCTCCATGTGCAGTTCCCACTCGGATATCTGATTGGGGGACTATTTTGCCTCTGGAATATTTTACCCAGGAAGAAGCCATCATGATATATGTAATTTGAGAGGATTATATGTCCTCGGGATACCCTTTGGGTCTTTAATGCAGTGGTTTCTCGATGACCTCAGCATCCCCATGGCTTTGATCATTTCTGATTCATCCGCCTTTAGGAGCCGTTTCCTACTCCAAGGGCAAGAGGGTGCCCTGGACCACTCCCCGCTCTTCTACCCTCCTTTTGGAGGCCGTGGGCAAGCAGTGGGCGACTCCTAATACCAGGAATCATTCAGTCGCCAGATCCTCGTCCGTGCAAACAGGGTACACCATGTGAAGGAGAGGTTGACATTTGATTGGAAAAGGCTAGTATAGTCTCTCCCAAACCCTTACACCCCTAACAGGTATTACTAAGGGGTTATTCAGATGAATTGGAGAAGGAAGGCCAAGATGATAATGAAGGAACTGGACCTGTCCAAGGCATTTGACAGAGTCACACCACTGAATTTTTTAAAATTTTTTTTGTTTACTTATGGCTTTATGCCTAGTCGACATCGAGGTCATTAAAGGTGGGATGGGACTGGGAGCAAGGAATGGGAAGGAATTCGGCCATGGTGTTTTGAAGGAAGCATCCCAGCATTTGCCTGGAGTGATTTGGGGAAACCGTGGAAAACCCAAATCTGGATGCCCGGACGGGGATTTGAACTGACGTCCTCCCAAATGCGAGGCTAGAGTGTTAGCGTTTGTAACAAACAACCAGAACTTGAAAGCATTATTTGTAGCACAGAAGCGGATATCATTATCGGTACAGAAAGTTGGCTAAAACCGGAAATAAGTTCCGCCGAAACTTTTAAAGACAGCATGAACGTTTTTCGTAAAGACAGATTACATTCTCATGGAGGTGGGGTATTTATAGCTGTGAGTAAATTCCTCCCATGTAATGAAATAGAAGTCGATACTATCTGTGAAATTATATGGATTAAACTCAATGTTGCTGGGTCAAAACTCGTCATAGGCGCCTTCTACCGTCCACCCAATTCTGACATAGCTATCGCCGAGGAATTAAGAAGTAATGTTAACAGTATAGCTAGCCGTTTTCAGGATCATGCTATGATTCTGGGAGGCGACTTCAATCTGCCTTATATCGACTGGCGAAATTATGTTCACATTACTGGTAGCAGGGATAAGGCAGCTTCTGAAGTAATTCTCGATTTATTCTCCGATAATCATCTCGAGCAGCTAGTGAATGAACCTACGCGATGTCATAACGGTAGCGAAAACATTTTAGATTTGCTAGTTACTAACAGGGCAGAATTATTCACCTACATTTCAACGACCACTGGAATAAGCGATCACAAAGCGGTAATTGCGACTATCAAATTAATGACCAAGCGAAAAAGGGGAAATGGACGGATTGTATACAGATTCAGTAAGGCCTCAAAGGAGTGTTTTAGAACCTACCTGAGGAATAATTACCATAACTTTAAGTTAACAAAGGACACCGTTGAAGAGATGTGGCATCGATTTATACATATAGTCAAGGAAGGTATGGAAGTACATATACCGAAGCGGAAAATAAATGGGGAGAATGATCCACCGTGGTACACATGCGAAGTCAAAAGATTACTCAAAAAACAAAGAAGGATACACGCACGCTACAGAAGGAAGAGGTCTCGCAGCGATTTAGAAACCTTGGCTGAGTTAAGACTACGTGTGAAGAATGTGATGCGTGAGGCCTTCAACGATTTTCATTCAAATACTCTCTCTAAGAGTCTCGCAGAAAACCCAAAGAAATTTTGGTCGTATGTTCGTAAAGTCAGTTGTACCAACAGCAATATTCCAGCACTAGTTCGCGAAGGGTCCGAGGTTATTGAAAGCCGCGATAAAGCTAATGTACTAAATACTGTATTCAAAAATTCATTTACTGACGAAAATAAGGATAGCATTCCCGTTTTCCCACGTCGTGTCGAGTTGGAGATGGAATCATTACGAATAGATACTGCAGGTATCATAAAGCAATTAGAGCTCCTAAAGTGGGGAAAAGCACCTGGCCCGGATGGTATACCAGTAAGAGTATTTTCAGAGTATGCGGCGGAAATCGGGCCATTTCTGTCTCATATATTCAGTAAATCCCTAGAAGAGCGAAAAGTACCTTCAGACTGGAAAATAGCGCAAGTAACTCCGATTTTCAAGAAAGGTGATCGCAGCGATCCTGGAAACTATCGTCCCATATCTATAACATCTGTTTGTAGTAGAGTTATGGAGCATATTATATGCTCGAACATTATGAATTTCCTAGATGAAAATAATTTGCTTACAACAAATCAACACGGATTTCGGAAGAAAAGATCATGTGAAACACAGCTGGCCCTATTTACACACGATGTAATGAAAGTTATTGATGCAGGTTCACAAGTAGATGCAATTTTTTTAGATTTTCAGAAAGCCTTTGACTCTGTGCCACACAACCGCCTTTTAGCGAAACTACGAGCGTACGGTATATCGGATCAGCTTTGCGAATGGATAAAGGATTTTCTAACTGGTCGATCGCAGTATGTCGTTGTTGAAGGAGAAAGTTCTTCTAATCTAGATGTCACATCGGGTGTACCTCAAGGAAGTGTAATAGGACCACTTCTTTTCTTAATTTTTATAAACGATCTCGGAGACAAAATGAAAAGCCTTTTTAGATTGTTTGCTGATGATGCGGTTATTTATAGGGAAGTAAGGAATTTGGCCGATTGTTTAGCAATCCAGCGTGATCTGGATGTTATTTTGGCATGGTGCGCTGAGTGGCAACTCACACTAAATTGTAAAAAGTGTAAGACAATGAGCATAACTAACAAAAAGAATCCAATTGTTCAGAAATACGAGGTAAACAGTTCAGTTATTGATGTGGTCGATTCTATGAAATATTTGGGAGTAACAGTACAAAGGAACATGAAATGGGACTTACATATTAATACGTTGGTAGGTAGAGCTAATTCTAGGCTGCGGTTCCTAGGTCGAATTTTGAAAAATTGTAATGAACAAACAAAGGAGATAGCGTACAAATCTCTTGTGCGTCCACATTTGGACTATTGTTGTGCCATTTGGGATCCGTTTCGTAAGGGGCTGATTGAGAGTACAGAGAAGAGCCGCTCGATTCGTGACCACTTGCTACAGTCCTTATGAAAGCGTTACGGAACTGATTAGTAAACTAGGCTGGGAGTCTCTGGTAGATAGACGACGCACGTTTCGTATAAACTTATTGGTAAATATGCGTACTCCCACTTTCACTTACGAGTGTAGTGAAATACTTCGTCCACCAACCTATTTGGGTCGGCATGACAGGAAAGATAAAATTAGAGAAATAAGGTGCCGCACTGATTCTTATATGAATTCCTTTTTTCCTCGTACCATTAGGGATTGGAATGCACAACAAAGAGATTAGGTTTGGTGCTGAGCACCCTCTGCCACCCACAGTTTTGTGATTTGCAGAGTATATATGTAGATGTAGATGAACTGCTCACCCACCATGCTCGGTGTGCCATTGAATGTTTGGGATGAACCAATATGTAACAAACTGAGTGTAAGAACTCAAGTGGAAGCAAGCAATGAGTCAGAGGTAAATACAATATCAAGGGTGTTTGAAGAGAGAATATGTGTACTACCAGACAACATATTGTTAATAACTCGAATGAATGATTCTGTTGTTCTACAATCAGTGCAGATGACATAACGGTGTTTACTAGAAATAGATTGAAAGAGAGTTGCATGAAAGTGAATAGGGATCTGGAAAGAATGTCTAAGCTTGATATGAAGATAAAAAAAAAAAACTTGTTGGTGTTTACATACACAGATAGATAAATAAAGATTATGTATTAATCAGCGAAGTAGGAATTGCTTGTTGAAGGCATTTAAATACCTGGGAAAATAAGTCGGCGACAGTAAGCTAAACATAGGACACATTGGGGAGGTTGTAGGAAAATGGGTCAAAGTTTACAGCTGTTGAGAACATACTAGGGAACTAAGAGATAAATATTATAAAAAAATCTAGAGGCAGCATGTGGTAAGGAATAGAGGGCCATGACAAAGTGACAATTTCAAGTTTAGAGCATAGGAAAGTTTTTATTTGTTGTTAGAGAAGTCAAGTATTTAAGATGCTTAAAGAGTCCAACAGAAAAAATAATAAAATAAAATATATATATATATATATATATGAAACTTAAATAAATAATCACAGTAATTTCCACTGTGGAATTGATCTCCATTGCAATTTATTAATAATAATCACAATATCGTGAATCACAGATTCTACAAATGGGCGAATCTTCTGAACATGCTGTAAAACAAAATGTGTTCCATACAAATGTATTGCTGAACAAAAATCATTTGAACACTTGGGCTCTCAGAAAATAACTGTAGACGTTATGTAATCCTGTAACAATATTAAAATTTAAGATATAGTAAGGAATGGTGAATTACATTAAAAAATCTAAAAGAAAAAAATGAAAATATACCTGAGATAAAAATTCTACATCCTGCTCCAATAGTGATACTTCTGGTGAAGCAAGCTGTAGCCTAGCAGTCAGCATCTCATCAGGATGTTCACCACCAGTGTAATACGGCCAGTTACCTGACAGGAGGAATGAAAGGGCCATAGCAGAGGGCCCATTGCCTGAAAGGCACAAAAAATACTCGGCATAAAATGGCATAATTATAACAGGCCTAGTTTTAAACTTTTCATGTCAACATGAACCTGAAACAGTAAAACTAAAATAGGTGATACCACCAGAACTACTCCCTTCAGCACCAATGATTCTGAACAAAGCTAAAATATTAATTAATTCTATTCTATGTAACAGCCAACACAAAAGATAAAAAACATCAGAGAACTTTTTTTGTATTCAACTGCTATCTCGCAGTGTGTTTATAGTCAACATATACAATTTTCAATAAAATAAAAGTTTTTCATGTGATGACTTTTTACATAATTTGAAGAACAAATCTAAGACAAAAATATCTTTCATATGTATTATTTCGGCCTATACACTTACCAAATAGCACAACTTTTACCATGAACAAGAAGCCATTCCACTAACAAACTGATAACTCATTACTTTCAAATGTAGACACTAACAGATTCCAAAAAACACACTTTTATCTGCCCACTTCATTTTCAACAACATCCTGAAAGATATTTCAAATGTTACCATTTTCCTATTTTCTGGTATTCTTAAGCCCAAAACTGCACATTGATAAAGATGACCATTGGCAAATGCTAAAACTTACAAAAGGCCTATAGTATGCAATTCAATATGTACTGCTAACCATTTAAATGAAATATAAATCTTATAAAGTAAATGGAATGAATGTAATCGCGGGCACTAGAAATAATGTACCAGTTTCCGAATCTTTTACAAACAGGACATAAACGAAAGGAATCTCTGTTCATAGGATACTGTTTTTGAAAACTTACCTACGATGACGACGTCCTTGTATAGCGAACCTTCCTCGCAAAACCCCGGAATAGCGTTGTCCTTCATGATTAACACGATCTAAAACATAACATAACCATCTCAGACCGTGTTTATGTTTTTACTAGCGAGAAAAGTAGGTGCATTTCTGACACAGCACTGATGAGTATTTTAAGCTACAGTGTAAGGCATGTGAGAACATGTTCACAAAATTATTAAGGTTGGAGACCATAGTATCTTAAGATCAGGAAGAACTGTTTAATAGGCTATTTTGTCTGAAGCCGTCATATATATAGTGTATCCGAGCGCTCAATCAATATCTTGAATACATCAGTAATGAAATTTTAGCTTGATTTATCTGTACGGAGGAAATCGAAGTATGAGGTACATGAAACAAACGAACAAATCTACAATAAACTCGTAAAACTAATTGCAAAAACTTTGAAGAACTACAACAATTAAATACGGTCGGCATTTTCAATATTCAAAGATTGTTGTTGATCAAAGATTTTAAAACAAATATACTGTTACACCTCAAAGATCTTAGTTTGTGCAACGTATGTGTTTTTCCATTAATCTGAAATATGATTACTAATAAAGATTTTCACCTGGATTTTCGGGAAATGATCGCTAGCTAAGGTGTTGAGCTACAATGGAAAAAAATCACATGTATGACACGAACAGTAAGGTTCTATACAATATTTTCACTTTCGGTAGATCCCAATAGATAGGGCCTATACAGACTGGCTCAATGGGATGTGGAAAGTTATCTGTTTAGAGATATCAGTTCTCCATTCCTACCTTGGCTTTTCACCATCAACGTAATTACGTAAACTCATTTTTATACGCGTCACTTCTTTATTCCTGCTAACTAATGCTGGACATGACTTTCTTGCTCAAATTTTTGTATTCTTTTTAGCTAACATTATTATCTCCGCTGTCTTGTGACTAGTTTGCAATAAATGAACCGTTTAGGTTGTAATGTAGCATGATGTAGCCACGACCACAGTAATAGCGACAGATATGACATACTAGGGCATCCGCGAATCGAGTGCTGCAATTACATTTTAAAGTGTATCCCAGGCTTAATTATCCATACACGATGATTCGACTACCACAGTTACGTTAAAGTGTGGTCCTGTGAAATTGTCAGCGTCAAAAATGATTACTGTGGTCTAGGCTACATTACAACTTAAACAGTTCAGTAGCAAACTCATAACAAGACCGGATACATGATTCAATACCTTGTTGACTGATTTCAAATCACATCTATTGTGCATGATTACCCAATAATATATGTGTAACGGTGGAATTTTTCTTCAGTCATGCTTAGCTCTGTTATTATTATGGCAGCGGTATGAACCGTACAAACAGTGGTTTGGATTATTTTTTTTTTGCTGTCGTCAGTCTTTAGACTGGTTTGATGCAATCCTCCATCCCTTCCTATCCTGTGCTAACCTCTTCATTTCTACATACCCCTTACAATCCACGTCCTCAATTATCTGCTTCATATATTCTAATCTCTGTCTACCTCTGCAATTCTTACCTTCAACTGTTCCCTCCACTAACAAATTAACCAATCCAGCATGTCTCAAAATACGACCTACCAGCCTGTCTCTTCTTCCTGTAAGCTTCCTCCATAAACTTCTCTTCTCACCCATCATTTCCAAAACTCGTTCATTTCTTACTGTGTCTGTCCACCTAATTTTCAGCATTCTTCTGTAGCACCACATTTCAAATGCTTCAAGTTTCTTTCTTTCCGGTATTCCTAAAGTCCATGTTTCGCTACCGTAAAGTGCTGTGCTCCACACATAGAGTTTTAAGGTCTTTCTAATTCCTAGATCAATATTTGAAACTAAAAGGTTTCTCTTTTTCATGAAGGCTCTTTTTGCTAGTGCTATTCTGCTTTTAACATCATTCCTGCTTCGGCCATCGGTTGTAATTTTGCTTCCCAAGTAACAGAACTCACTCACTTCTCCTATTGCATCAGATCCTATTTTTATATTTAATCTGCTAGTATTGGTGTCATTTCTGCTACATTTCATCACTTTTGTTTTACTTTGATTTATATTCAGTCCAAAATCTTCCTTTAGTATTTTGTTCATGCCATTCAATAACTTCTCAATATCCTCAGCCCTCTCTGCTAATAAGACAATGTCGTCAGCAAATCGTAGCATACTGATTTTCTCTCCCTGAAAACTTATGCCACATGGAAAATTTTTCTTTGACTTTCTTCATTGCTTCTTCTACTTACAAGTTGAATATTAACGGGGATAGACTACAACCTTGTCTCACACCCTTTTTAACTGATGCATGTCTCTCGTGATTCTCTACTTTTATCACAGCCACTTGATTCTTATATAGTTTATAGAGGATTCTTCTATCTCGATACTTTAGACCTGACTTCTTTAAAATTTTGAACATCTTGTCCTACCTAACATTATCAAAAGCTTTTTCTAAATCAACAAATGCCATAAAAGTATCTTGTTTTTCTTGATCCGCCCTTCAAGTATTAATCTTAAAGACAGAATTGCTTCCCTTGTACCGCGATTTTTCCTATACCCAAACTGATCTTCACCTACTATCTCTTCTACTACCCTTTCCATCCTTCTGTATATTATTCTGGTCAGTAATTTTGAAGCATGTGATGTTAGACTAATTGTGCGATAATTCTCACATTTGTCAGCTTGTGCTTTCTTTGGAAGTGTGAAGATGATATTTTTATTAAAATCATTTGGAATTTCTCCTGTTTCATAACTTTTTGATATCAGCTTGAATAATCTTTCGATTCCTTCCTCTCCTAGAGATTTAAGAAGTTCTGCAGGGATCTCATCAATTCCAACTGCCTTATTTGCTTTCAAGTCATTCAGAGCTTTATTAAATTCTGTCCTCAAAACAGGATCTCCTAAGTCATCCATGTCGACATCGCCTTCCTTTTCCAATACACTATTGTTCAAGTCGTCCCCAACATACAGTTTCTCAATGTATTTAGAAATAATGAGCTTGAATTAATTATAAGTATCAACTAGGGAATATACGTACAGTGTACAGTATATACTACATACACTCGATTGGAAAGTTTAAAACGATTTTAATTATAAATATCAATTATACGTACAGTGTACAGTATATACAATATACCCTCGATCATGGATATTTCCTTCCTCCATGCCCTCGATTGGAAAGTTTAAAACGATCTTTGTGACGTCATGATATTTCAGCTCAAAGATAAACGTTACTTTGAGTAGTTTTTGCATGGGTTGATAAGCTTCCTTCATATGCAGTCCATAGTTCAATAGGTGAAACAGCTTCATGCTTAGTTATTTTTATACGATAAGCACAAGATGGCACTATTTCGAGCATAAGGGAAATATTTTCTTTTGTATGTAAGGGAATCGGGTATGAATAATTTACCAAAAACGCTGAAAGAATTTAAAATTCGGAAAGGACACTCAATTTACACTCAAAGAATATAAGATAATAACAAATAACAGTAAGAGGAAGAAATCGGTAAATAGATGAGAAAGGAAACTGCCACCGGAGCATGCGCTCCATCGCAGTTAAATGCTTTTTTGACTGAAATATTTGGTAAATTTTTCTATTACTTGGTCTTCAATATACATGCCAGGCTATTTTAACTGTTGATACATATTTTTCCTTGTGATTCTCCAGCTTTCGGTTAATTATTTCTTAACTATTGCTATCGAGTTAGAAATTGTCAGTTTCTCAAGAGCACTTTCCTCTGTGATATTACTAAAAGAGTTGCTGCTGCGGAACTACTCTTTCACAAGAGCAGAAACCAGAAATTCTACAGCGCATTAAAAGTAGGAACTGCAAGATGTCAACGTGAATGAAATATGCTTGGTTTGCGTTTCGATTACATGGTAACAGTTTAGATGCCACATATTCAGGTATAAAACATACATACATAACTAGCGAACGCTCAATATGAAATGTTATATCAGGAAGGGACAGAAAAAAAGTCCATATGAATTTTGTAGGTTCCTAAAATACTACGATAAGAACGAAGTAGTCCAAAGCATAATAGACTTTCGCTTGTTCATTTATAACTATCATGGAAAGAACAAAAACATTATAATGAGATTCCTGATGAGCTTAATTCAAACACGGCGATCCAGTATAGTAGTACTTTCTACAGATAGGCCACTCATTTTTGCCATGCGATAGGGACTGCGACCTTATGAAGAGTACTTCGTGCGGCAGATCTAATCTACACAGTTCAACAATACTGAGAACTCGTACAAATTTCTTTCATCAGGAAGAGCGGGTTCGAC
>CM061919.1:78725318-78747318 GCA_031002005.1 Vandiemenella viatica
ACTGTAGCTTAAAATACTCACCAGTGCTGTGTCAGAAATGCACCTACTTTTCTCGCTAATAAAAACATAAACACGGTCTGAGATGGTTATGTTATGTTTTAGATCGTGTTAATCATGAAGGACAACGCTATTCCGGGGTTTTGCGAGGAAGGTTCGCTATACAAGGACATCGTCATCGTAGGTAAGTTTTCAAAAACAGTATCCTATGAACAAAGATTCCTTTCGTTTATGTCCTGTTTGTAAAAGATTCGGAAACTGGTACATTATTTCTAGTGCCCGCAATTACATTCATTCCATTTACTTTATAAGATTTATATTTCATTTAAATGGTTAGCAGTATATCTTGATTGCATACTATAGGCCTTTTGTAAGTTTTAGCATTTGCCAATGGTCATCTTTATCAATGTGCAGTTTTGGGCTTAAGAATACCAAAAAATAGGAAAATGGTAACATTTGAAATATCTTTCAGGATGTTGTTGAAAATGAAGTGGGCTGATAAAAGTGTGTGTTTTGGAATCTGTTAGTGTCTGCATTTGAAAGTAATGAGTTATCAGTTTGTTAGTGGAATGGCTTGTTGTTCATGGTAAAAGTTGTGCTATTTGATAAGTGTATATGCCGAAATAATACATATGAAAGATATTTTTGTCTTAGATTTATTCTTCAAATTATGTAAAAAGTCATCACATGAAAAACTTTTATTTTATTGAAAATTGGATATGTTGACTATAAACACACTAAGAGATAACAGTTGAATACAAAAAAAGTTCTCTGATGTTTTTTATCTTTTGTGTTGGCTGTTACATAGAATAGAATTAATTAATATTTTAGCTTTGTTCAGAATCATTGGTGCTGAAGGGAGTAGTTCTGGTGGTATCACCTATTTTAGTTTTACTGTTTCAGGTTCATGTTGACAGGAAAAGTTTAAAACTAGGCCTGTTATAATTATGCCATTTTATGCTGAATATTTTTTATGCCTTTCAGGCAATGGGCCCTCTGCTATGGCCCTTTCATTTCTCCTGTCAGGTAACTGGCCGTATTACACTGGTGGTGAACATCCTGATGAGATGCTGACTGCTAGGCTACAGCTGGCTTCACCAGAAGTATCACTATTGGAGCAGGATGTAGAATTTTTATCTCAGGTATATTTTCATTTTTTTTCTTTTAGATTTTTTAATGTAATTCGCCATTCCTAACTATATCTGAAATTTTAATATTGTTACAGGATTACATAATGTCTACAGTTATTTTCTGAGAGCCCAAGTGTTCAAATGATTTTTGTTCAGCAATACATTTGTATGGAACACATTTTGTTTTACAGCATGTTCAGAAGATTCGCCCATTTGTAGAATCTGTGATTCACGATATTGTGATTATTATTAATAAATTGCAATGGAGATCAATTCCACAGTGGAAATTACTGTGATTATTTATTTAAGTTTCATATATATATATATATATATTTATATTTTTTCTGTTGGAGATAATTGTTCACCTCTTTAAGCATCTTACTTAAATACTTGACTTCTCTAACAACAAATAAAAACTTTCCTATGCTCTAAACTTGAAATTGTCACTTTGTCATGGCCCTCTATTCATTACCACATGCTGCCTCTAGATTTTTTTCTAATATTTATCTCTTAGTTCCCTAGTATGTTCTCAACAGCTGTAAACTTTGACCCATTTTCCTACAACCTCCCCAATGTGTCCTATGTTTAGCTTACTGTCGCCGACTTATTTTCTCAGGTATTTACATGCCTTCAACAAGCAATTCCTACTTCGCTGATTAATACATAACCTTTATTTATCTATCTGTGTATGTAAACACCAAAAAGAGGTTTTTTTATTTTCATATCAAGCTTAAAGACATTCTATCTAGATCCCTATTCACTTTAACGCAACTCTTTCAATCTATTTCTAGTAAACACCGTTATGTGATCTGCACTGATTGTAGAACAACAGAATCATTCATTCGAGTTATTAACAATATGTTGTCTGGTAGTACACATATTCTCTCTTCAAACACCCTTGATATTGTATTTACCTCTGACTCATTGCTTCCTTCCACTTGAGTTCTTACACTCGATTTGTTACATATTGGTTCATCCCAAACATTCAATGGCACACCGAGCATGGTGGGTGAGCAGTTAACACTCTAGCCTCGCATTTGGGAGGACGTCAGTTCAAATCCCCGTCAGAGTGTCCAGATTTGGGTTTTCCACGGTTTCCCCAAATCACTCCAGGCAAATGCTGGGATGCTTCCCTCAAAACACCATGGCCGAATTCCTTCCCGTTCCTTGCCCCCAGTCCCATCCCACCTTTAATGACCTCGATGTCGACTAGGCATAAAGCCATAAGTAAACAAAAAAAATAAAAATTCAGTGGTGTGACTCTGTCAAATGCCTTGGAACAAGTCCAGTTCCTTCATTATCATCTTGGCCTTCCTTCTCCAATTCATCTGAATAACCTCTTAGTAATACCTGTTAGGGGTGTAAGGGTTTGGGAGAGACTATACTAGCCTTTTCAAATCAAATGTCAACCTCTCCTTCACATGGTGTACCCTGTTTGCACGGACGAGGATCTGGCGACTGAATGATTCCCGGTATTAGGAGTCGCCCACTGCTTGCCCACAGCCTCCAAAAGGGCGGTGGAAGAGCGGGAAGTGGTCCAGGGCACCCTCTTGCCCTTGGAGTTGGAAACGGCCCCTAAAGGTGGATAAATCAGAAATGATCAAAGCCATGGGAATGCTGAGGTCATCGAGAAACCACTGCATTAAAAACCCAAAGGGTATCCCGAGGACATATAATCCTCTCAAATTACATATATCATGATGGCTTCTTCCTGGGTAAAATATTCCAGAGGCAAAATAGTCCCCCAATCAGATATCCAAGTGGGAACTGCACATGGAGGAGTCATCAGAATGGATAGAAACATTCAGTGAGTCGGAGTGTAGAATGTTAGAAGTCTGAATAGGGCAGGTAGATTAGTAAATCTAAAAAGGGAGATGAAACCTCTTAAGTTAGATGTTGTTGGGATTAGCAATATTAAATGGAAGGACGCACAGGATTTCTGGTCTGGGGAACACAGGATAATTAGCAAACAATTGTCACTGGTGTAGGATTTATAATGAATAAGAGTAGGGAAACGTGTTGGTTATTATGATCAGTTTAGTGACAGGATTATTTTGATGAGGTAAGAAACTAAGCCTGCCCCAACCACGTTAGTACAAGTGTATATGCCAACATCATAGGAAGATGATGAAGAAATAGAGAAAATATACACCAAAATTGAAGGATTAATCCAATAAGTGAAGGGGGAGGAAAATCTAATAATCATGGGTGATGCGATGGTGGGAGAAGGAAAAGAGGGGAATACTGTATGAACTTTTGGTCTAGGAGAAACAAATGAGCGTGGAAGCAGGTTGTTAGAATTTTGTGAGATATAAGTTAGTTGTGGCAAAAATACTGTTTAAGAATCATGCAAGAAGTATATACACCTGGAAACGTCCTGGGAATACAGGCTGATATCAGCTAGATTATATCATGGTCAAACAGAGATTCAGGAATCTCAGTTCTAAACTGTAAAGCGTACCCAGGGGCAGACATAGACTCTGACCATAGTTTGATAGTAATGAAGTGCAGGCTGAAATTCAAGCGAATAAGGAAGCGGCATAAGCAGAATAGACTGGAAGTGAATACTCTGAAACAATCTAGTACGAGAGAAAAATTTGCAGAAATGGTAGTTAGGTCTAAGAAGTAACTCTGAAAGGAGGTAAACTGAGGACCAATGGAATGCATTAAAGACCGAAATAATGAAAGCTGGTAAAGAAACATTAGGCTTTAGGGAACAAGCTGCCCGAAAAACTTGGATCATGGAAGAAATTTTGGTACTGACGGATCAGAAGAGAAGGTACAAAAATGCTCAGGATGAAGCAGGAAGAGAGCAACACGCAATTTTGAAATAAAACAAAAGAAAAAAACGTGTGAAGGAAATGGTCGTAGGTAAAGTTGATGTTGCATATAGGAAGATCAAACAGAATTTTGGAGAAATGAAGAAAAGAGGTGTGAATATTAAAGTTCTCGATGGGAAACCTCTTTTAAGCTCAGACGATAGAGCTAACCGATGGAAGGAATACATTGAGAAACTGTACGATGGCGACGGCTTGAACAATAGCGTAATGGAAAACGAAGGTGATGTCAACATTGATGACTTAGTAGATCCTGTTTTGAGGACAGAATTTAATAGAACTATAAATGACTTGAAAGCAAGTAAGGCACTTAGAATTGATGAGATCCCTGCAGAACTTCTTAAATCCCTAGAAGAATGAATCGAAAGATTATTCAAGCTGATATCAAAAAGTTATGAAACGGGAGAAATTCCAACTGATTTTTTAAAAAAATATCATCTTCACACTTTCTCACAAATGTGAGAATTATCGCACCATTAGTCTAACATCACATGCTTCAAAATTACTGACTAGAATAATATACAGAAGACTGGAAAGGGTAGTAGAAGACATAGTTAGTGATGATCAGTTTGGGTTTAGGAAAAATCCTGGTACAATGGAAGCAATTCTGGCTTTAAGATTAATACTTGAAGGGCGGATCAAGAAAAACAAAGATACTTTTATAGCATTTGTTGATTTAGAAAAAGCTTTTGATAATGTTAGGTGGGACGAGATGTTCAAAATTTTAAAGAAGACAGGTCTAAAGTATTGAGATAGAACAATACTTTATAAACTATATAAGTGTAATGGGTGTAATAAAAGTTGAGAATCATGAGAGACAAGCATCAGTTAAAAAGAGTGTGAGACAAGGTTGTAGTCTATCCCAGTTAATATTCAACTTGTATGTAGAGGAAGTAATAAAGAAAGTACAAGAAAAATTCCCATGTGGCATAAATGTTCAGGGAGAAAAAATCAGTTTGCTATGATTTGCTGATGACATTGTCTTGTTAGCGGAAAGGGCTGAGGCTATTGAAAAATTATTGAATGGCATGAACAAAATACTGAAGGAAGATTTTGGACTGAATATAAATCAAAGCAAGAGTAAAGTGATGAAATGTAGCAGAAATGATACCAATACTAGGAGATTAAATATAAAAATAAGATCAAATGCAATTGGAGAATTAAGTGAATTCTGTTACTTGGGAAGCAAAATTACTACCGATGGCCGGAGCAGGAATGATGTTAAAAGCAGAATAGCACTAGCAACAAGAGCCTTCTTGTAAAAGAGAAATCTTTTAGTTTCAAATATTGATCTAGGAATTAGAAAGAACTTTTTAAAATTCTGTGTGGAGCACAGCACTTTATGGTAGTGAAACATGGACTTTAGGAATACCGGAAAGAAAGAAAATTGAAGCATTTGAAATGTGGTGATACAGAAGAATGCCGAAAATTAAGTGGACAGGCAAAGTAAGAAATGAACGACTTCTGGAAATCATTGTTGAGGAAAGAAGTTTGTGAAAGAAGCTTACAGAAAGAAGAGCAGGCTGGTAGGCCATATTTTGAGACATGCTGGACTGGTTAATTTGCTGGTGGAGGGAACAATCGAATGTAAGAAAGACAGAGATTAGAATATATGAAGCAGATAAAGGAGGATGTGGGTTGCAAGGGATATGTAGAGATGAAGAGGTTAGCACAAGACAGGAAGAGATGGAGGGTTGCATCAAGCCAGTCGAAACACTGATGACAGCAAAAAAAACCCTTTTTATCTTACAAGCCACTTTTTCTCACAATTTTTTCTAATATGGTTGACTAAAGAAAACTCCTTTAAGTGACACTGGTATAGCACATTTCAAATCCTCTGTAATACAAGTCTCCAAACACAATTTAAATAATGTATCTAGGTATGGTAAAATACCACTGCTACCTACCTTTTTACACATCTGTGAAAATATTGTCTATATCGGAGATTTAAATTTTTTAACCCACCCATCTCTCCAATTATCCTGCAATTAGTATAATTATTCTTACTAACAGGGAAAACCTCCTGCTCAATTATTTTTTCAGCTAACCCCCTTGTGACAGTCCATATGTTGATAAATAAGTCAAACCATGTCAATAAAAACTTGGGTTAAGGTTTTCTTAAATAGTAATCAAATCAATATATAAATAAATTGCGGGCGTCCATGTAGCTCAGGTGGTAGAGTATAAGACTATGGCCCAGATGACCTGGGAAAGATCCCCGATGAAGCTGCTGTTTTTTCCTGGAAGCTAGACGTCTGGAATCGCTCCCAGGCTGACTCAGTCTGTAATCAAATAAGTACCGTGGGAAACTGGTGGAAGGTAAAGAAACAGGGCTGGACAGTGATGCTGACGACGGCATGTCCATTCTAGTGCCTACGGTCAGGAAATAAAGAATGTAGGGCTCTGCCTCCACTAATCCTACAGGAATACAGCTCCAAAGCTGTGAAAACCCATTTCCTTTACCTTTTATCTTCTATAAATAAATTGCAGTGTGATTTTGGCATTATGAAATATTTGAAATCGGACCTAGCCTCAAAATATAAGTGAGTATATTTTGAGCACTAAGATTGTAATTTACAGAATGGATTAGATAAAAACATCAACTGCCCTTCTAAAATACATTATATTTTAATTCTTTGTAGCAGTGACTGATAATTTTTTTTAATATAAAAAAGTAAATATAAATGTGTATGGCATTATTGGCCTGGATATCTCCAAAGATTCTAGCTGCCTAGTGACAGTTTTCAATTTTTTGCACTTGTGTGCACCTGGTAATTCTACCAGGCAAAAGGATCCTACAGTTTTCCATGGAATCCGATCCATGGTGCATTCAACTATACATGATCAAAGCAAATTTTTGCCTTGGTAAATTTCAGGTTAAGAGACCGTTATCTTAGGTAAGTGGTGGGTCATTTCCCTATCCTAAAATATATGTATGAAATTATTTCACACTTGCATTATAGTATTAATTCCTTGCTTAAAGTGTCGACTTTTTATTACATACCTATTCGACCAAAATATAATTTTTGTGTTCATTCATTAGCACTGTAAAATGCGGGGAAGTTAACTAATACTGGAAGGAGGATCAGGTGTGTCTTTTCATTTAATAAGCTTTCTTCTTTAAATGTATATATTTCACAAAAAAAAGATGCATGATTTTAGTCTTTTTGAAACTTTTGTAAGCTGTAACACAGTTTCCACTGCAAGTGTGAATGCATGTTATGATTCTAACATTACAAAGCATAAGAAATGAAAGGTACTAGATCCACTATTGTGCTGGACATTTAAACTTGTGCTGTTATCGTGAAACACCTATAATGGAGTCTCTTTCAGCATATAGTCCGTGTTTTGTCCAGAAACGTTTCAAAAGTGGTTTCGATAATAATGAGCAGGAAAATGCTTCAGAGCAGGAAGGATACAGAAATTCGATCTATACTTAACATAAATCACAGTGGCTGTGATCGATGACATGTTGAGTGAATTCACTCACTGGGTGTCAATGTGGTTACCTCCAGTGTCCTCGCCAAGTGTCTCATCTACTTTCAAGAATATGGTTCAATACTGAAATATTGTTACTCATGTTAGTATCTTTTGCGTTTGTCATACCCAACTGCCGTCATCTATGGCAAGTGTTGGGCTGAATTTCCCTAATCTTCTGTAATTAAATAGTGACTGTTAATGTTTGAAATTAGTAGTGACAGTTGTGATAACAAGCATATGAAGTTATTGTGAGTAATGGCTGCCTGCGGTTAACGGGTATTGTGATGTTGTTTCAGGGTCTTGAAGGCAGATCTCAGAACCCAGTGGCACTGCTGTTTGACACACTGCTACGACCTAATGCTGACATGGGATTAGAGTTGGAACCACTTGTGCAGTACAGACGTGCACCACCCGGGCGTCATCTACCGACTCACGTGGTACTGGGCCGTGGACCTCCAGGAGGGGTGTGGCGCCGTGTGGATGGGCGTGTGCTGGCTCTGTCACCAGCTAGCTGGATGTCGTTGCCTGGTGTGCCATTAGAAGGCAGTGGACGACCTCCGGCAGAGCGAGTTGCCCAGTATCTTGCAAACTATCCTCAAATCACTGGCATTGCCCATCATTTCCACTCGGGAGTTGTTGTCAAACACGTTATACCACCTGCACCTGTGAGTATTTTCAGTGTTAATTTATAATTATAACAATAGAGCATATGCTCCACTGGCAATTTCTCTGTAAACTTAATTCCACATCTCACAGATTAGTGCTTTAAATTCTTTGAGGTAAATTGTTCAACATCTCCCTCAGTAATTGATTCCACTCTAAGACTTAAACCCACAAAAGAAAAATTTCAAATTTCTTACACCTAAACATGTCATCTGTTGCTGGGGCTGCCTTGCACGCAAGTCTTTCCATTTCACTCTCTTCCCAGCAAATCTGTCACTATCTTCATCCAATCTTTTATTCCCTTTCACACACGCTCCTGAGCAATCTTTCCTTTGGTCTCCCTTGGGTAGATGACTATGATCTTAATAGTAAACCTGAACTAATATGAAACATATTCTGATACATGGAATATCTTTATGCCTTCAATGTGGACAGCTGGTGCTATATTACAGCAACTAAAAGAGAAAAGAAGCATCAAGATTCTTAAGTGAAAGTGCTTTTTTGAGTATGCAGAGAGAAAACATGGTGCAACTAGTGCACCTGAATGTCATGCCAATCATAACGGCAGTATTAAACTCATTGTCTGTGCTTTTAATATTTTGATTAATGATGTTGCAGTGCTGTATAGCTTCTTACAAAGTCCAGTTTTAGTCTATTGCTATCATGTTAGTAAAGTTTGTAAACAATGCCATAATCCGTTTCTAGGGCGTATGTTTCACTTCTGAATTGCCCTGATAGTTTTCAAGCCATTTTACACCTAGAAACTCATTAGTAAATTGGAAACCAAGTTCAGGCCTTTCAGTATGCAAAATGGGCTTACCAATTGTGATTATTACCGGCTGCTTGATTCAAATAGTCTGTGGTGAATACATGCACCTTTTGTAACCTTAAATTCACCTGACTAGCAGTGAAGAACGCCTACTCTTCCAGGGAGATGGTTATTGCTCCAAAGGGACGCATTCACCTTCCATATTCTCAACTCCTCTTGGCCAGTGGTGAACACTTGTACCTGCTTATTTACAAAGGGAAAACTCCAGTTTTTTTATAGATCACACACCTTCTATTACAGAAACGACTTTTAATAATGCTTAGAACTGTTAAATTAATATTGTTTTAAAAAACTGATTGAACTGCCTTTTTATTTTATACATGCAGTATATCCAAACAGTTGTTAATATGATAATAAGCAATAAATAATTTAAAGGCTTCAGCAAAGTAATTGATATGAGGAGGATATGTATTCAATATACAAATCTCTTGGTGTTGGTTCAGGCACAGATATAGGAAACAAAGCCACTAAAAGCGGATATATTGAACGTTAGGACAAGATAAAAATCCACCGCTTACCAAAGCATCGCTCTTCCTGCTCGAAAATTCTATTCTGTATGTTCGTGTTTTTTTTTTTTTTCGTGTACCAACGCCGCAGGAATCCCCTTCTTTGGTAAGCGGTGGTTTTTTATCCTATCCAATGTTCAATATGTATATATACATATATATAAGATTAACTCCTGTAATTTTCTTCGTATATCAGTCAGCAAAATTTTATCCTATTTTTTTCAAGGCTACCTGATTTTGGAATGGTGAAATTAAATTGAATGGTTTTAAAGATACAATTTTTCTGAGCAAATGCTCAGTTCTGTATAGGTTTGCCGTCATCTCTCACTTTAGACACATCTACTGCAGGAAAGAAGCGCACAAATGACGACGATGAACGTCCTATAACATTTCCAAGTGTTTATATTTTTTATGGCGACATGAATCTTGAATTGCCATCTTGCTGACTAATGTATGTTTGTTAGGGCCAACTAGGATCGTGTTAAGCTTTGGTTTTGGCTTGAATTTGTGGTGGATTTATACACATCAGTGTTACAACTAGGGTTGTTAGCCTTAGAGGGGACTGATAGTTTAACATGGAATCCGAACCAAGGAAGCGTTCTGGCATACTTCACATTATGCAGTAAGCTGTACGAGAGGCGATGGTTGGGTTAAGGTCGTATGAAAATCCACCAAAAATGGAATTCAAACCAGGTACCTTTCAATCTCCAGTCAGATGCTTAACCACTGAGCCACCAGGACACTCTCTTATTAACTTAGTTAAAAAGATAGTATGTTTCAATACAGATGTCCATTTTGGCAGGGAGTTGAACCATTATGCTCTATAGACCCATGCACCATGGTAGCTGTTCTTAGCTGTTGGTCATCATAAAAAAAAATGTTGCACAGAAATTTCACGCCTCTGTGATTAGGACATGTAAATTTTGTTGGCACTTTGAAAATAAACTGTATACAATATTATTTGTAAATTGATTGCAGCTAATGGCTTGAGTGACAAAATGGATGTAGTTCTTACTGTCCATCCTACAGAGGATCACTGTAAATGTTATTTGATTTTGGATCACTTTCCAGTGGGACTGTTAAAGTTGCTAGTGCAATCAGTTAACTTGTATCCTGCTTTCTCTTTTTGGTTTGGTAGGCAGCATTCACTTCATATCCTTTTGTGGCAAATTCCTTCTCTGTTTTACTTGTTAGTATTGTTGATAGTAGACCCTCAAAATTAAAACTTTGTGACCTTTCCTGGAATAACTAACTGGTAGCTGAAAAAAAACTTACCGTTTTGTCTGAAAAACTTCAGGATGGTCTGGTAATCTTCGGGTTTTAATTTGTATCTTCATTTAATTATATTTTCATATTTTACTTTGTATTCTATGCACTGCTATCTCCTTTCTCATTCTGTTAACATTAGAATTTGGATCTTGTCTTCTCTATCCTTTCTTGCAGCTGAACGTGTTTCACAATGTCTAATGTTCTCATACCTTATCCTGTCTGTTATTGTTATCCATATTCTGCTTCTAATAACACATTTTACGTGCCTGTAGTTTACTGGTATGTCACTTCTACACTATCTAGGTTTCTAAGCATATTTGTGAATAACCCAATAAATTACTCCCTTACTTCACCGTGGAACATCCTTGTTCTATGTAGGGGTTGTGATACCTCTTAAAAATATTTCTGCTTACCTCCCTCTTTCAGTTATATCTCCTTCATTCCTTCCACATTACTCCATAACACTTTCTAAGTATTTAAAATTGACTTCAGCTGTTCTCCTGACATCATAATCCCCCTGTTAGTCTTTTCTCATTTCTGGTTATGATCATATACATCTCTTCTTTGTACTAAATTTTACACCATGTTCACCCAGTGCCCGGGCTTATCACTATCATCAGATCTTCTCTACACTGTCTTCCCAGATCATTAGCCTAACTGTGTAAACCATCAGCTTCATGTATTATCATTATCTCATCTCTGAAAAAACAGTTGTTAGACGGTATTTCCTTGCTTCAATCTATTTCTTTGTTATAGCCAATTTTTCCTTTGTACTCCTACTGTAAAATAATTCACAGACCCTAGTATAGTTCTTACACTGTTTCTTTTTGAGCTCCTTTAGTTTCCATATCTTTCTTCTGTGTTCACAATCATATGCTTAATCATATCACATCTCTGTCCACATTGTTCTCATCGCACAATTTAACCATGCTTTCCTATTAATGCCACTGCTTATATTATTTGCATACATCCTATCCAAAGCTATTTACACTTCCACCACTTTTTTTTCCTTCTCTCTCTCTCTCTCTCTCTCCTGTAATAATTTCTCTGCCAATGCCCAAGGCTTCAGTTTTAATATATGCCTTATTCAGTGATACTCTTTACATGCCTCTCACAATGGCTACCAAACCAGCTTCTTTGCCATATCAGTCAATGATTGTTTGACAGTTATTTCTGCAAACAGATATAGCAGATTCTTTGCAGACCCTGCAACTCTCATATTTGAAAATGATACTGTAGATCCCACACTATCCCTCTGTCTCTCACATCCCTTGTACATCTCGTCACCCTTTCCAGTAAATTCTAGACTTTCGTTACTTTGCTTACCAGTTACCCAATACGTTCTGCTGAATTTAGTTGGTAATAAAAAGAAATACCACAACATTTGCACTTAATGAAGTTAAATGCCTTTGGAAGTCCATTCACCTTTACCTTTTATCCTGTTCTGTAGCTGATGAATTTTTAACACTTTCCCTCTTGTGTGTAGTGTGATTAACACTCATTTGAAATCGGATGCATTAAGTGGTAACTACTATTTGTGATTTTTCAATTGCAATAATTGATTCAAAACTCTTTGAAATTGTCTAAATCAGCGATTCCCAATGGGTGGAACTGCCCACCAATGGCATTTCTGGTCCAAGGCAAATTTAGTGGGGGGGGGGGGGGGGTGTTAAGACCAACTGCTGCTCCCTGCTTACCAGCATTATGTCTGGCTTTAAACACTGCATCAAAGGAGTTTTTAATTGCATTCCGATCATCATATGTAACCAAAAGAGGATTTAGCACAGTCAACAATTTATCAACAAATCTGAAAAAACAACAGATTTTCAATAGTGAACGTGGCGATTGTAGATTACTGATGATAAATGAGGAGCCAAATGTCAAAAAATTAGTGTAATTTCACCAAGCGTATCCTTCAAATTAATATTTTTTTCGTAATATGTATTTGCTAATCAAACTGTAAACAAGAGAACACTATTGCTGTAAGAACAGCGTACAACTGCAATGAAGTCTTCATGGGTTTACAGCCGAATTGTGTTGTGAAAACACAATATTTTGACGACTTGCTCCACCGTCCTCATCAGGTGTGGAGACATCTGCACTATTGTTAATGTTTTAATTCAGCAATTTTAATAATCTGTGTTTTTTTTTTTGTCTGTATATGATATTGTGCATTTCGCCTAACGGGTACCATCGAATCACTGTTTTAAAAAGTGTGTATGAACCAAAAAAATGTGGAGCACTGTGGGTTACATTATTACAGCAAGGGGAGAGTGCTTGTGGTTTTGTTTTTTTCTGAAGAGGGTGTGGTGAGTTTTTTAAAAAGTAATAATAAAATGGTGTGGTCAGCCTGAAAAGATTGGGAACCCATGGTCTAAATCGTATGTAACGGCAATTTATTAATATGAGGATGTTTGATTTTGGATGATTATTCATCACAATAGAAATTTTCAGTTGCAAATCTTGCCCTTGTTGATTAGAACAATATGTATGAATAGTGGGATTAGTTGATATCTAATCAAATCCAGTGTTTGAATTTTGTTCATTGTATCATGACACATGACACAGCTGTTTCATAACATTTCTTGTTTTCACAGGACGACCCTGAAAAATTGTGGAGTGTGGAGGCCGTGGAGGAATCGGGCGACGGTTCGAGCAGGCTAGAGGTTAATCACCACTACAGGTGTCGTGCAGTTGTATTGGCAACAGGTGCACATGATGTGCCCAATGCTTTGGGTGTGCCTGGTGAGCGTTCTCTGCACTGGGTGTTTCACGACACGGCGTCTTTGGAGCGAGCTCTCGATTGCCCTGGGATGGCGGGAAGTGGAGCTCACCCTGTTCTTATTGTGGGTGCTGGTCTCAGTGCGGCAGATGCTGTAATTGCGGCCCGCTTCCGTTCTCTGCCCGTGCTACACATATTCCGCCGTCGCACTGATGTACCACTCTTTGACCATGTATTACCAGAGAATGTCTATCCCGAGTATCACAAGGTTTGTATTACAGTTCATGCCTAGTGATATTACATAGCTTTTAATTAAATTATACTGTAGGGTTCTTAAGTGTAAACGAGAATAGCTGTAATTTTAAAATTGCTGGAGAGAAGTATGACTATGATGATATTGAGTCTGAACTGATAGAAAATTATTCCAATAGCCATTTATTTTCTGTATATCAGTCAGGTATTTTTTTTTATTATTTATTTATTCTTCCTGTTGTTTTTTGACTGCCACACTACCCTTAACCAAATAGCTCTCATTCTGTATAAAAGATTAAATTTTACTGACATACAAAATTCTATTAACACATAATAATGCTGATCACTTATGCAGCAAGGTCAGCTTGGTCTTCTCATTTTTTTTCAGCATGAGCATCAGATTCTTTGATCCTAATAACTTTAGCTGCTTGTGCTCTTCTAGAGCTACACCTTAGGTCTGGTTTACACTTGCAAAGCATCTAAAAAAAAAAAGACAAAATATGTTGATGCCAGAAACTTTTATGTAGACACAGTATAGTAGCATGGTGCAGTGCAAATGAACATCTATACTAAATAAGTAATTTTGTCTGTAAATGAAATTTATTAACAGATCATTTACTAACTTACTACGAGAGAACTACTGCCTGAGCAACCAATGTAACATTACAGACTTACACAAGCATCCAGCTGTCTGTCCCATTCGATAAGTTATCAAAATTTCATGACAAAAACTGTTGTTTGTACCAAAAAAGTATCCTGCGTTCTTTCTAAAGATACACAGTATTTCCATGTCAAATTTCTTCAATATCAGTCTACCGATTTAGTCATGAAAACTTAACAGAAACTTTATAATGTTATTAGTGTAGATCATATACAAACTGACTGCATGAGAAACAAAGCCGAGCAACCAATATGGCATTAAAAAAAAGTAAACGTGTCCTGTATTGTTTGTCTGCCTAAGATTTGTCAAGCATTCCACCCATGAATTAGTGGGACCTGCATTTAAATGTGGAATCTGAACAACTGAACGAACAGACTTGCCTCGTATAATCAAAAATGGCTCTTAATGATTCCTGACATTACCAGGATTTGAACCCGGGATCAGACTCATAACTTCTGAAGGAAAGAGCTCTAAGAGCACTAAGCCACCAGCCTACTCTATTACGTGCTATTCCAAAAGCCTGCAAGAACTTTGCATCTGTCTGTCACCATTCAGTTAGTTTTCAAAATTCCATGCCAAAATATTTATACAGAAAAATCTACCCTACGTCCTTTCCGATGTCAAATGGGATTTCTTTATCAAATTTCTTGAAGATCGGTTAAGCAGTTTACCCGAGAAAATACATAAATTAAAAAAAAAAACTCTGAGTTGCTTTTGCATTTATAATACTATTATAGATTATTATTCACTGGCCCAATACAGTCAGCCAGCCTTTAGTTTCTCACCTTCACTGATTAGCTATTTACAAAATTCAGTTAAATGACAGGACTCTAAAACTTAGCTGTTGATATACCCTGAATCCTCTCAATAATCAAGTAATGACAGATGAACTGATAGTTGCAGTTCTTCCTTTGTCACCTTTCAGTATTCTTCCAGAATGCTCTTAAACAGATCACAACACTGAAAATAAAAATAATTGATTAAGGAAAAAAAAATCTGAAATAATAAGTATTGCAACAAACACAGTATATTCTAGATATTGTTAGCACTATTTTCATCTTCTGAATAAGATACTGTATTTCACATCTGTAATCCACTGTCTATTTGCAGGTGCGGCAAATGATGGCAGATGGTGGTGACCATTATCCGAGATATTACTCGTTGCCAGATGCGGCAGTACTTGAATTCAGTGAGGAAGGTGACAGTACAGAAGTGGCAAGGTGGGTGGTTGTGCGGGACGCAGACGGCAAACGACGACGCGTGCAGGTGTGTGCGGCAGCTGTACTGGCCGGATCTCGACCAGACCTGTCGTTCCTTCCAGAGTCGCTGGCAAGTCGCCTCTGTTGTGATCCTACACAAACACTCGACCCTCGCCGAAATCCCGTAGCGGTGGATCCGGTAACACACCGTGTCTTGCGAGCTCCTCCTGGTCTCTATGCTGTCGGCCCACTTGTTGGGGACACATTTGTGAGATTTGCAGCTGCAGGTGCACATGCTGTGGCAGCTGCAGTGCTACAGGATGTTAACCTCACGTAATGGTCACTTTACCTGTTTGCTCACGTCTTGGCTGTGATTGGCACTTGCCTCCTTTATTGATGACAGAAACCTGCATTAAGGTACACATGCATCACATTCACCATGATATTGTGCATTTGATGATATACCTTTCACTGCTTGTGTGAATGCTGTGTGTGTTGGTTTGTTTTACTCATTTTTCATTTCATCAAATTCACTACTAAAATATCGCTGTTTTTTTTCTTTGCATTATCGTTTTTCTTCTGAGTTGGGTATGTGACTTGGTGCTAATTATGATCTTGTTGAATTGGTTCTGCCCTTCAAATTCATACGTGCCTTTCATTGTTAAGTATAGTAGGTTTGTACTTCAGCACATTTCCTTTCTCTTTCATGACAGCAATTGCTTACAATTTGACTTTTTGCGGGTTTGTAAATTATTAACATTTTGAATCGTGGATGGTATGATGCTGTAAAAAAGAAGACCATATAACTTGCTTGCATCAGTATTATACAAGAAGTACAGGACATAAGATGTTTAATGTAAATAGGTAGTAGTAGTAGTTCAGCACCTTGCAGACTATGAGCTAAAAGTTTTTAGCATGATGAAACAAAAGGTAACTGCATCTTGGAGAGAAAAAAAGATATCTGTGATTTTTAAAGTATCTAAGAGTATTTATTATGACTTCATTTACTTTTATAATTCTGTGATGTAGTTTGAAAGTAGCTCTTCTGAATCGCACTTGCATGAATGTGAAATATTTTGAACTCTCTTCTTACAGTGGTCTTACTTTTTACCATGAGCCATACAATTAAACAAAAGAAACTAATGAAAATAATACTTCCTCACATATTGTCCATTCTGCATAGCGTTTATTTTTATAATTTAGTGTTTTGAATGTCATTGTGAACTATTTCAAGTAATTGGGATAATAAGTCGGTGGTGCAGAATTAATCACAATTCATTATGATGAAATGTTTTACACTACATCAGTTCTGACATATTCACTTCTAGATATTACGGATGTTATGATCTGTTGATTGCACAGCACAAAGTAGCGATTCATTTTGTATATTTTGCTTTTATATTCATTCATTGCAGGAAGTTTTAGTTACTGGATTTATTTTCTACTTCAATGGCTACACTTCATCGATTATCATCTGAGTGATAACATTGTAAAAATGATGATAAAATTTTAAAAGGTAGAACTGAAGATTTATAGTTGATGTATTTTTGAGCTCTGAATGAAAAAAATATAAAAGAAAGGCATACATTCCATTAGTTTGTAAAGTTGTGACTGGAGGGGGACGATTCATCTCAACAGTTCTAGTTAACTAGAGGTGGATGTTTTACGGTATTGTGATGATAAGTGTTTCTCTTATTTTACGAGATGGATCATGCACGAAAATGTTATACTTGATTGAAATCTGTTGCTCCATAAATGGAGATAAGTATTCATAATTATAAAAATATTTTTATTATTGTAGACTATGGCCTAACCATGACAGGCCAAATATATTTTTCTTTTTGAAATAAAAAAGCTAATGTTGCATTTAAGGAAAAGGTCTTGTGGGTGTTTCTTATTATGGAAGGAACTGCTTGCCAATGAAGGTAACATTGACACATAGCTTGCTTAAGCAGTCTTATCAATAGCTGTTGTTTATTTGTGCTTTTGATATGAGACTTGTAACAGATATATTTAATTACCAGTTTCATGACAGATTTTTTAAATTGTATAGAAGTGATAAATTTTGAGAACTGTTCTTTCCTGGTCTTTCCTATAAAATTGTTTCAGTAATCTACATTTCTGTGGATATTGTTCATAACTTGATGTAATCACACCTTACAGGCAACTAAGAGTTCTGTGTAATCATGTTATATGGAACATAATCTCAACAATAGACATTTTGGATTAATTGCCTTAAAGAAACAAAGTTGTTTGAAAGGGGAAAAAACATTGATTTTTGTGGCCAGAATTTTTTGTTACTTAATTTACTTCCTTTAAATCTGAGCAGTGTGATACTTACTTTATTAAATGTACTTTTAATATTATAATTTATTTAAAGTAAGGCAGAGTTTTAAAAATTATTTTTTTAATGATTTGGACATGCTCAGGTTTATAGAGAAGATTTTAATTTTTTTTTTTAATTTGTAAAATGTAGTCACTGCTATAGATGTCTTTTTGCTTCAGTGAAAATTTCAAAAAATTGTTAATATCCATTTGACTGCAAACTAGTTGAATTCTTGCAAAAGTTTTGTTTCAGTTGTTTTGATTGGTAATCTGAATACCATCATTTGTCAAAAATGAAATTGGTTTAGATTATAATATGAATGTAGAATATTTTGACAAGCAGAAGACATTTGAGCCTTGTCACTTGCTGCAATTGTATATTATTTCTTTATGAGCACTGGTATAATTTTATTAACATACATTTCTTGTTCCTGCAATGAATGGTGCTGGAAGTTATCATTGAATTATTAAGCACCATTTCTAGTTTTTTAGTCTTACTGCATTGATTGTGTTTAGATATGGACATCATTTTTGTGAATAGTATTGTAACTAAGTATTCTAGTGAGTAGAACAATTAATATGGTGCTAAATGTCAGTCTTCCAGTTCTGTACAATCTGTGACTGGAGTTTGTTTTCATAACAAAGTAATGAGAATCAGTCAGCTGTTTTAATATTTGTTTTATATTGTAAATGATATTTTATGCACTAAAAGTGACTGTGATCACAACAAGTTATTTTGTTGTCTAATTGATAAGTTTGTGTGCTTTGAAGATATGTTAAAAGCTTTGTATTATTGTAGCTGTTAGTTGTTTGTGACAATAACTTGCTATTTCTGAGTATTGTTAGCTCAGTTTTTTATCGTTATAATATTTATTTTACTTAAGTTATGATGAGACTGAATAATGGTGGATAATTTAAGTTCTGATAAAAAAAAAAACTTTAAATATTGAATTTTTCTTTAAATATTTTTTTAATTCCTTTTACTATCAGAGCCATTTTAATTTAATTAAAAACTGTTGGCAACTACTTAATGACTATTTTTATATGCTTTAAGCATTCATACATGTGCCGAGGGAATAAAATCTAAGCTGTGATGCATTTTTGGGACAGCATTTGTTGACATGTTAGTAAATAAAAAGTTTGTTACAAAAATGTGATTAAAAATGCGTTCATTAATACCCCGGATTCCTATTTATAGTAATATTGGAACTGCAAATAAACCTAGAATGCGATTTGAATTTGAACAAGAATTATCACACTTATCTCATATGGCAAAGGTTTTGCCCTAGATATCGTGTGGTTGTTGAATCTTGGTTTTTGTTACTTCTTTGCTTTCACGATTTTTAAGTGACCGATCTGCATTTTTGATCCAATTAGAAATTTACAGGCTGCTATTTTTCTTGATAAAGAAATAACTTGGAAACAAGCAAAGTTAATTTTACATACTTGATCAACCAGGTATGGCACGCACTCGTCCTAAATGAAAGTTTCTAGAAAATGTTTAGAATGCTATATTTTCCTACATGGCCTAAAATGGACATTTTTGCACATCAGTCATTCTGAGAGCAATTTGTTTCTATTGATGCTTTATTTTTCTACAAGGATGTGGAAAGTAAAGTTTTCTCTTTTGTGTATGCTGCTCTTAATTCAGCCAGTGCTCTGTCTGGTGGGCAATTCTCCACTGGTGCTGTACTATTTATAATTCAAATGATTTGGAGAGCATCTCTTATTGTAATCTTTTATATAATTCGGAATATTTTATTCAAGCATACATTGTGAAAATTAAATTCTCATATAGATCTGAAAGCAACCCATAAAAGTAACTCTGTCTGTGTGTGTGTGTGTGTGAGAGAGAGAGAGAGAGACTCATCTGACATTCAGTTAAACAAATCTTTTCTATAATGGATGGCAATTATTCAGTCTACTGAAGTTACATCTACAGTTATTGTTGTCACAGACAGCTTTGTTGAGACAAAGTGATGTGAAATGAGTTTTGTTTAATGCATGCCATGGAATTGAAGTTCATATGAATTTTGTTATATTGGTAAAAGTTAAGTTAGCAGATAGTTGGTGCTTAGTTGTCAGATAATTACTGTGTGCTAGCTGAAGTTCAGTTGGTTTTCAGATAGGTGAAGGTCAGTTGGATGGCTGTTGGTAATTTCTGATGAAACTGCTCTAATAAGGAAACACTCACTCCTGTTCAAAAACTAATCATTCCACATCATTGAAAATCTCTCTATATCTGATGTTTTTAAGCATAAAATATTTTTTCTCTGGTTTTAGGATTGTGTTTAGCAAAGCTTAATACACACATTTGCAATGGTAGTGTCATCAAGATAAATTACTACTTTGTAAAGATAAAGACCCATTTCAGTTAGTTCAACTTTGAAACTGTAAATGAATGAGTGATACATTAAGTTTTGTTTGTTTGTATTTATTTTCAAACTTTCCTTTAGTTTACTTCGGAGAGTCATTGCATCATTGCCACTAGCAAATCAGTTATCCTCTATATGGCGACTTGCCATTATGAGAGTACTCTGTTCCTGTGACACGGGTTTGATTGCTGGCTCATTTGTCATTTATAGCATTTTTGTTACTATGATCCCGTAGAAATTTAGTGCTAATTATTATACAACATACAAAGATTTCAAATTGGAGATTGTGAAAAATAATAGTAAAGGATGGAAAATACATCTAACTGATAGATGTGAGTAACACAGCAGCTCTGAACTTTCCAGGTTGTCTCGGTTAATAAGATAAGCAAAGTATGAAGAGTGAATAATCGTTTGCCTCAACGCTCAGTTCTTATCCCACTTCTTTTTAATGTATATATTTCTGACATTCCTCAAACAGAATCCAGACAATTCTCTTGTGCTGACGATCTGACAGTAATACAACAATCTGATCACATTCAGCAAACTGAAAATAGTTTAACAGCAGACCTCAAAACCCTGAGTAACTATTTTAAGAAATGGCATCTCGTACCCAGTTCCAGCAAGATAGAAACTAGTGTTTTCCATCTTGACAATCGGGCAGCGAATCTCTCTTGACGTTCTTCTTGATGGCACTCCCCTCCGACACAACCCCTTCCCCAAGTATTTGGTAGTCTTAATGGATCACATCTTGTCGTACAATAAACATTTCCCAAGTATTTGGGAGTTGTAATGGATCACACCTTGTTGTACAATAAACATCTAAACAACCTTGCAGCAAAACTAAGAACCTGAAATAATATTCTGCAGAAGTTAACTGGCACCTCCTGGGGAACATACGCCTCCACACTTCGCACATCAGCACTGAGCCTTTGTATTCTGCAACTGAGTACTGCTCATTTGTCTGGATGAATATTTATTTTATTTATTCCTGATTTTACGTAGCCTACTACCTTGTTACCTAAAGTAGCCCCTTAGTTTCTACAGTTTTTATTCTTAAAACAATTTACCTTTTTAAATATATATATATATATATATATATATATATATATATATATATAGATCTGGTTAATTATTCTTAAGGATTTAATGGATTTAAAGTATTCTAATAATTAATCTACTAATTATTCTAATAATACACCAATTAATCTACCAACTAATCTACTAATTAATTTACCATCACACTAATTCACATAAAAAAACCAGCAATTGTCTAAGTATTTTCTTACTTTTGATCAATAAACTGTCTATTTGTAAATGTTCTTCCTGCCCCATTGCTGGCCTGCATCGACATCCAGGTTGCCAGCTGTCTCTGCTGATGCAGCGGGGCGACTGCTGACATGCTGACCACCAAGTACCATCAGCCAGCTTCACGTTCCAGATAGTGGTCTCGTTCTTCTCCAGTTTGTCCTTGGAGCAACCTACTCCCACATCAGGAGTTCTCTCCTGGAATCAGAGCAGGCCACCCCATGAGCCCTGGAGAAGATGCCTCTGGCTTCCAGAGGCACTGCAATGAATTGAGTCTTTGCCGTCTTCCTGGTGCAGGCACTGCCGTAGTTATGTGCAGTGCTTGTGGTCAAATTTGGGTTGTTCTTTCCTCTTGAGTTTCTTCCTCTCCTGTCCTTTCTGTTTCCGATGCAGTTTGCTCGCGGCGTCTTCTGCGCTCCGCTAATTTCAATTCAGCAAATCTCACCTTCT